>OZ004664.1:17459402-18034491 GCA_963924505.1 Agonopterix alstromeriana
CCTCGGGGAACATAGTCGTGAGCATATACTTATATATAAAATCTGCATCAAGAATCATATTCTTAGGAAGGCTCAGTCCTATGTGACCCTCGTGCAATAGATAGTCCCCGTAACTCCGGCAGCATTTAATTTAGTTCACTAAATACTGTTTTTGTATATTATTAATTTCGGATTAACAAAACCTATTGGACCGTTAATCTCTACACAACGCTAAGCCTAAGAGGCGAGCTGGAAATGTATACGATAACCAGTAAATATAAAACTACGGTTAAAGAATTTGATCGTTAACATACTTAAATTCCTGTTCTATTTTTCTCACCATTGGAAGAGCACGTAAAACGTTAAATTTAGGTTTATAATTATGCAACTGCAAAACTTTCAAAGCCTATAACTAACTTTTTTGTGTAGTAACAATTTGGTGAGTCTTTTGAGAGTTTTTTCATTTTCGGATGTACAATTTTATAGAGACGTTTTTAATTTAATTACAGAGCAATATTGCTTGCTAGGCAAAAGTCTAAAAATTAAGACTTAAGGTGCAATAGAAGGACAACATACCTTGGAGGCATCTTTCATTTTGCATTTTTCGATTAGATTTATACCATTTACCGAAACCAAAGTCATACCTCAGTATTCTTGGATAGTTTATCTAGTGAAGTCATAAATTGAATACACAATTGGAATTACTTTACTTGATAGAAAATTGTCACAAAGATAACGTATTTTCGTGTATTTTAAAATATATTTCTCGTTTTAGAAGAACTTAAAATGGTTTAAGATTTTAGGTATTTATACTCACATATTCACCATTAGTTTATCTAGTGAAATCTTTAAAAAATTTGTTAAAAGTACTTTTGTTAATTCGTTTTAATCGAAAATACGGCTCACGTACGCACTTTGTGGTGATGAGGTTGTCCCTGCCTACTCCAAAAGAGCGTGAGTGTATTATTAGTGAAATGCATATATCGACAGCTGCAGTTACATTTCCTACAGTTTTTCTATTCTAGTCTTAGCACACAAACTTCTAGTCTAGATTCTATAAAACGCTTACATAATATTCACTTCTTCAGCACTAGAATATTCCATTGTGTGGAAAAAGTTCCAAGGAATTTACGGGAATGAAATTCTTTCACGCTTCTACGTCCAGTTCGATGGAAAATCGAACTTTCTGGAATATTGCTTAAAGAAAATACAAAATGAGTGGTGAAGTAAAAACTTTATAAATTCTATTCGTCAGTTAGTGGTACTTGCATACAGGGTGTAAAATTAAATGCTTTAGGTACATACTGAACAGGGTGCTTCAGATCATCAAACTAAACAACTTTCACTATGGAGCAAACATTGAAATCACGAAAAAAAACTGTTATTCCATAGAAAAAGTCAATGGCGATTTGACCCAGATGTATGGGATACCAAATTTTTTTTTTCGATTTCTTTCTTGATTCTATAGTGAAAGTTGCTCAGTTTGATGGTCTAACAAACTTATCCCAGAGTAAATTTGCCTAGTTGCAAACTTGTTCTACTTATTGGACAGATTTCTAACTTAGATCATTTTCGCATTTAAACCTTAATACCCAAGAGTTTCTTCGAAAAATATTGTTGCTAAGAGTAACTTTCAGTATGGAAGGAAGTTTCAACATTTCTTACATTAATAAGCGTGTTTAACCTAACAGAAAGTCCTCGACAACATAATAAAGTACAGGAAAAGACGATCAGTTTACAAACAAGCTTCTGACAACGCTCCAAATACTGCTTTAGAATAATGAATACGCATTATGGGGAGACGTGATAAGCAACAACTTTGTTCTTGTGCTAAATATGTTCCTAAAATGAAGCTGTTTTATAAAAATCTAAGTTATTTAGCCGTTGATTTGAAGCGTGTACAAACTTTAAAGAGTAGGATTATATTAACCACAAAGGTTAATTTGGAGATAATACTACGTAACACAAACTAAAGAACTATGAAACTTAAAATAAAACCGGTCAATTGCGAGTCGGGCGACTTGCGCACCGAGGGTTCCGTACCACAACATAATAACTACAATTTATTTTTTGTCCTGTTCCTTTAACTCGAGACCGACTCACACTTGACCGGTTTTTATTATTTGTTATTATACTGTAGAGTTTGTTCTATAATCATACCAAGTATGACGCTTGTATGTATTACCGTTTTTACGATAGAGCGAGAAAAAAAACGTTGATAAAAACTAGTTTCTTGTATGAGGACCCCCTAAATTTTAACATTTTGACATTTTAACTTTTTTGCTAACAAATTTCAACCGTCTAGTTATTATGGTTCAAAAGTTACAGCCCTAAATAGGTAGGACGGACGGACGGAAAGACAACGTAGGCTTAGTAATAGGGTCCCGTTTTCACCCTTTGGGCACGGAACCCTAAAAACGGTTCCATGCATTAAGACCAGTAGGCATTATAGTTTAACGGAGTATCTGTTGAATTTTTCATTTTCAATCAGAAATACAAATGTTTCTACGAGTAGTTACCTATCACCTATCTTTAAACAGATTATGATATGTAAGTAATTAGACATTGCTCTATAGACAATAATAAAATATGCTGAATTA
The DNA here is from genome assembly GCA_963924505.1 of Agonopterix alstromeriana. Taxonomy (NCBI): domain Eukaryota; kingdom Metazoa; phylum Arthropoda; class Insecta; order Lepidoptera; family Depressariidae; genus Agonopterix; species Agonopterix alstromeriana. Next base: position 17,461,982 of record OZ004664.1, read on the forward strand.
GAATATAGATTACAACATTATATGCAGCTGCATTTTAAAATATGCAGCGGCTTATAATCCGATGTCAGGCCCTAACCAAACACATGTAATCAGATATTGCATAACCATTACTACCACCAGGGATTAGACTATTAACCCCCGACCTAATAGGCAATGGCGGCCAAATTTGCTATAGAGACCTGTAATCAAGAGTAACATTAATTTATGAGTTATGGAAATAGGAAATTAGAAACGAGTTACTTTGATCATTTGGGAATTCCTAGCTGCTATATTTTGCATGAAATTTAGTGTAATCTACAATATTTTACTCTGTTCAAAATTTAATAAATTATATTTATAGAACAATGAATTTCATTTCTAAAATATGATAATTATTTGGTGATATAACATATTTTGATCTGTTGGGATCACACTTTTTAAAATTTCCATATTACAGTGGCAATTGATGTATATGACAAAAATCTCTAATTGGCTTGGCTGATGATAATAAAATTTATAACTTCACAGAAATTTGAATTTTTGATATCTTAGTAATTGGTATTAGTCCTAGAAAAAACTTAATTTACCAATCGATAGAGCTTTGCGTGAAGTTTAAGACTGTGTAAAAAACCGAAATTGCCCAAATATCCTATAATGCCAATTGCCACTAGGTTCATTTATTTGTTATATTATAATAAAATGTTAATTATATCAAAAACCTAGCTAATTTAAACATGAAATCATTAAAAGTCCGTATTCAATGTTGACCCTTGTTTCTTCATATCTGTCCCCAAAACCAAATGGTTCCTTAAATACCTACATTGTATCAATTGTAGCATGAAATACTCAGCAGCGAAAAAGCATAATCTGTAAATGTAATAAAACGGTAATATACGTTATAAAAAGATCAATACTTAATCCTTAAACTGAATGAAAACATTGCATCTGTAAAATCCGAGAACCCAAAGTTCATGTTTTTATTAAATATTTCCACATTTATGCGTTATCATTAAATGTATTATGAGTGAGTCACGAATCTCATCTTATTCAGAGAAAAACTTTATTATATGTCAAAATTGCAATTTGAAACTGGTATTCGTTGAATTTTGATGGGATTCATACATATTGTAATTACAAGATAGGTGTAAAATCGCAAGCTTCGGCGAAATAGTCTTAGTTTCTTTTTGATGAAAAGTCAGTACCTAGGTATTTATTGTATAGGTAGATAATGAGTAACAACCGACGTTGATGGCGACCATTGTGCTATTCAATTTTTAAACTGACTTGTTGTTCAAAGTTTTAATGATTCTATGGTTTATTAATATACCTATTAGTACCAACAATTTCAAGTCTTGGATCCGTAGATTATAGACAACCCCATTTCTTCCCTAGAGATCTTGTTGCTTTTGAAGTGTTTGTGTGGATAAGAGGCGTGGTAAGCAAATCCTACCAACCCTATTGCTACTACGATATTTGGATTTTTGAATATTTGTGCCCCCATCATACTCGTACATAAACAGCTTGTATTGTTTCTGACAATCTATCTATCTATAACGTCACGCCTCTTTCCCAGTGGGGTAGGCAGATATCAGAGTGCGCCATCTATTACGATCCTTACATACCTCTTTTACCTCATTCACATCCATACATCTCTTCATACATGCCCGTCGGTTTCGAGTACTCCGCACCTCCCCTTTTTGTAGGACGCAACCGATTTGATCAGAATACTTCCACTCACTTTAGGTTTCTGACAATGTTTGGATATTTTGATAATTTGTACCTCAATCTCGCATAACAGTTGAAAGGATTTTGGTGTTTGGCACACAGATAGACTATGTTTTGGATCATCAAAATGAATTATTAAAATTATGATACTTTTTAAAAGATGCAGATGAGCCGCAACCGCAATAGCCAGTCAGTGCATACTAAAAGAGCGATGATAGCCCATACGGAAGAGAGTTAGCGCCTCAATCAGGCGCTAGCTCTCTTCCGTATCAATCAATTTATGTACGGTTGCATTTATCATTTACTAGCTCGGCGGTGAAGGAAAACATCGTGAGGAAACCTGCATTCCCAAGAATGAAAAGAAAATACCATAAGTTCGGAGGTATGCGTAAAAATATGGATGAGCTTAGGGCGAACACAAAGAACCAGCGCTGGTCTCAGTGTTACATAACGACCCTTGCTTGCAATAGCCCAACCACAAATCAATCAAGTGAAGTATGCACTTGATATCAAGATGGTTATTGTTGTAAAAAAAAGTTATACTTGTCAGCAAAATCTAGATAGTATTATAGTATATTTGTATCGACACAGAGATTCCTTTTATGTAGCTAATAATATTAAATCGTATATTTGTAAGTAATAATATCACTTTATTGACCCTTCGTCTGTGGCAGTCTGGGTATCATAATGTTTCCGATCGTTTTTGATATTTGATATCCTTTTATGTGATGTGAATTACCACTTTATGTCTAGAAAAATAGGACATTAATATGATTGTATTGTGAAAATACAGGGTCGTTCTTAATATGCTGTCACTTTTTAAGGGGATGACCAGACCATCATACTGAACAATTTTCTCTATGCTGTTAATTTAAAAAATAACAGCTGTCCCATACATTTGGCTCCAGTAGGTTTGCAGTTTTGTAATAGAACAGCCGATTTTTTTTCGCGATTTTGATATTGGTGCCATAGAGAAAGTTGTTCAGTTTGACAGTCTGATCATCCCCTTAAAAAGTGTCAGCATATTAAGAATAACTCTATATATAAATTTTTGACCGAGCTAAAATTCTAATATGGCAAAATCTTAATAGCCGTAATAGTAGGATCCTATCATTTTGTGCCTGCAGTCCGCCCTTATTTTATACACAATAGAAAAGGGATTACAGCATCTGATTGTGACGCAGGTCTTTTGTCATTTTGAATTCTAAAGCTAATAGTACTAAAAATTCCGTGTGGCAATAAAAAATAATAGAGTCCGTTAAATCATATTCTTAAGAAAAATATGTAAACCGGCGAATAATCAATGTTGAAAAAGCGCATGCATGCATATGCTCACGACTATATTCCCCGAGGGGATAGTCAGAGATATTCTGAAACTCTGTACAGTGTGACGGGGGGTGAGCCCGTAGCCACATAATGGACAGTGGGTACAATACATGCCTCGAAATTGAAGCATGCAGGTTTCCTCACGATGTTTTCCTTCACCGAAAAGCCAGTGGTGTTACAAATCGTACATAAATTCCGAAAAACTCATTGGTACGAGTCGGTATGTACGGGGATCGAACCATCGCCTCCTGCACGGCAGGCAAGGTTAGTCGCCACTGGACCACCACGGCACGGCATTTGAAGAAGCGTAGCTTTGATAAAATCGATACAAGGTGGTAATCTCATGTTTCTGCATACCCCAATGGGAGACAGACGTGAAAAATGTTTGTAAACTAAAGTTTCAGTAAAAGATAATAATCATCAATAAACATTAACAAGTAAAATCCTGAAAACAAGTAGACAACTTTTGATTGGGTTTCGTTGAATTTGACATTCAACAATAGGGGAGTTGACTACATAAAATATATTTTAGTTTTAACTGCTCAGTAAATAAACCGTTTGAAAATAACGCTAAATTCACATTTTCAGTAATGCTGTTGCTTGAATACTATTTTTAAATAACTGGATATACTATAAAAAGTATCAAAACGACGACGAATAATAGTGACGTCACTATTCAAATTTTAGTACAATATTTCATACAAAGCACGCGTTTTGACGTTTAATAAAGAGTTGTTAATTTGACTAGTTGGAAACTCGTGGATTGCAAGATCATCCTTTTTTAGCCGACTTCGCCAGAGGGTTATGTTTTCCATGTACCCTTGAAGTTTTCTTCCGAAACCAATAGACTGAATTACTATTAATATCAAAATTAAAATGAACAATCGGTTATATTTGTATACATTTTCTTTTTATCTCTGCAGAAGAAACCCACAAGACATAATAACTTTCAAAGGGTTTAGTCTACAAAGGACCGATCATATAAATTGTTTTGTATAAATTACGGATTTGTGAAACGTGCGTTAGGAATTTGTTTTAAGCACTAACGCACATATCACAAATCCGTAATTTATACAAAACAATTTATATGATCGGTCCTTTGTGGACTAAACCCTTTTATCAGCAGTTCCGAAAATTTTTATACTACCACTATATCATAAATTGCCAACAAAATAACAGAAACTGCATCATAAATGCAATCACTTAGTGAATTGGCCTGCAACTTCGAACTTTAGAACATTTGTCCCTAGAGATTCAATTCTCTGGAACATTTTAGCGGTCGGATTTAGTTTTAAATCTGGTCCCCTGGCAAATCTATGGCAAAGTAATTGCACTGCGAGACCTAGATTGATCCAAGGATAAAGATACAGGCATATCAAGAAATATAAGATGTTTTGTGCTAAGTTCAGTAGATAGGAATCTCCGACAGGACACAATCTTGAGTTTACTCGTACTATCTATAGGGTCATTCTTAATATGCTGACATTTTTTTAAGAGGATGATCAGACCATCAAACTGAACAACTTCTCTATGGCATCAACATCGAAATCTCAACAAAAAAATCAGCTGTTCGATGATGGTCCCATAGAGAAAGTTGTTCCGTTTGATGGTTAAGAAGGACCCTATAATGTATACAAATATGCTGACACTTTTTTAATGGGATGATAATTTGAATAACACATTGTAATGTAATTGGACTTCGTTTAAAAATTAATTGTGTTTTGATAATTTTGCGAAAGTCGGTGTCAAAGGATAAATAATATACATTTTAATAATGTACCGAATATCGTAAAATTAATGTTGATCTATTATTATTGGGTACAAATATTAATGGTATGTTAGATAAGCTACTCGGCAACCTATCCAGACATATTAGCTTTACCAATTATTATTGTAATTACTCTGCCTTATTAATTCAACCATTCGTGTGGTCTCTAAATTAATAGTGGACTTAACTGACGCAATGCAAAGCAGTTTGTAAATCATTTTTGGATACGTATAATTTATACAAATTACGTATCAAAATTAAATATTAATCATCAGCCTTTATACGGCTTACATTTCTCGAATGGGCGTGTTAGTGGCGCGCCAACCCAGTACGTACTTACAGTGAAAGTATATAATTGGATGAACTTAAAGCCACCGTTGTGAGTCTTGTAGTTTTTGGTACGCTGCAAAGTTTTAAAGTACGTATTTCTATTCTGTACAAAAAGTAAGCTGCGGGCTAGTACGGTGGACTTTGATACCAACTATTTGACAAAGAAAGACAGCTCAGACTCTGTCGAAGTAAGCACGAAAATCCGGCTTTAAGTAAATTTTAGCAACGCAGATCTGTGCAATCTGGCTCTGTTGGAAATCCGAGAAAACTTGGCCAGTCGAGATTTTGGTCATAATAAAAGTTTTCCATCTACCTCCCTCGCTTGTTGGCGTAGTAGAGCCTCAGTATTGGAAACAATCACTGAAGTTAAGCAACGCCCCGCAAACGCAACGCCAATGTCCAGTGAGTCTGTCGATGAGTGTCCGTAAGTGGTATTCATTTCGGCCTCAGAGGAAGGATCTCCATAGAGTCCTCATAAATTTACGATTGTAGTTAGTCTCTTTTGTCTTATGACGGACCTTTAATAATAGAAGGAGATGGAACTATAGATATTTGTTTATGCGGCTGTCCACTTTTTTATGAGCTAGTGTGTGTGAAAAGTGACCGTAAACATAAGGCCATATGTCACTTGGTGCCTTTTGTCCATACCACACACTCAAACCTAAACGACCTAACCTCTTTACAATTGGTATGGCTCACTCTATTAGGTATAATCACTTTGATTTCGCGGCGTTTTCTTTCTTAGGTAAATGGCAATGTAGCTATTCATTTAGCCAGGTGAAAGGCCTATTATGGTGGCTTGAAAAATATCTAACAGCAACTTGACTGCTTACTTGCGTCAACCAAATCACATTGGGCCCGCGTGGTGGAGTATGGCTCTCCCTCTCACCCCTTTTTGGGAGAGAAGACCTTTGCCCTGCAATGGAATTCTACAGGCTATAACTTTCAATGTCTACATCCCTATTCCCTACTTGTCCCATTTACTCATAAATTTCTTGTAAAGGTAAAGTTTTGCGTTGATATTTTCGGACGTGTCATAAAGTAGTATTAACGAGGATGCGTCCGGGGTGCTATTATTTGGTCCCCTAACGCTTTGAGCGGAAAGTTTCTGACGTGCGAATCTTATGGCTGTCCTAAGAAAAAATCTTCAGACAAAGGAAACTCGGCATGGACGAAACTGTGGGAAATGATGTGTAATTATTTCAACGTCTATTAGGTAACATCATGATATAAATTATTTAGAATCGCGTAAGTGAAGTAATTATGATGAAAATAAAGTTTAAAAATTGTATTTAGTAATTTTCTTTCTATTTGTTCTCACAGCCTTAAGTCAACGAGGTGAAGAGAGAACGAATTAAGGCTTATCTTTTTTTTAAGGATGAATAGATATAATACTTAGATATATAGATAAAACATGAAACATTACCGTACCCCCATTCTTTTTGTTTTTATCGGATCTATTCAAAACGGTGACGAATGACCTTGTCACACAATTTTCAAAATCTGTATTTATAATTCGATCAAGAGTATTTTTTTCGTGAGCCTTAGGGTCTTTCTTAATAGGCTGACACTTTTTAAAACGGATGATCAGACAGTCAATTCGATAACGGAAGAAAACTTGTAATTATTCAATACAAACAAAACAGATAATTACTTCCAAACCTGCACATAGTACCTATCTCACTTTCGGTCGCTGTAGACAGCGCTGTCACTGAAAATAGCGGCCTTAAACCCTCTACAGGAAAGTTTAAAACTATGCTAGACTCGATTAGGTGGGCAAAACGTACCTGAAAAGCCGGCGGATTTCGAGTTCCGAGGATGTTTGCAACTTGCTTTCAGCCAGGGATATTAATCAACTCGTTCAGTCCTGTTTCTAGTTTCTATCACCGAATGGTATTACAAAATATTTTAAGCGACATGTTTCTAGATAAGATACCTTACTAATAACATTTTTGTGTCGTTTTTGATAGAAATACTAACTAAAATTTTATACTGGTTTTAATGAATCTTAACTTATAGTTACATTCAAAAAAATTTGGAAGTTATTAACCCATCCAATGAAATAAACAACTAAAATAAAATATTTAATAAAGAAAATTTTTATTTTTAATTATTTATTATTGATTAGTTGGCATAAAGAAATTAACTTTTGATCAGATCTTTAAAATAAAACTTAGGCTACAAAAGATGGAGAATCGGTAAATTAAGTTGAAACTTCAAATATAATTTGTTGAACAGTACATTTTAATTATAATACTTTGTAATACGTAATCAAGCTAAAACTTCTATCAAAACAATAAAATCTTAGAAGCCCCTTTGTAATTTAGAATAATACATTTTTAATTAAAAAATCCAACTATTCTAGAGACAGTAACTAAGAAATGTGGTCCAAATCTGTCCCGCGCAAGATTGCTCAGAAAACTGGAAGAATTCCATTTCTGAGTCGTCGAACCGATACTCAGAGCAAGGTAGATATCAGCCTTTCGAACCAATAAACTTAATCAAACCGTAAATTTAATAATGTACCGTCGATTGGTAATGTGGAAGAGAAAGTGCATAACATATACATAGATTGTAATGGTGAACTCAGACCATCAAACTGATCAACTTGCACTATGTAGCCTACCTCAGGAAACGCGAAAAAAATCAGCTGTCTCATACATTTGAGTCGGGTAGGTACAGCAGTTTTGTACGGGAAGGCTGCTTTTTTTTCACTTTTCCTGACTGTGGCTCCATAGAGAAAGTTGTTCAGTTTGATGGTCCGTTTCAGTATTTGCTAGGCTGTCACTTACACCCTGTATAGTAGAAGAGTTAAAATAATTTACAAGTCAGGGGTGCAAATAGTACTAAGGTTCACTTAAAAACTCGCCGAGTGAGCGGTTTTGCAGTCAAGATTTCTCCAGTTAAGGGTGGTTAGGCGCAGGTTGGGTTGTAACGAACTACGTATCGTCGCTTGAAATAGAAAACCACGTATGTGCAAGAAACACAATTTTACAGGAGAAGCAAAAAGCCGTCTACTAGTATTTTTATTTTAAAGAATTTTTAGTATTTGGGTTTTAATGCTACTTAAGATATCACCATTCTTTCTCAATAATAGCTCACTTAATAAACGTGTTTAATAAAGATCTTAAAAAAACTTTTAAAGTATTACAGTGTTTTTTTATCTTAGCCAGAAAAACGATTATGGTAGTTTAATAAGTTGTACCGAGTCTTACTAAAATAATACATTCCTTTAAAATGGACATTATTTTAGAAGGACCATATACATATCGATATATAAAACGTGTTAATGAATAAGCGCAAAACCTCATACACCCCAACTGATTTATAACAAAATAATTAGATTGAAACAATAATTTCATTATTTTGATAGTTAAAATTTAAAGTATTCGCATTTCAAGTTTTGAGGCAACAATGATTTGTTATAATTTCAGCAATTAATGAAAGCGCTAACGTGCCCATGGATACATTTTAAGAATCTTGTTTTTGTAGTAAGTAGGATGATTGTGTCCGTGCTATGGTTTGAGATCGAGTTCAGTAAATTTAAAAATTTACAAACAAAACTTTAACATTTAAAAATTATTTAACATTTTGAATAAAATTGCCTATGTTGAAAGCATGATAATTCGATTCTAAACAAAAAACTCTTTCTAGTTTTGCGTTAATTCATTAACACGTTGTATAATGTCAATTTACATTTTTGTTGCATCAGCATCATTTCCTAAAATCAATTGACGATAAATATGAAACCACAGAGTACTTTCATTTGAAACTTACAAGGTTTTCACTCTCTGGTAACGGTATGTATGAAATAGTGATGTTTAAGTTCGTATTCGTAACGGATATCTAGCTAAGTTTAGTTTCAATCGATATAAAGATACCTACTAATAGAACTTCGCGACGTCAGCTCAGTGCCTGTAAAGTTTAATCGTTATGTTCAGAGGAACAAAGTTGTGAGTCGCTATTAAATAAGTTGTTGTAGGTTCCAGCACGATGTTCTCATATCTATAATGATATTAGGTGGATCGTTAGCCTATACGGGGTGTAAGGAAATATCATTAACCTTTAAACTACATATTCTACCGTCAGACTGAACAACTGTTACTATGGCATCCATACTAAACTGCAATGCCTACTCGATTCAAACGTATGGAACAGCTGATTTTTTTTGTTCCGATCGGTTTGCTCCCATAGTAAAAGTTGTTCAGTTTGATGGGTAGAGTATGTGGTTTAAAGGTTAATGATTCTTTTTCTTATATAGTTGGTTGGTTGTCAGCCTGCCTGCGATGGGTCATTGGTGCGAATCTCGTAAGGGGCAAATCATTTTGTGTTATGAATATGAATGAATGAATGAAATATACTTTATTTACACCAAACAAAATACAATGCACAATAGGAAACAAAACTGATTATGGTACAAATAAGGCGGTCTTATCGCTAAAAAGCGATTTCTTCCAGACAACCTTAGGGTAGAGGAAATAGAACAAAGAATATGAATACTTGTACGCGAGTTATGGATGATAAATGATTATTTATGTATTCTGTATCGGTATCTAGTCATTTATTCAATTTAAGATTACACTAGTTTCTGTTACTTCAATTAAGACTTATGCAGCAATAATATGTCTAGGAAATTTTTATTTTAGTTATCCGAATTTATGTGTATCGAACGCACAGTAAATTAATATGTTTTTTGTATTAACAATGCTTATCTAAGCCATTCCAAGCAGTTGATACGATCTATTGAGTCAAATTTAATTTTTTTTTATTTCATTAATAAATTCACTAATCTATGATAAAACTCTTGCACTCGATCTATTTTTTTTTTGTACATATTCATATCGGTTTCAATTCGTTCAAACGACTTAAAAAAGTCAAATATACTAATTCGTATCAAGATTAAATAACTAACTTAAAGATAATATTCAGTACAGAAATCGTATCCGTATCCAAAATCATTAACAACCTTATCGTTGTTACCTTTCTACATCGTCGAAATAAACTGAATTTCTGCCACGCTCCCAAGTTTTCTCTGCATCATTAAATTATTATGTCTTCATCAGGACTGTGTCCTAATTTCTGGGCTCCATTCGAAATGGTAAACATTTTAGAATGTTCAGTTCTTTTTTTATGAACTTTTTCCTCTTTTTATGACCTAGATTTTGAGAAACTGATTTTTTTATAAAAAAACTGTAAGTCGTATCGAAGCCTGAGTTTTAATCTAGCACTCAGAATAAGAAAAAATATCGATTTCTTGTATAAAACGTGGACGTCACCAAAACCGACTTTTTAAACACTGTGCATCGTGAGGAAACCGGCATGCTTCAATATCGAGGCATGTATTGTAGCCACTGTCCATTATAAGTGGCGACAGGCTCACCCCCCGTCACACTGGACAGAGTTTCGGTACTACTGGTGAAACGTGGATGTTCTAAGGTTTCAGAATATCTCTGACTACCCCCTAGGGGAATATAGTCGTGAGAATATGCTTATGCTTACGCTATGCTAGAAGTTAATTTGGTCACTGCAACTTTTTGTAAGCAAACAAAATTACCTCTTTGCTTCCACCACAGTCAGGCATGTCAGTTTTTGATTTTGTCTGTCTTTTTCGTAGCTTCAGTACACCCTTTCCAATTTTATGGTTTTTTGTTTCGAGGTGATTTGAAAAATGTATGTTAGTATTTTCGAGATGTTTGGTTTCCAATACCAGTTATGTTGGATGCGAGTAGAAATTCCTAAAATATGAATTATATTTTCGATCTAAAAGAATTTGAAAGTTACTAGCCTTTATGAATGGTACTGCAACTTCTCTCACGAATAATATCTACCATGCAGGCACAGTGTGCATAAAAAAAGCAAACTGTTTTATAATTTAACTTAAAAAAACCGGCCAAGTGCGTGTCTGGCCACGTGCAGGGTAGGGTTCCGTAATTGCCCGTCACAATATACATACATGGGTCTGCTGGAAGAAATCTATGGGTCTGCTGGAAGAAATCTCTTCAGAGATAAGCTCGCCCTTTGTACTTGTCTATTATGCTGTATTCATCTGTATTTCCGTGTGTACAATAAAGTTTTAAATTAAATAAAATACTTAAAAGGGGGCTTTTTGTTTTTAAACTACGGTTTAACGGCTTATAAAGTCTAAAAAGTACATTTTACAAGTTGGTCGACTATTACTCGTTAACTTGTAAAGCCTACTTAGCGGTGATAGTTTTCCTTTTAATTTCGTTATATACACTACTGCCGTGAATTTTTTCACGTATCCAGAAACAGCCGTTTAGATGGCGGGGGAGGACTCTAATAACAATTTTCGATGTAAAGCTTAACAGATCTCTAAATCGAAAAGTAGCTTTCCCACACCCACAATATTTTTAAAAGACCTATCCAACGTTACCCCACACCATAGAATAGACGAGAAAAAGAAAATCCCCACTTTTCTTGTACCCTAAAAAAATATATTATTCAAGATTTTATTTTACCACTTTGTCGGCGTGATAAATATATAAATGTCAAATTACTGCTTTCTAGTACTAAGCGTCTCTGAGCTAAGGCGCGGACAGACGGACAGACGGACAGACGGACAGATGGACGGACATGGCGAAACAACTCCTTGTTGACTACGGAACCCTAATTACTATTTCATCATCAGCCTTTATGAATGACACTTGCATCTTCTCTCACGAATAATATCCACCAAGCAGGCACAGTGTGCATAAAAAAAGGAAACTGTTTTATTATTTAACTTAAAAATTAAAGCGAAGTGTGTGCAAGTTAAAGTGACGCTTATCTTGAGGGCTGTCTTCGTGAATTGTCGTGATACAAGCTAAAAGCTTTGCGTGTCACACTCTTACAAATAAATGCCTTGTCTTGTACACCATCTTGCGTTTCTTCATTTTCTGTTTTTCTTCTTGAACGCACAATTTTCTAAAGTAAATTTGTTGAAATAATCCGATATTGGACATTTCCTTCATAACAGCTTTTTATTTGTTAACTAAGGAATAATTTGGATGGATTTGATTTAAAGATACAGGGCTATAAATAATATCTTTTAGTGTGTATACAGGGCTATACATAATATTTGTTTAGGTGTCCATTTCTGATCAAATGATTTCTTTTAGTGCCGAAACTTGAACAGCATTTTACTCGTCAAACCAGGGATCTTAACCGGTTTTGAAATACCGGTTAATATAGTTCATAAAACCGTTATAATTGTGTTCATTCATTAACCGGTTAATCCAGTAACCGGTTTTTAAAAAAACGAAATAATTTTGGTTACCGGTTAGTTCAGAGAACAAAATTATTGAACTCGTGCTAACCGATATTATGATCAGAATTAACCGGTTAAACTCACGCCACCCGTGCGCCGGTCGCTGCGCTGTTGCCAGATTGCCGCCAATCTGGCAACGCTGCGCGCGCTGTGCATTCGTTTCGGTGATATGTAGCCCAGTCATTAATTACGGTTTGAGTCGGGATGAATTAAGAATTGTTTTTTTTGGGTGTATCATTTGAGAACCAAATTGGGCCTAGAAATATATCAAAATTTTAAAACACTCACGTCAGCCCACCCCACCCCAAATTTAAAATTATGCATTTATCTCTTCAAAAAATATCTTACGATAAAATTTTTTTATTTCACTTTTTTAATCCTTTACCTTTACAGCCTTCAAACACGGAGTAAATTTTATTGTCTACTTAGAAACCTTTAAAAAATACATTTTTATTTTTTAATGAATAACTCATTTAAAATTAATTTAATTTTAAATTTTTTTGTTTTTTTAACCGAATGCGTCCAAAATCTACATCTGGGGGTTTCTGCGATCTCTTGCGATGAATCCGATGTCAGATTTGAGAAAAGTGGCCGCCATCTTGAACTTTTTGTTTCTCAACCGATTGCTTTCAAAATCGATATCTGAGGGTCCGCGTGGGCTCCAACCACGGATCCGAAGTCAGATTTGAGAAAAGTGGCCGCCATCTTGAACTTTTTTGTTTCTCAACCGATTGCTTCCAAAATCGATATCTGAGGATCCGCGTGGACTCTAAACACGGATCCGATGTCAAATTTGAGAAAAGTGGCCGCCATCTTGAACTTTTTTGTTTCTCAACCGATTGCTTCCAAAATCGATATCTGAGGATCCGCGTGGACTCCAAACACGGATCCGATGTCAGATTTGAGAAAAGTGGCCGCCATCCTGAACTTTTTTGTTTCTCAACCGATTGCTTCCAAAATCGATATCTGAGGATCCGCGTTGATTTCAAACACGGATCCGATGTCAGATTTGAGAAAAGTGGCCGCCATCTTGAACTTTTTGGTTGTTCAACGGATTGCTTTCAAAATCTATGTCTGAGAGTCCGCGTCGACTCCAAACACGGATCCGATGTCAGATTTGAGAAAAGTGGCCGCCATCTTCAACTTTTTTGTTTCTCAACCGATTGCTTCCAAAATCGATATCTGAGGATCCGCGTCGACTCCAAACACGGATCCGATGTCAGATTTGAGAAAAGTGGCCGCCATCTTGAACTTTTTTGTTTTTCAACCGATTGTTTTCAAAATCTATATCTGAGAGTCCGCGTGGACTCCAAACACGGATCTGATGTCAGATTTGAGAAAAGTGGCCGCCATCTTCAACTTTTTTGTTTTTGAATTGATTGCTTCGAAAATTGATATATGAGGGTCCGCGTGGACTCCTAACATGGATCCGATGTCAGATTTGAGAAAAGTGGCCGCCATCTTGAACTTTTTTGTTTTTCAACCGATTGCTTCCAAAATCGATATCTGAGGATCCGCGTGGACTCCAAACACGGATCCGATGTCAGATTTGAGAAAAGTGGCCGCCATCTTGAACTTTTTGTTTGTTCAACGGATTGCTTTCAAAATCTATGTCTGAGAGTCCGTGTGGACTCCAAACACGGATCCGATGTCAGATTTGAGAAAAGTGGCCGCCATCTTCAACTTTTTTGTTTCTCAACCGATTGCTTCCAAAATCGATATCTGAGGATCCGCGTCGACTCCAAACACGGATCCGATGTCAGATTTGAGAAAAGTGGCCGCCATCTTGAACTTTTTTGTTTTTCAACCGATTGTTTTCAAAATCTATATCTGAGGATCCGCGTTGATTTCAAACACGGATCCGATGTCAGATTTGAGAACTGAACTTTTTTGTTTTTCAACCGATTGCTTCCAAAATCGATATCTGAGGATCCGCGTGGACTCCAAACACGGATCCGATGTCAGATTTGAGAAAAGTGGCCGCCATCTTGAACTTTTTGGTTGTTCAACGGATTGCTTTCAAAATCTATGTCTGAGAGTCCGTGTGGACTCCAAACACGGATCCGATGTCAGATTTGAGAAAAGTGGCCGCCATCTTCAACTTTTTTGTTTCTCAACCGATTGCTTCCAAAATCGATATCTGAGGATCCGCGTCGACTCCAAACACGGATCCGATGTCAGATTTGAGAAAAGTGGCCGCCATCTTGAACTTTTTTGTTTTTCAACCGATTGTTTTCAAAATCTATATCTGAGAGTCCGCGTGGACTCCAAACACGGATCTGATGTCAGATTTGAGAAAAGTGGCCGCCATCTTCAACTTTTTTGTTTCTCAACCGGTTGCTTCCAAAATCTATGTCTGAGAGTCCGTGTGGACTCCAAACACGGATCCGATGTCAGATTTGAGAAAAGTGGCCGCCATCTTCAACTTTTTTGTTTCTCAACCGATTGCTTCCAAAATCGATATCTGAGGATCCGCGTCGACTCCAAACACGGATCCGATGTCAGATTTGAGAAAAGTGGCCGCCATCTTGAACTTTTTGTTTGTTCAACGGATTGCTTTCAAAATCTATGTCTGAGAGTCCGTGTGGACTCCAAACACGGATCCGATGTCAGATTTGAGAAAAGTGGCCGCCATCTTCAACTTTTTTGTTTCTCAACCGATTGCTTCCAAAATCGATATCTGAGGATCCGCGTCGACTCCAAACACGGATCCGATGTCAGATTTGAGAAAAGTGGCCGCCATCTTGAACTTTTTTGTTTTTCAACCGATTGTTTTCAAAATCTATATCTGAGAGTCCGCGTGGACTCCAAACACGGATCTGATGTCAGATTTGAGAAAAGTGGCCGCCATCTTCAACTTTTTTGTTTCTCAACCGGTTGCTTCCAAAATCGATATCTGAGGATCCGCGTTGATTTCAAACACGGATCCGATGTCAGATTTGAGAAAAGTGGCCCCCATCTTGAACTTTTTTGTTTCTCAACCGATTGCTTCCAAAATCGACATCTGAGAGTTCGCGTGGACTCCAAATACGGATCCGATGTCAGATTTGAGAAAAGTGGCCGCCTTCTTCAACTTTTTTGTTTCTCAACCGATTGCTTCCAAAATCGATATCTGAGGATCCGCGTCGACTCCAAACATGGATCCGATGTCAGATTTGAGAAAAGTGGCCGCCATCTTGAACTTTTTTGTTTTTCAACCGATTGTTTCCAAAATCGATATCTGAGGATCCGCGTGGACTCCAAACACGGATCCGATGTCAGATTTGAGAAAAGTAGCCGCCATCTTGAACTTTTTTGTTTCTCAACCGATTGCTTCCAAAATAGATATCTGAAAATCCGCGTGGACTCCAAACACGGATCCGATGTCAGATTTGAGAAAAGTGGCCGCCATCTTGAACTTTTTTGTTTCTCAACCGATTGCTTCCAAAATCAATATCTGAGGATCCGCGTGGACTCCAAGCACGGATCTGATGTCAGATTTGAGAAAAGTGGCGGACATCTTGAACTTTTTTGTTTCTCAAATCGATTGATTCAATAAATCAATATCTGAGGGTCCGCGTCGACTCCAAACACGGATCCAATATCCGATTTAAGAGTGGCCGCTCTATCGAACTTTTTTGTTTTTGAAGCGATTGCTTCGAAAATCTGATGATTTGAGGGTCCACGTGAACTTCAAACACGAATCCGATGTAAGATTAGAGAAAAGTGGCGGACATCTTGAACTTCTTACCCAACTGCGACAGAAGGAGAGTTATTTAATTCTCAACCGATTAGGCTAGGTTTAGGTTAGGTTATATACTGGGCTATAACAGTTGTATAAAATGGCGAATTAAACATTTACATCAATACTGTTAATAGGACAGTTTTGCTGTATAAGGCGAAGATGTACCGTCAAGACGCTTCTATACTACAAGCTGTTACCGCTGACACTTTAGTACAACATTTAGCCAACTTTTTTAGATTAAAATTTAACATTATAGATTTTGGAAGCAATTGGTTGAGAAACATAGAAGTTCAAGATGACGACCACTTTTCTCAAATCTGATATCGGATCCGTGTTTGGGGTCCACGCGGATCCTCAGATATCGATTTTGGAAGCAATCGGTTGAGAAACAAAAAAGTTCAAGATGGCGGCCACTTTTCTCAAATCTGACATCGGATCCGTGTTTGAAATCCACGCGGACCCTCAGATATCGATTTTGGACGCAATCGGGTGAAAAACAAAAAAGTTCAAAATGGCGGCCACTTTTCCAAAATCTGACGTCAGATTCGTCGTAAGAGATCGCAGAAGCGCCCAGATATCGATTTTGGACGCAATCGGTTGAAAAACAAAACAGTTCAAGATGGCGGCCACTTTTCCGAAATCTGACGTTAGATTCGTCGTAAGAGATCACAGAAACTCCCAGATATCGATTTTGGAAGCAATCGGTTGAGAAACAAAAAAGTTCAAGATGGCGGCCACTTTACTCAAATCTGACATCGGATCCGTGTTTGGAGTCCACGAGGACTCTCAGACATAGATTGTGAAAGCAATCCGTTTAAAAACAAAAAAGTTCAAGATGGCGGCTACTTTTCTCAAATCTGACATCGGATCCGTATTTGGAGTCCACACGGATCCTCAGATATCGATTTTGGAAGCAATCGGTTGAGAAACAAAAAAGTTCAAGATGGCGGTCACTTTTCTCAAATCTGACATCGGATCCGTGTTTGAAATCCACGCGGACCCTCAGATATCGATTTTGGACGCAATCGGGTGAAAAACAAAAAAGTTCAAAATGGCGGCCACTTTTCCAAAATCTGACGTCAGATTCGTCGTAGGAGATCACAGAAACCCCCAGATATCGATTTTGGACGCAATCGGTTGAAAAACAAAAAAGTTCAAAATGGCGGCCATTTTTCCGAAATCTGAACGAATCTGTCATTCGTCGTAGGAGATCGCAGAAACCCTCAGATATCGATTTTGGACGGAATCGGTAGAAAAACAAACAAGTGCAAGATGGCGTCTACGTTTCTTAATTCCCTCATCGGTTTCTTGTTTAAAGTTCATGTGGACTTTCAAATATCGATTTTGGAAGCAATCGGTTGGGAAACTAAAAGTTAATTATGGCGGTCCCGACCAAATACCTACAAACCTAGCAGCACCCGCCACCCACTCCACAACCCACCACCAAAACCCGCCACCCATCACCAGCAACCTAACATCCATCACCATCCACCGCCACTTACCAAACACTCACCAAATAACCACCAAACCAAAACACCCACTAACCACTTACCAACAGCCATCCATCCATCCACTACACAGTCAAGATTTGACCCAACCAGCCATCACGACTCCATGCTGGTGCGTGGACTTTAATCGTTAATCATTAATCAGATTAAGGCTTTGATTACTTGATTAATCAAAACAAAATTAACTTTGGGCCCACACTGCTATGACCTTGTAGTGGCAAGCCGCAGAAAAAGCGAGAGTTCCGTTATGCAGTAACTACAAGAGATGGCGCTCGTTTTTCACTCAAATTAACCGGTTAATTCTGCTCAACAAAATTGAAATTTGTAAAAAACCGGTTTGATAGATTAACCGGTTAAAATACCGGTAACCGAAAACTAAACCGCAATCAATTCAGGTTTGGGGTCAATGACCAAAACCGGTTTCCAAAATTAACCGGTTTCCGATCCCTGCGTCAAACTGAACTACTTTAGCTATGGAGCCAAAACTGCAAGTATATACTCGACACATACGTGTATATATGGGACATAATATTTCTTTCAGGATTTTAATCTTGCCTCCTAAATAATTTATTGAATAATTCATTTTAGCTTAAAAAAACTCTACAATATTTTGCATGGTTTTTGCACTAATAATTTTTGTAGCAAATAATTCTTTGTAAAGTCAAATTGTTAATACCAAATAAAAGCCTGTAGTAAAATTAAGTAAGAAGAATGAAACAAATAAGTGAGCAGAACGTAACAATGAAACAAGATGGCGGGGCAAATAAAATATCCTCGAAATGAGGACCTTTAGAACATTTCGCCTCTTCATAATCTTTCCTCGAATTTACTAAACATTATTATTAAGGATTAAGGATAGAAAAGAACTCGCATTTGAGGCAAGGAAATTAATATTCGAGCGGAGGTGATAGTGTGAGCCAATCACTTTAAATAATAGGTACCTACACGAACTCAAATCTAGTAGTAGGTTGAAACGAGCAGCAAACATTTTGGCTGATTGGCTAGCAAACTATCTAAGCTCATACATGGTCCGTACCTGTCATACTGGATCGAGTTTGGATTGGACACTGCTAGTAAAATGCGGATAAATGCAGAAAATACAGACTATATTTCTAAAATATCAATGACCATGCTCTCGACGAATATAGTCTTGAAGTTTTGTACAGTCGCCATCAGATATATCGTATCGTACAAGGCAAATTATATACAGTAAATATTACCAATTATATCGAAACGTTTATTTTGTCATAAATATCGGAACAACTTATTTTCAATTATTTCTTTACTATGTTTTTAAAATTGAAATGTATAACAGCGGAGTAAGGTCTTTTTTCCTACTGCTCAGATATTTATGATCACCCTGGCTGCGTAGATAAATTTGATGTTCTAGGCGTTCCGATATTTTTTACTTTAATGTGTAAAGAATTTATTGAAAATTAGAACTGCTTAGAAATATTTGACCACCTTGTTTGCTACGATATATCTGATGGTGACTGTACTAGGTATAGGTGTAGGTATTGTATTTCAAAAAATATCAATTACAATGTTCTATCCAAGTAAAAACAGGACAATCGAAAACTAAATATTCATAATTCATAAAGCAGTTTTCGTTCCAGTGATTCTCTTTTGTCACCTGTCACAGCTTGTGTTCCCGTAGTTTATTTTGCCGACAAATGAAATTGAAATAACCCAGTTGTGAATAAGCTCCCAAAAACTAAGTTCGGATACTGCTGACCGCAATTGCGGACGAAAATTAACTACCAAACGGAAAATTGTGAAATTTTCACACGGTTTGAGGAAACAATTTACTGATTTACGATGCTTAATCTGGTTAAAGGATTTCGTTCAAGGCTTAATTAGTTCGTTAAGATCAATATTGGGGAAGCTTTCTTGCTGTTGGACAACTTTTGAATTTGTTTAATATTGTTTTATAAGGTGGTAGGTACCAGAAGTGCTATTCTGGAATCCAAAATCCAGAAATGTCAAAAAGACTATGGAGATTAATGCATTCGATCACGAATTTGAAACTGTGAGATTAAAAAACTTCAGGTAAAGCATAGCATAATGCTCACGACTATATTCCCCGAGGGGGTAGTCAAAGATATTCTGAAATCTCAGAACATCCACGTTTCACTAGCAGTACCGAAACTCAGTTCAGTGTGACGGGGAGTGATCCCGTCGCCACTTATAATGGACAGTGGGTATAATACATGCTTCGAAATTGGAGCATGCAGGTTTCCTCACTATGTTTTCCTTCACCGAAAAGCCAGTGGTGTTACAAATCGTACATAAATTACGAAAAATTCATCGGTACGAGTCGGCCTGGACGGGGATTGAATGCACGGTAGGCAAGGTTACTCGCCACTGGATTGAACCACCACGGCTTATTAGTAGGCTTCGGTTAAAGTTATTGAGTTCAAATGAGATATTTAATAATACTCTGGCGGCAAGTCGACCGCTAACCTGCCTTCAATCTGCACTGAGCAAGAGTAGTGGATACTCCACTACTCTCCACTGTCTTTCTTTCGTAAGAAGAAGCGTTTGACCTGCAATGAGGATTTTACAGTCTCTAATTTACCAAATAACTTTAAAAATAACCTGTCTTTTTTATTTACTGATGTAGTCCATAAAAATAGTCTTGATATTTTTGCACGATTATTCTAGAAATGAAAGGGTAACAAAACTGTAAAGAATTTATTGATCAAGGTTAGAGTTTGAAAAAAGAATTGTGTAGTGTGATTTTATTTCATTCAACTAACATAAAGGCAGGGGACGTAAGTAGAACAACCATAAAAAACAAACATAGGGTAGATCCGGGTCAAGCGGGCCATTCGGGGGTAGTTGCGAAAATAATTCCGGAGGTTGCGAAAAGCTTAGATAATGTGATTCTCCCCTTCGATCCCTTATCTCGAGATGTAACGGCTTCTCTTTTGTAATTACAAATGGCTTTATTTTATCGAACAATTGGTTTACTTTTGTTTTTTTTTTCACGGCAAATATTGATTAGCTTTGGATGTCCAGTTAAACCTTGTTTTCCTTTCAGGGAAAGCGGTTCGATTCCAGTTTAGATCATACTCTGACTTGACCTATATCACTGGGTAGAGTTTGGGCACTACTAGTGAATTTTCTGATTTTCATTGTCTACTCCCAAGGGAATTTATCGTGAGCAAACGCTCGTGAGCAAAAATATCGGTAGTAGGCTGTGTTGGACAAACCGATGCCCAAGGTGGCCTGACGATAATGTCAAGGTCATGGTGACTCGATAGTTGTAAAAAGTGTTTGGGCACTTACATTCACTATTGAATGTTTTGCGGCTAAAATGAAAACGAAGTTGCCAAATACTCGTATGTTTGAAATACGAGATTGAGATTAATTTAATTAATTGAAGTTACTTTTCATGTTGCAAATGTTACGAAATAATTAAAGAATGTAATGTTACGAAATTAAAATATATTTTTAGCTGCAAAATTTTATTCAAACCTTCAAATTGTTTCGGGCATTAAAACAATAAGTAACATTCTTTCTCCAGCTCATTTTTACAGCAAACAATTTTTGCCACGAATACGGAAGAAATCCTTTGATCTTAAACAGGAAACCGTTTTTTACGTCTCTCCAAAAGGGAATACGGGTAAATAAAATAATGTTACTCTCGAAATTTTTATACCAAGATAAATCTGAATCGTTAGGAAAATAAGAACTGTTTTTTTGTGTGTCTATGGTAATTTCCTTTCTAGATTAAGAAAATAAAGAAAGTGAGAGGTAATATTTCACTATAACAACTGTCATAATGAATAGACCTTTCTTACAAAAGAAGGTGAGAGGGGGAGAGCTAAACTTCACCGTAATGGTTAACACACCTTTGCAGAAACGCTCATTAAAGTTAATCCTCCATTAAATCTCTTGCTGTCACTTTTTGTCTTGTTGACGTAGTAACAGCTAGCAAGAGATTTAATTGAGGATTTACTCTAATGAGCGTTTCAGAATAATTCAAGCCACTCCATCTGACTTGGTTTAAAGAATAGCGTGATCTTGCAACATTAACCAATTGTTCGCCGTGCTTTCTGCAGCAAGTGACGCTTTAGATGAAAAACCACTTACGTGGTTACCCTATTAAAGACGTATACCTCATTCAACTTGGCTCAACTTAACACTATACCTCATGATAATATAATAATATATTATACGCTTCCGGTGTTTGACACGCAATCCATCCTTCTCTTTTTATCGAGTCGATTGTGGACTTGCCATTTTGGTGAAAAGATCTGAGATTCTATGTTTTTTGATTAAATTCATAGTGTCTAAGACAGATTAGAGTCTTCCCCCGGGCTCGCTGGACTTCAATTTCTAGTGTTGTGAGTGGTTGCCGCTGTTGATCCTGGTTTACATGAGTTACAGCAGTGGTAATGTGCGGTGGGCTCTCTTCGTTTATCCTGAAACTTTTAATATGCTAAAACTGGGCCTTGGTGGCCTTGTGGAGGTGCTACCTGGAATTTTTCTTCATTGAAAAGGGAAGTTCTTCCATCAGGCTAGGTGTGAAGCCTGGAGACCGGCCGTGATCCAACAGATCTTAGTTGGACCTTGTATAATCGAATCTCTGTGATTATTTCTCTTGCGCGATTTATGTCTTGCATTCTATTGTGTACCTTATTTGAAGTAGGATACGAGTTACGTATTCACGGTGAATTGTCTTTGTATGGAGCATATTTCCGAGGGCGACGGTATCGCCGTCTGTTGGCTTCTTTGCTATAACTAGTGTCAGATCCCCACAATATACATTCAGAAGATCGTTGGTAGTTGCAGAATGGTTTTGATTAACTTGAAAAGAATTAGGGTCGTGTGATTATGCATGCTAGGTCAGGAACTTCAAACGTAGAATAACAGTCTGCAGAGTAATAAAACTCTTTCTTGTGGAAAGTGACACTAGAAATGCATAAGTCGTTCCTCATGCAACGGGAGTGCATTCAAACCCGTACCATAAGCCGCACTTGATTGGACGATTTTGAATGCATCGAGCGGAGTTTTCGCTTCGTTTCGCCGACCTCGAATTGATATTCTAGAATTTTTTCGAATTCTCTTCCATATATTGTAATTTTATGCATTCTGTTTTTGTAATTTTTTCTCTCTCTCGTCACTCGAGTTAAAATTATGGTAGGGATCAAAAGTTTTTCGTGCAGATATTGATGAAAAACAGGTTTTTTCATAAAATAATAAGTATTTATGATATAATCATGTGATTTACTACAATGATTTACAGGGTGGTGTAACAAAGCACCCTAGTGATATTTAAGGGGGACCTTCGTTTAGACCTTCAAACTAAACAACTTTCACTTCGATGCCAATTTCGAAATTCCGAAAAATAATCTGATGTTTCATACAAACCTGCAGTACCGACTACTTACTTGACTCAAATATATAACGTGAAAATAATAAACGCAAAACTAGAAAGTAGTTTGATTGGAATCGAGAGCAGAATCGAATTATCAGGGTTTCAACATACGTAATTTTTTTTCAATTTTTTTTTTTGAAAAATTTAAAATTTACTCAATTTGATCTCAACCCATTGCTCGGGCACTTTCACCCTACTTACTACCAAAACAAGATTCTTAAAACGTATAAATGAGCACGTTAGCGCGTTCATTCATTGCTGAAATGATAACAAATCATTTTTGCCTGAAAACTTTAAATATTACCTATCAAAATAAAGAAATTATTGTTTCAATCAATTATTTTGCCATAAATCAGTGGGGGTGTATGAGGTTTTACGCTTATTCATTAACACGTTGTATATGGAAAAACAGTTTAGAAAATCTAATGATCTATGAAAGTGACAACTCTGCAACCACCTTAATATCATAACTGACTCATCGTTAGACATAATTATTTCGAATGAAATTTATATAAAACGATCTGTAAGTTAATTAAGTTCAGCTTGTGATACAGATGAAAGTAAAGTAGTGGCTCTTCTTCTGGCCTTTCGTTGCTTCATAAAAATTCTGAAATAACGTGAATGAGGCCAGGATTGTAATATACACCAAGAGAGCGAGAGCGAGAGAAAAGGCGCTGGATAACGTTGTCGTGCGCATCATGCTAGGCCCTCATATAGGGTCCAACTTAATATGCTGACAGTTTTTTAAGAGGATGATCAGACCATCAAACTGAACCACTTTCTCTATGGGACCAATGTCGAAATCGTGAAAAAAAAATCAGCTGTCCAATTGGGTCGAGCAAGATTTAAGTTTAGTATGGAGCAGACTTTTTTTGCGATTTCTACATTGGTCCCATAGACAATTTTTTTCAGTTTGATGGTCTGATCATCTCCTTAAAAAGTGTCAGCTTATTAAGAAGGACCCTATATAGCATAGCATGATGCGCACGACAACGTTATCCATCGCCTACTCTCGCTCTGTGAATAAAAGATTAGGCGCGACTTTGCTATGTCGCGCAGCCATGCAAGCCCCACTAGTGATGCCAGGGGATCGATAAGTTTTCCCCTTAATTCGGATCTACTAAACTAATAGAGCTTCATTATCTTTTTACTTATTTCAATTTAAATGATAAGCATAAGCATATGCTCACGAATATATTCCCCGAGGGGGTAGTCAGAGATATTCTGAAACCTCAGAACATCCACGTTTCACCAATAGTACCGAAACTCTATCCAGTGTGACGGGGGGTTAGCCCGTCGCCAATTTAAATATTTATAAAATTATTCTTTCCTATTAAACTAATATCCAAAAATTTTATAGTAATGTTCTTAGTTCTATTTTCTCTACAACAAATTAACAAGATTTATGTGTCTTCTATTGGCCTTTGATTAAAAGGTCGTTAAGTGGGTGTCAACAAGGATTAGGAAGAACGATAAATTGCCTTCTTTTGCTGATTTATTTCGTTTGTAATCCTTGGGAATTGTCGATAAAATACTCTTCGACTAAACAAGGGCTTCTAATTTATGTTTATGTAAAATAGTTATTTATACCGTACTGGGCTTTATTATCCGTCGTCGCTCCTTTTCGTGTTGCCAAAAAATAAAATGGGATATGACAGATATCATTCTAGACGCATGTGCTTCCATCGTGAAATCCAAGTAAAATCTTATAATGTCAAAAGGTATACCTTGCTACAACTCTGTAACTCTGCTTGCGTATAAAGTTAGTTTATGTCGTGGTTGTATGGTTTTTATAGTAAAAAGCCTATACAGGGTGTAATTGACACACCCTGTATATACCTATAGGGTCCTTCTTAATATGCTGACCCTTTAAAGGGATGATAACCGTCAAACTGAACAACTTTCTCAATGGCACCTCAATGACATCCAAAATCACAAAAAAAAACCTATCATACAAAACTTCAAACCTACTCGAGCCAAATGTATGGGGCAGTTGCTTTTTTTGCGATTTGTATGTTGGTCCTATAGAGAAAGTTGTTCAGTATGATGGTCTGATAATCCTCTTAAAAAACCATCAGCATATTAAGTTGAACCCTTCTTAATATGCTGACTCATTTTTACGGGGATGATCAGACCGTCAAACTGAACAACTTTCTCTATGGGACCAACATCGAAATCGAAAAAAAAAATCAGCCATCCCATACATTTGGCTCGGGTAGGTTTGCAATTCTATGGACAAGCTGATTTTTTTTCGCGATTTCGATGTTGGTGCCATAGAGAAAGTTGTTCAGTTGGACGGTCTGATGATCCCCATAAAAAGTGTCAGCATATTAAGTTGGATCCTATATAGCTGCCAACGTTTGAGATCATAACAATGTATGTGCCTGTGAGCGTTACTTATAGTGAAAAACAAATAATTTAGTGAATCAAAAAGTTATATCAAGTGCTGTCTTCGACCATATCGTTACAAAACTGTATTTACAGGGTGAAATTGATACTATTTGAATATTGAACAACTATTGATATGGGAGCAATCCGATCGGAGAAAAAAGAAAAAAACTTCTGTTTCATTTGAGTCGATTTACACATACATTGCAGTTTAGTATGGAACAGCTGATTTTATTTTTGCTCCGATCGGTTTGCTCCCATTGTAAACTGTTCATTATCGTTTTTTCGTTTCAATTCGATGGGTAGAGTCTTAGTTTAAAAGGATGCTAATGATATCAATTTTACCCTGTATACAGTACTCGTCTTAAACGTTTTGAACAGCAAAGTTATTGTAGCGATTCCGATGTTCGCTCCATAGTTAAAGTTGTTCAGTTTGATGGTTTGAAGTGACCCTTTAAATATGACCAAACCTTTTGAACATCCGACTCTACAGTAAAAGATTTTTAGGGTTTTCGTTTATTAATAATTAGATAATAGATTCGATTCATTCTGTCATACAAATAAATTAATTACTTGCATTTTCTACACAGTAAATTTTTAAAACGAGAAAATATTTCTATGTGCTATCAATTTTGGTAACCGCAATTTCCCCGAAGGCTTCAAGTGCTTTCTATTAGGGTCAAACCATGTAGGTCGATCCTGCAAAATGGAGGGAAATGTAAAGGATAATGTAATAACGAGCAGGCATCCATCTCTGCAAAACTTTACATTTGAGTTGGCTACTTTATTAGCAATTTTTATTTGATGTGAGGCTAGTACTTCATCAAAGTTTGCAATGTTCAAGCTTCGGAATCATTCGAATTAAGTTTTTATTCGTAAATTTCCATTTTAATCTTAGATTTAAAACTACGGATTATTTTTCAAAGAATTATTTTAAAAAACCGCATACCAAATTTACGGAAATTTACGAATATCAATAAAATCGGAACGGTTTCGAAGCTTGATATTCAATTATCAAAACTGTCATCATTAGCCCATCATCATTCTTAACTTCTTATCGTGTGGGCAGCAAGCCCTGGTCTCAGAGTTTTTTCAGACCGCCTTACGGCCTCTGACGTGGGTTTTCACGTAACGACTAATACCACCAGAGATAGTAGCCGGGACCAACGGCTTAAAGTGCCTTGTTAACATGTGTTATTCAGCCTGCGATATCCTAACCAGTTAGGGGAAAACGCACAAAGTGGCATATCACTAGGTGACCCCCGTGGGAATCGATCCCACGACCTCCGTGTCAAGAGCCCAATGCTCTTAACCATTAGATTATCATTCACTGCTGAACATAAGCCTCTCCTAAGGCGTGACATAAAATCTTCTATCTTTGGCCCCTTTTTCCCATGGCTGTCGTATGAAGCGAAGAAGGCGGAAGAAACCTATCGATGATGGTCCGTCCCCTTATCCACCGAAGCGGAGTGGAGCAAAAGTATAATATGTTCAATCCACCAATAGCTCGCTCGTTGGGTTGCGTCAAAAAAAAATCAAGTACTTTACAGGTTGATTTGACACAGTAGCCACTCCGCTTTGCTTTGGTGGATTCCGAGCCTGAGTCTGAACCACAAGGCTCTTTGTAGGATCCAAAATTAATTTCATCACCGGTATTGCCCTAACAACAACAATTTAAGTCTCATGTTAAACAAGTCCTCTGTAAAAAAGGTTACTATAAACTCGATGATTATTTGAATGACCAAAATGTCTGGTCTTGACAATGTTACACTATGTAATTTAATATTGAATTTATGTAATTGTACTTTGTATATTTTGTTTTGTTTAAAAGAAGTGTGTTGTAGAGTTTCTGGCCGCATCTTCTCTACAACGGAACACCTTCCGACGCGGTGGTAGATTCAAAAACATGACGTCAAAAAGTTATCTATATGATATTATTTTGAATAAACAATTTTGACTTAGACAAAGAAAATAAAAAAATAAAAAAAATCATTGAATACGTCGGTCATACATGACAGGCTTCTTCAGATAACGAAGGTCGTGGGAGACAGCACAGCCTCTTAATGGAAGTTACTTGATATTTCCTTAGAAATACACACTGACTTCATTTTTAGCTACCCTTTGGAGGAAAAAGAAATTCGTTTCTTGAAAACATTGTTAGTGTATATCGAGCATATTCTATGACATGCAATTATTAGTTAAAATCTGTGGTAAGAGTCATTGCTCGAATCATAACTTTTTTCAGTCGCTAAAATGGCAATTCGATAGTTAATCCGTGCTAACAGGACAGTGACTGCAAACAAGGATTTTAAGATTTATTCCATGATAGTATGGAAATGGTAAATAAATACTGGCGTTGTTTATTTAACGTTATCTGTTTATTTTTGCGATAGTTTCTTATTTGCCGTCGATGAAAAAACATCTTACGTGGCAAGAGCATCGGTAGCGCGTTGTAGAGAGGTTCCAGGTTTGAAATGCCGTATACCAATAAGTTTTTCTAACTGCTGTACATAGTACCGACTGCTCTCAAAAGGTGAAGGAAAACATCGTGATGAAGCCAGCATACGGAATTCTGATGCATATATGAAGTTTAATAATCTGAATTGGGCACGCGTGGTAGATTAACGTCCATATACTCTCCCTGAGGGTAGGCCTGTGCCCTGCAGTGGGACGTGTACAGGGTGTAAGGAAAAGTATAATTAACCTTTAAACCACATACTCTACACATCAAACTGAACAACTTTTACTATGGGAGCAAAACTGTTTACTATGGGAGAAAAAAAATTGTCTCATACATTTTAGTCGTGTAGGCATTGCAGTTTAGTATGGAACAGCAGATTTTTTTTGCGCTGACAGATTTGCTCCAATAGTAGAGTATGTGGTTTAAAGGCTAATGATACTTTTCCTTACACCCTTTATAGACTGATGATGATGATGACGTAGTCAAAGGTGTAGTGATGATAGCCTGATGAGCTAATGATAATAGAAACAATAAAAATGTTAAAGTTGATATTGACACAATACCATGAAGCAAGTAAGCAAAAGCAAGCCCCTAGAATCCCACTGTAAGGCTGTGGTAAGAGTGAAAGAATAAGGGTAAGAATCAGAGTATTAAATGGGGAAAGCAATTTGAATGAATTAATATATAAAATACAATGAAGACCGAATGCCAAAAATATATTTCATTTAGGCAATTACAGGATGCATATTACTCTAAAATCTGCCCGGCGTCCTTACTACACCAGTCGGGTACTCATCAGATGTATTATAACTACCTACAATTAAACCTCTAAGGTTCTAAGCTAAAGTTAATACTTTTAACGGGTTCTTACCGCGTTTAAATATGGGTATAAGTGCTTCACCTGCTTACTCTCGGTCGGACAAATGTAGGAGTGAGTGTAGTTTGTCGTGCTAGACCAAGTGTGGCATTAAATAGTATAAACCGAGAAAACAGTGACGATGACTTTCGAGTGAGTTCCGATAGTAGTCGGAGCAAACGAAGAAGAATGAGGGTAGACAGATTTGTATGCTCTAAAAATCTACCTGCAGTTTTACAGTCATCCCGTGATCATGGCAGTTGCAACACTGCTGAAATATCGGGAATTCCAAAAACAATAAAAACGCGGTAAGAACTTAAAATGATTAACTTTAGCTTAATTAATAACCGCGTAATTCTCAAAAATTGTGTCTCTAAGGTTCTATTTTAAGGCAATTTTTAAAGAACAATACTGTTATTATATTCGCAAAATATGAACGATGTGTATTATGTTTGGCAGTGGAAACAAAAGATAAAGTATGCATGATGTTTCTTTGTGAATATATCTGTTGGACATTGAATGATGGACACGAGTTTGTTTGTCTGTTATGTAACGTTTTTTTATTTTCTATTCTTCTTATCGTTAGGTGTTAGAGTTTTTTCAGACCGCCTTACGGCCTCTGACGTGGTTTTTATGTAACGTCTACGACCACGAGAGATAGTAGCCGGGACCAACGGCTTAACGTGCCATCTGAAGCACGGAATCATCTTTCTTTCAGACAGTTAGGTGATTCGTCCTGCAATGTCCTAACCAACTGGGGAAAAACGCACAAAGTGACATATCACTAGGTGTCCCCCTTGGGAATCGAACCCACGACCTCCGTATTAAGAACACAATGCTCTTAACCATTAGACAACGATTTTCTATTGCAAATAGAAAACTTAATAACATAATAACTACAGCGAAGACCAATCATTCATTTATCTAAGGTAATGGTCCAAAAATTTGTTGTCCTAAGTGTATACAAACCTAAAAAAGTACTACTAAGCACTACTGTGAGGTCAGAAATGTTCTTTGAAAAATCTGATCTATTTACTGGATGAAAAAATAATGGATCTCTCCGCGGACGTCAAAACTGGAGTTTGTCTGACGACTTTTACACATTATATTCCTTCTTATATCGTTGACATGACATGCCTAATGTCTCACCGGGTTAATGCGATCCTATTTCGATAAGCGAGAGGAGAAAAACGGACTTTTTTGCTGGAAAAATGTCTAATTCCGGCGCGTTTTTTTAAGGGATTAGAATATTTCAATTTAGAATTTGAGTGATTTATCTTTCTTATTCATACGCTCGGAAAGAGGGTTGTAGAAAAGGGTATTAAAACAAAGCCTTACTTGCACACTTATAACAATATTCTTTGAATAAGCACTTAGCGTAATAAGAGGCCATTTTGTATTTTCATTTTGGTAATTTGATGTAATCTGCGAGTTTCTCGTAAGCGAGAAAATTTTGGTATTACCAACTTTCATATAAAGTATGTACTAAAGTTACAACAAAAATGTAATGAGGGTTGGGCATTGTGTTGATTTTCGTATGAAGTCATAAACAGGGTTGGCACAAATTTTTTGCCATAATATTTTTGGTACGATATCATAAAACGCAGCTGGATAACATTACGCAATTTAATTTGGTCAGCCGAAAACATCAAATAGAACTTTTTTGAAATCGAGAATTTTAAAATTTGTACCAAAAACGACTTTATTGCTTATGTAGGTGATGCTGGAGTAAACGTTATTTAATTGAAGTTTGTTAATCAAGTTGTGGTTAGTAGGTACGTGTTAGTGATACCGCAGTGGTGGTAAGCGATGAAGAGGTCGAGGGTATGGAATACGTCTATCTAGTAATTAATGTTCACTCTTGCCTTCCTCATAATTATAATCGCCTGTATTTCGGGACTATCTTTCGTTCTCTTTCCCTCTATGTTGCCGTTTCTCATTCGTGGAGTCTATGGATTCAGGCATCTTTATATTAGTCTGTCCCTGGTCAGTGAGGTGGCTTTGCCCATATACTATTCAACGTTGTATCGTTAGTCGTCTGACATGATGAGAACCCTTCGATTGAACTGCAAAGACATTTTAGGGATTAAGTAACACACCCTACATAAAATATGTCAAAGTGAGCGTTGCTTCAACTGCACTACTAGAAAGATGTATGTAATTAATGACCATAATCTCTCTTAGGATGAACGTGGAAAACTCTAGAAATTTTTTCGTGATGTGGTAACCCTAGTGTGTGTAATTACATGTTAGGACGGCGCAAAGCACCATTTTCTACTCGCAGAACAAACATTAACGCCTCTACCTTGGTTTCACGTGAGGGTACATAAAGGTGCATACTTGTGTATAAGTACATTTATACCTACAAGCTCTTAGACTACTGAATTATATAACCATTTTGTGAATGACCGTAACAAATTTGAAGCCTTCAAGATGTAGTGCTGAAGGAGAATGGAGACGATAAGATGGAAAGATCCAATTACAAAAAAGATGTTAAGATTGGTTCAAGAAAAGAGAAATTTTCTGAAAACAATAGACAACAGGAGAGGAATAATGATATTACACTTGATTCACAACGAATTTTTTTTTTAAACTATACTGAAAGCGAATATAGAGGGGAAGAATGGCTGAGAAAGACAGTTGAAAGAAAACGTGGATGTCGTGTCGTACCAAAAACTCTGCACTAGCGGGATAAATACAAGATTAGCGAATACTCCACCGATAAGAGCGTAGCTCTTTAATAATATAATAATAATCATCATCAACCTATTATACGTCCAACTGTAGGGCACATGCCTACCCTCAGGGAGGATGTATTGTCCACAACATGCCCAATGCGGATTTGTAGACTTCACATAGGTACGTATTAGAACTAAGATCACATCATCATCATCATCAGCCTATAATATAATTTATTCTTCACCGTATGCAGGTTTCCTCACGATGTTTTCCTTTACCGTTTGAGAGCAGTTGGCATTATGTACGTATAAGTTTTCATTGGTACATAATTTGTTGTCCGTGCGGATTCGAACCCGGGCGATTTTTTGATGTGCGGCTCTGACCGGCTGTGCCTGTATTTCTGCGGTCATAGTTGACCCATTGTCGTAAATCTTCATGTAGAGTCCTTCTAAAATAGTGCACTCAGACCGTCAAACTAAACAACTTTCTCTTTGGTACTAACATTGAATTCTTTTCTGTTACAGCCTGTATAGACGTAGATATATGGTAACGTGTTAATTAAAGGCATAAATTGAAGCTTAACTAAGAGTTAATAATAACATTGTGGTATGCAATAGAGTTTTGATTGATCGTATTCAATTCGCTAAAGAAGCCTACTAATGACAAAGCTAATAATTATCAGTGACATAAGCTTTAATCTGTGTAATTATTAATTGATTTGCTTACATACAATATGTACATGTAACATATCGTGGAATATTAGAAACAAAATGGAACGTGGTGTTTGTCCGATACCAGTCCGATACAGGCCTACCATGAGTTTTCACTGTACGCTACTACAGTATTTGCGGCGCCAATTCTGTATGACATAATTAATTCTCAACCACGGAGTCGCGCTGCAATTCTGGCGTAGTACGGACGTGTGCGTATCGGCGCGTTGGGATTGCACGTGGCTCCACCATTTTGTGAACTCTTTTGTGTTTTAACCTTAAAACAATCACTTGAGATTATAAACTACTTACATTGGCAAAACTGCCACGCTAGACTTAATAAATACTACTGATCATTTTCCTTCATATACTATCCACATAACGAGACATTGGCTGAATTGTGATAACACATCGGATGCCACTAAACAAAAATTGAATTGAATTGAATTCTCAACCACTAGGAGCGCTGTACGAAATTCAATACAAAAACTGTAGTTTACTTCAGTAGTTTTACTGTAGTATACTACAGTTTAAATTCATGGTAGGCCTACAGATACGAAAATGTAAAAATACCCGTAAAAACAAGAAAAAGTATCTGCAGAGAGGCTCACCGTAAACAGAATCACTGCAGAGAGAATCAATGAGAGAGAATTTGATGCGGTGAGAAGTCACTGCCAAGGTAACAACTCATAATTCAGTACATATTATTGGTAAATAAAATAAAATATACCTAACAAATTTCAATTCCGTACATCTTTGATGAAATCTCTAAACGGTATTTTTATTTCAATATCGTTTACTCTACATGATGCACGACACTTTATGGCTATGTGCGAAGTGGTGATGGGAACTGACAAATCGATCGCAGCGCCCGGAGTGGCAGAAATGTGTACTTTTGTTGCCCACGCTGTGTCAAATATGCTTGAATCTATGCAAATCCACACACTAACTTAACACGAAATCTACAAAACTGTAAAGACAACAAACTTAAAATTTGGCATGGAAGTTTCTATTGGCATCTAGGTGCTTACTAAAAAGGGTTTTTTGAAATTTTATCTCCAAAGGTGTGAAAACCGGGATAAAAGTATGTACGGAAATTGACACTGCAAATATCGTGGATTCTAGCAAATAGGTATTTTAAAAATTTTTATATCTTTACTGTTGTTAATTTCTTTAGTTTTAACACTATTTATTATAACAATAACAAACTTTTAACTAACATGGTTACCGTACTTGAAATAATTCACGGCGATCCGACACCGCTAGGGGCGCTAGTGTCGTGCACATAGCCAGCAGCTTACTTAAATTCATCGCAAATGCGTTAAAACTTTGGTTTAGCATCACTGCTTCCAGTGTCAGAAATACATATAGTTCTCTGAGTTTAAAATAGACAGGCATTCTCAACTAAGTATGCCAGCGCATAGTTTGGAAAATTTACATTAACATTGACATGACTAATAAATGAAAACATTTTGTATAGAATCTCTAAACAAACAACCTTTTTAACATTTCGGAGAAACTTGAAAACTCGGATAAACTCTAGTAAACTCTTATTTCTTCTCATTTTGTTCTCCCTCCAAAAGAACCTTCCTAACCTTCTAAATAATTCTTCGAAGATGTGTCTAAGTTTACACCCTGTATAGTTAAGTAATTAAGTATCAACTGAAGTTTGCCCATCAATCAATCGAACCACTTGGAATGTTTTAATTGAATCAATATCTTTTAGTTAGTTAGATTTTAGTGAACAGATGTGCTTGTTGTCAGTTGAAGTAGGTACATACTTTGACTTTCATCGTATACAAGGTGTTACAAAAATACAAATAAATATTTAAGGGGGTGATTAAGACCATCAAACTGAACAACTTTCACTATAGGACCAATATCGAAATCTACTCGAGCTAAATGTATGGGACAGCTGATATTTTTTCTCGCGATTTCGATATTGGTCCCGTAATGAAATTTGTTCAGTTTGATGGTCAAACAAACCCTTAAAAGTTTTAAATGCTTATTTTTACTTTTGTAACACCTTGTATATATTGATCATCATCTAAAGTAATGCAACTATTTACCCTAACACCCTGTAGAATGGAATAAATACCTACTTGTGTATAGCCATGAAAGAAAAACAGTACTGAAATATATTCTGGGAAAGGTTAATTAGGTAAAACATTTCAACGTTGTCCGTTAAAACCCTCATTAATTTTGCTAACATTTTGAGAAATTAAACGTGTTTAAAAAATACCCCTGAAGGAATGTTACATGGCGGTATATACACCTAATGTTATGCATACAGGGTCAGAAAGATCAGACCATCAAACTGAACAACTTTCTCTATGGGACCAACATCAAAATCGCGAAAAAAAATCAGCTCTCCCATACAAAACTGTGAACCTACTCGAGCCAAATGTATGGGACAGCAGATTTTTTTTTCACGATTTCAATGTTGTTGCCATAGAGAAAGTTGTTCAGTTTGACGGTCTGACCGTCCCCTTCAAAAAGTGTCAGCATATTAAGTTGGACCCTGTATAATATTATGCATATATCTTTAGAAACATTTATTTTTAATGGTCCAAGGCATACGGGGTCATATGCCGCAAAGTTGTCTTGTTACTGATTTAAAGTAAGTTATAGCCTGTAGAATCCCACTGTAGGGCAAAGGCCTCCTCTCACGAATAATGGTGAGAGGGAGTAGGCCGTATGCGGGCCCAGTGCGTGTTGGTGGAGGCAAGTTAGTGGTCAACTTACTGTCAGAGAATTTTCAAGCCGCCTTAATAGGCCTCTAACCTGGCTTAACCGAGACCAACTGCTTAACGTGCCTTCTGAAGCACGGAAACGGTCACCCATCCAAAGACTGACCGGACCTGGCGTTGCTTAACTTCGGTGATTGTTTCAAATTCCGAAGCTCCACTACGACAACGAGCGCTTCCTGATACTGATAGTGCCGTGTTATGTTTGTAAATAACTTAGAAATGGGTGTGTTTTTATTGTACTCCATAGGGTCTATCCTGAATTTAACGATACGTCACCATCATCATTTCAGCGTATAAAAGTCCACTGCTGGGCATAAGCATCCCACACACATGTAACTTTAGGATAATAATAGATGTAGCATATAATGTCATGTCTCTTTCCCAGTGGGGTATAGACAGGCAGAAGCGCGCCATTTCCTGTATATTTTTTTACCTGACTACGGCGAAGCAAAAAGGAGTTATGATTTTGACCGGGATTTATGTAGGTAAGTCAAGTATGTACCTACCATAACTTCTAAACTACTTATCATAATTTGACAAATGTATTCGTCTTGATCGTCCGCTGGTTATGGCTATGTCACATCATATTAAATTGAATATGGCGCCCTCCAGAGGACATTGAAGACGTGAAATTTATTTTTTATTGTTGCCGTGTCGGGTATCAAATGAAAGGGCTTCCTTAAAACATTTCAAAAATATGTAAATTGTTAGCACCCCAAAACAATAATTAAAAAAAAAAAACTATACCCGACTACTGCGAAAACACGATCTAAAAAGTATGGAAAATGAAAATATTCTTATCTGAAATGGTTTTATACAAACTGTTCATGTATTTATCTCATATATATCCACCAGTTTCGAGTCAGCTCACGACTTTCACTCCCACTCCCATAAAAAAAAAGATGCCTATTTAGTAAACATTCAATTATTGTGAAACACTATTTCAAATATTACAAAAGTGTATAAGAATTAACATAACATAAATATTCTTGATTGCACGAAAAACACAAACACAATATTAAATACCTACGTATATGAGAAGGGTACAGAAGAGAGTATCATTAGGTTTTATAATGGTTATGTTATACGAATTAATTAAGATATTAATTTACGTAACATACTAACTGCGCCATGTTTTAAATATAGTGATGCTGTGTACACACGGCGACACATCAAGCTATACAAAACCAAAATATGCTGACCGCGCGTAGATAGAGTAACGTACAACGTCGCGCGGCTAGCTTTATGTTGGTTTTGTATAGCTTGATGTGTCGCCGTGTGTACATACGTAATTGGATTACAACCTAGTTCTTAGATATATTATTTCAATGTAAAATGGTTTCATCTTGACTGTAATCTGTACGTGTACTAATACAATAGAATAAAATAAAATATATTGTATGTAACACCTTTGAAGCAAAGCTTCTACATAAACGTTTCTTCCGTACAAACATCCTGACTCCTGACCATTTCCCACTGAAAGTAGAAAGTTTAAATTTACTTTTCGAAATTATAATATGGTATCCATTCAAAACGACAGTACCCATGTTATTTCGAAAACTTTCGAATCAGTATCAAATTCAAAAGTTTCAACATATAACCCGGCACTCAGTACGCCGTAAATCAGAAGGGAGTCGAAGTTCGATAAAATCGATAAGCCGACCTGAAAGAGAACAGAGCAGGAACAAAGTACCGATTACCGCGAAATATATCTAACGGAATGCATAAATATCTGCTCTACCTTTTCCATTAGGTACCGTACCTAGGTACGTGTAGATATAAAAATGGTAACAGAGAAGAGACATTCTAAAAACTATGTATACCGGAAGATTTTTTCACCGTTTCTAAACATTCAGGGGTGGTTCAGACCATCAAACTGAACCACTTTTATTATGGAATTAAACATGTAAACGCAAAAAAAATATCATCTGTTACATACTATACTGCAATGCCTATTAGACTCAAATGTATGAGACAGATTTTTTTTTTACGAATTCATGTTTGTTTTAATAGTAAAAGTTGACGGTCTGAGCCACCCCTAAAAGGTTTGGAACGCTAAAAAAAATCAACCGGTATACAAGGTTTCTGAGGGTGATTCGATTTTCGTTAAAAATATGTATTGTGACCTTGTACGTTGCAAATGGAGGATCAAAAATTGTAAGTACGAATAAAGAGCTTGATAGCAAGTTGACCACTAATTTGCCTCCACCATGTATGGCCCACTCCCTCTTATCTTTATTTGTGGGAAAAAGCCTTTGATCTGCAGAGGCCTACAGGCTATTACTTATATAAAAGGTATAAACAATTAAACCATCATCATCGCCAGCCTGATATCATCCACTGCTAAACATAGGCTTCGAAAGAATTGAATGAAAAACGTGAATGGTGTTTCTCCAGAATCAATTACTAACCAACATTATATACAAGGTCTTGAACAAACACACGACTGTACTCCCCTTCTGGGTGGACTAGAACCTTGCTACAACCCCGAACTGGACTTATTCGTAAAACCACAAACACCGATATTTTTGGTTCAGAAAATACAATCCGGACTTTCTTCTGTTTTTTTTTTTAATTACGGATATTTACTTTTATTTCACCGTTAATTCAATGTTTCAATTTGTTTTCGGGCCATGCTTCACCTGTCTGTAGATATGGTAATATTTAGTACATTTTTATTTCATTCATTCATTTCATAACACGGCTCAGCAAAATTGGAAAAACACTTATTTTGTTAAGTACAAAAAAAATATAAATATTGTTAAAAATTAAACCCCAGCAAACTGATCAACTTTTACTATCGACTCAACATCGAAATCGCTAAAAAATTATCATCTGTTCATCCCGCCATCTCTTCCTGGGTCGACCCGGACGTCTTGGCGTCCGTTTTCAGAGATCCAGGTCTTAATGTTTTTTGGCCCATCTTTCAGGATACATTCGACAAACATGACTGGCACTCCAATTTTAGTTGGTGGCGCTTTTCTCTCCAAAATCGCTTATTTGGGAGCGCAACGTTGTCAACGTGGTGTTTCTGACCCGATGGGTTCGTACCCTAGAATGCTGTTTTGTATCGATCTCTGGCAAACCTTGGGCTTGGACTTTTTGGCCCCAGGAAGTGACCACGTTTGAGTACCGTAAGTTAGGATGGGCAGAATACAGATATAGATGAGTCCACGTTTGAGCGAGAGCGGAAGTTTTCGACCTGTACAAGTTGTAAACCCGCTCCAGATCAACTTCACCTCAAGACACAGACACAATGACGTCACGCGTTCAGATGAATGCGTCCTCAGCCTGAATGGATCCGCACTAACAGACATTGTGTTGGTACCAAGGGAGCTATTTGTGGGCTAAACGAAGAGTGTACGGCATTGTGCCCTTTAATTTTATGCATTAAACCAAGGGACAATACAGTTTGCGCTTGATTGGTAGCTTTTCGCTTTCGATCATTTAATAAGAAATCATAAAAACTTCTTATTTAAGTATGACATTTCTATCCAAAAATAATGATAATTTTCAGTCTCATAAACTGGATGTTTTCCTCTCTTACTCTGAAATTAAATAAATAAATATCTTGGACATTGTCACACAAATTATCTTGTCACATTTAAAGTACCAGAATCTAGCCTGGACTTGTATTATGATGACTAGACAACGATATAGCATATATAAATAGATACAAACATCCATGACTTGGGTACAAATATTCATATTCATCATACAAATATTTGTCCCTTACGGGATTCGAACCCGCGACCCTCGGCACAACAGGCAGGTTCACTACAGACTGTGCTATCGGGTCTTCGAAATTACCTTTTAAAAGGCTGGTAACCGAAAAATATTCAAAAATAATGCTTTGCTACTAAACTCCATTCAAAATAGCAACGAAATTTTAAGGCTATTTTGCTTTACAGAAACAGAGATTTCAAATACTTCCTCTCAATAATTATTCTTAGAACAGCTTTAGTAGCATCCAGGATATGTCGGATAGTATATGTATCCAATAAATTAATTACATTTGGTAATCAGAATTCGCCAGAAAGCTAAATATGAATCGGAAAATGTCGTCGTCCTTATTTGGAATGAAGTATAGTTTCGTATTATAGGTATTTCAGATGTACACGGGTGCAAATTTAAATGCCTTATTTATTTTAAGGGGTGCTTCAGACCATCAAAGAATCTTTCACAATGAAACCAAAGTCTATAGCAAATACATGTAACGCATAAAACTGTAACAGAAGTGTGTCTGTACATTAAAGATATTTACATGAAAAAGACTACGATATGGTTTTTAGGTTTCCCGGACTCCAAATCAACCTTTTCTAGAATTTTTGTCTGTCTGTTTGTCTGTCTGTGCTGTAACAGCATCACGCACAAACGACTGAACCGATTTTAATGACAAAATTTTTGTTTGATAGCTTATGATCTGACTTAAAATCTGGTATATAATTTGTGCGGACGAAGTCGCGGGTTAACTCTAGTATTTAATATACGTTATTAAAATCCATAGAAATGTAACAATAACAGTCAAATGTATACTACGGACGCTGCGATGTCAAAAGCTGTAAAACGAACGTGTTATACAAAAACTTGCCGCTGTTTACTCCGCGGACACAATCACTGGTATTTGCAGCTGCGAGAAAAACCAACACAGAATAACAGAATAACATTAATTCCAACACTGGCTTTACTTTAGTTCTATGTCAGTTTTCCGGAAAAACCAGATATTTATGTACGTACCTTGTGCATATTATGCGACGGGCCGCATCGAAGCAGAGCGGGCCGCAGCGCGAAAATCCGCCCAAATCGCTTCTATAAAATGTATATGAACTATCGCATACTATGCGCCGGGCCGGAGCGGGCGGGTCGCATTACAGCATAAGCATATGCTCACGACTGTATTCCCCGAGGGGGTAGTCAGATATATTCTGAAACCTCAGAACATCCACGTTTCACCAGTAGTACCGAAACTCTGTCCAGTGTGACGGGGGGTGAGCCCGTCGCCACTTATCAATCGTCGACAGTGGGTACAATACATGCCTTGAAATTGAAGCATGCAGGTTTCCTCACGATATTTTCCTTCACCGAAAAGCCAGTGGCGGGTCGCGTTAAGGGAATATAATTCGGAGCGCGCTGCATACAAACGAAGTCTGGTGATATTTTCAATACTAACCAATTAAAATCAGTGAAATATTTCAGAAACAATCTAGAAACCCATCTGTACGTTTGTATGAAGTCAGATTTTCGTTAAAATTTATAGTTTTAAAGTTACAGTGCCTCAAAGATTTGTATGGAAATATTTAAATGAATCCTAGATCTAAAACTGTTTATTTTAACGAAAATCAAACTTCATACAAACATATATATTAGTTTCTAGATTGTTTCTGAAAAATTTCATTGTTTAGTATTTAAAATATCACCAGACTTCATTTGTATGCAGCGCGCATTAACGCATTCAGAATAAACTTCTCTTAATGCGCGGTGGCGGCGGCGGCGATCCGCCCCGAAGCGTTGCAGTGTGCCATGCCAAGCGGAACTTTTTACAACATTTGCAGTATAACCTCAAACTAAAAATACCTCAATGCGTTGCGACTTGCGACCCGCATGGTCTAATGCACGAAATTAGTATACGCCTTTTCCACTACGATGCGACCCACTCCGCCCCGATATGATGCGGCCCGTCGTAATATGCGCTTACCTATACTTCATTCGAAATAATATTTAGCTTTCTGGTCAATTCTGATTACCAAATGTAATTAATTTATTGGATATGTGGAGGAACTACTGTGGAAGGTTCCTCCGGTGAGAAGGGGAAGATCTTCCGCCAGGTTAGGTATGAAGCCTGGGGACCGGCCGTGGTCCAACCGATCTTAGTTGGACCTTGTATATATATCGAATCTCTGTGATTATTTTTCTTGTGCGATTCATATCTTGTATACGATTGTGAAGTTTTTGTGTAGCGGCTAACGGATTAACAATGTGACGTCGCAAGTTGTCTTACGTACACATTTGCGAGTGCGACCGTAGCGCCATCTGTTAGCTTCGTTGCTATAACTTGTGGGTGTTGACCTCTGTGGTAAGTCCCCACAGATAAATATACTATCCGCCATATGTTGGACGGTATAAAAGCTATTCTAAGAATAAGTAAGAGTATGTGTTTCAAATCTCTGTTTCTGGAACGTAAAATAGACTTAAAATTTCGTTGCTATTTTGAATGGAGTATAGGTGTTATTATATGGAAAATACTTGAAGATTTTTTAATTACTTAGCGATTTTTTTCCTCTTTTCCTACTAATTGCTTCCTCTGTTTTCGAGATCTAGTAGGTACTTATCGCAAGAACTAGAATTTCCTTACGAAAAAAAAACACTTGCTCCCGAATTGGGGCTAAGTGGAGCAAATGTAATTACGGAAATCTTTGTGATAAAGCTCGCTCGTATTTCTTTTTGAGAGTTATTGTCTGTCTTACAAATAAAATATCCATCGCTATTTCCACTTAGTAATAAAGTGTAATAAACCTCCTTCTGCAGTCGGGTAAAAATTTTTCATTACAGTTAAAAAAATAAAAAAATATCAGAAGCATAACGCTAAACATTGAAAAAGAATTGACAACATTGATTTTTTGAAATACATAGTACAATTTAATCTGATGTCATTGATCCAATTTGTATCAAAAGTAGAAACAACTTTGCAATTTTCAAAAAGCTACATAATAGGAATGTCGATTAGTAATCGTCTTGTACCTTTGACTAATTATTATAAGGACTAGCCTTGCGGTAGCATTTCCCCCCTGCCACGGTATAAGCACAATTGATCTTGTGCATTTACATTCAATTTTACACCTTATCACTAAACGAGACAGCCTATAATTGCGAAATAATAACTTCGAACTTAGAACGTTTGGGGTTCACACGAGACTACTTTTCATGATTTTTAACATTCAAAATTAGAATCTAAAGTTATGGGGAATAAAATCCAAAGTTGCGGATTTCATGTTACCTCGCCCCCCGCAAAAAGAGGCAGAAATGTTTGTTAGTAGTCCGCGTAACCAGTCCACATATAAATAGTCAAAGTCTTGTACCTTATAATAAGGTTCGATATGTTCGGCAAATGCACGTCCGCCCACCGCTTGGTTTCCGTACAACCTGTGACCGCCCGCCCAGCGTCTGTCGGCCCACTGACCACCGGCGTGGGCCACGAAACTAACTTGGCCACGAGTGCCTTTATTATTATCATGTTACTATACAGGGTCCTTCATAATATGCTGTCATTTTTTTAAGAGGCTGATTAGACCATCATACTGAACAACTTTCTCTATAGCACCAACATCGAAATAAAATACTGCTCTTCCATACAAAACTGCAAACATACTCGAGCCAAATGTATGGGACAGCTGATTTTTTTTCGAGATTTCGATGTTGGTTCCATAGAGAAAGTTGTTCAGTTTGATGTCTAATCATCTTCTTAAAAACTGTTAGCATATTAAGTTGGACCCTGTATATTTATCTTGTTTGGTCTGTAAAAATAGGTACTGTAGACGGCAACTTCGTCACCTCGTCCCATCGTATTGGGACGAGACGGTGGAATTCTAGAGAAATATTGTATATAGGCCCAAACATTATTATTAATTAACTTGACTTAAAATTTTTAAAAATTTATTTCCTTTTATTTTTATTTTTTTACAGGTTTCGTAGGTATAAATTCTTATATTGTTTAAAAAAAAATAGGCTATCTAGCAGGCTAAGGTCTTTGACTAATTATTATAAGGACTTGCCTTTGCGGTAGCATTTCCCCTCTGCCTCGTTATAAGCACAATTGATCTTGTTCATTTACATTCAATTTTACAC
Organism: Agonopterix alstromeriana; assembly: GCA_963924505.1. NCBI lineage: Eukaryota > Metazoa > Arthropoda > Insecta > Lepidoptera > Depressariidae > Agonopterix > Agonopterix alstromeriana. The sequence continues at coordinate 17,504,681 of OZ004664.1, forward strand.
CTTATCACTAAACGAGACAGCCTATAATTGCGAAATAATAACATCGAACTCAGAACGTTTGGGGTTCACACGATACTACGTTTCATGATTTTTAACATTCATAATTAGAATCTAAAGTTATGGGGAATAAAATCCAAAGAAATGTTTGTTAGTAGAACTACACGCGTAACCAGTCCACGTATAAATAGTCAAAGGCTAAGGTTATAACCTGCTGCAATACTACTGCCGCAGAACAGTTTATAAAATTGACGAGTGAACTTCCGCGGCGCCATCTCGATAACACGTATGAAACTCGAACATAATACGTCAATTAACGAGTGTTTATTCGTTCCGTTTATTTGATGGGTGTCATAAAATAAAATTCGATAGTCATCGGGCGCCATACTTGTCATTAATCACGTTTCAATGGGACATATTCGATGAAGTTGTTTGCTTTAACCATAACTACCTCGCGCTTGAACTGATTCGATCATTTATCAAAATTTATTACAGTATGACAACTGCACTCTTGAATAGGTATTTTGTAGCTGTAGCCAAGGCTTTAGCATGTCAGCGTGCTGTATCAAAGTCAATATAATTTATTCAATATAAGAGCTTGCAGCACACTTATCAAACCTCAAATCTTTTTTAAAGCTACCACCGCGTCGGAACGTGTTATCGCTGTAGAGAAGATGCGGCCAGAAACTCTACAACATAACACGACTTAATAACTATTACAATATAAATTCTTAAGCTAAAGTTATGTATACAATAAAACAATAATACATAGTATGACGCATGAACCTATAATAAACAGGGTTTACCTACACTTAAATGCGTTACATAATGTAAAGGGTGCTTTAGACTATCAAACTTTCAGTTTCAATATGTAACAAATTTTGAAATCGCAAAAAAAAATTGTTGTTTCACACATTTTGGTTAAGGAGCTGTTGACAATCTCAATAGGTAGCAAATTTTTTTTTTTTTACCATTGGTCTCGTAGTAGAAGTTGCTCATTTTGATGGTCTGAAGCTTCAAAGATATTTAAGTTTACAGCCTGTATATAAATTAACGACTGTAGTAGCATAATTTACATAATTTACTCTAGCAAGCCGTCTCAAGTTTAAAAGAATGAACACTTACTGCAGCGAAATTTCTTCGAATATAGTAAAACGTTTTTTTTCTATTGGTGCCATAAGCCAGATCTTTTCGCCTCGTATTTCAACTCAGATTTTATGTCCATCCCAAAATAGAACTCAGTCAAAATTTTACGTTACGTAACTACAACAATACAATTACCAATAACCCCTGAGAAACGTCAACAATTCCATTAAGCCACCTATCTATTTCAAAAAGTTTTGAGTGAAAATATCACAAGAAGAAAAATTTCGTGAGAAAACAGACAGTGTTATTTTAGCGAACTACGTCAACCCGCTCGACTGGGGACGGATAAACTTAGGGGAGGCCCCGAAGGAAATACCTATTCGTCAAAATATTTACGAAGCCGAGGCATGTTTGAAAAATTTTCCCACATTTCACTCCTTCACACCACAGCTTGTTATGCTTCAATCGGATTGTGTCATGTGCGATGTTATTTTCTTTTTTTTCTTTTCTGTAATTTATAAAGTGTTTCGTATTACTACTAAAAATAGATACCTATGAATAGGATAAAAGGAAAAATCTGAATTTTTAATCTGACTTCAAAATAAATAAAAGTTAATGAAGAGTTTTTACGCGTTTGACTGAAGTTATCTATTCTGACTCTTTTAGAATAAAAAAATATTTTACTTATATGTCCGTTTTCTACATCTTGGTATTTTGGTTACAGGAGTGCGATTTTTGAATCTCATTCGCTGAGCTCAACAGTTGAAAATGTCAAAATTACTATGGAGATATGCATCTTTCTACTACTGATTGGACTTTCAAAAATCGAACTCCTGAAGTATGATTTTCGAAAGTCAAATCAACAGTTGAGAGATGCATATCTCCACATTAATTTTGACAATTTTAACTGCTGAGCTCAGCGAATGCGATTCAAAAATCGCACTCCAGAATATTTTTTATATTCGTTTTCTAACCTTATCTAATCAAGCAGTATAGTTAAAGATTCTTAGATGTTGAAGTAGAATGTTGCGAAGAATATGTGTGTGTCAGGATCAGAGGCTATCTAGGATATCTAGTGGTACATGTGACACCTCTTTATTTCAGTAGACTTTACTAAAAACATAGCTGGCTTTATTAGAAAATTTGTTGTAATAAATCTAATTCTGGAAGATTTAATTAGTATGCATACGCATATGCTCACGACTATATTTCCCCGAGGGATTCCCCGCGGGGGTTGTCAGAGATATTCTGAAACCTCAGAACATCCACATTTAATTAGTATCTACTTATAAAAATAAATTTTCTAATAATTTCTGTTAAAATAAATATGTAGTTATCACATATACTATACAGGGTCCTTCTCAATACTCTGACACTTTTTTAAGGGGATGATAGGACCATCAAACTGAACAACTTTCTCTATGGTACCAAAATCGAAATCGCGAAAATAATCTGATATTCCATACTAATCTACAAATCTACTACAGCTAAATGTATGGGGCAGCAGATTTTTTTTTCGGGATTTCGTTTTTAGTCCCATAGTGAAAGATGTACAGTTTGATGGTCTGGTCATCTCCTTAAAAAAGTGTCAGCATATTCCGTGTATGTGTTTTGCCATATCCAATATTGCTTCACTGCTCACTCTCATAAATAATTTAATTTTTATTCTGCCTCTGCATATTGGGTGACCTAGTTGATGACAAATTGATGATACGATTTCTATTGTGACTCCGTTGGCGCCAGCATTAGTGATAAAAGAGAGAATACGATATAATGATACGAATATCGAACGAGTCAGGTCACATCGGTCGACTACAGGACTTGACCTACATACATTCTACTGCCCCTGTTTTCTACTCTGATGATAGTTTATTAGTTACAGGATAAGATTTTTATGATATTAGTGATTAAAAAACGAGTAATATAAGGATCGGACAGAATTCTCACCAACACAGTGTTTCAAAAGGGACGTCACCAATGATTTTCTAATTGTATTTGTTAGCAAAGAATCTTCTTTATTTCACACATCGTATTTATGACTATAATACCTATCGAAGTGGTCATTGGCTTTTCCACAGCTACCAACTATCTTTTGAAGCATGTAGCTGTCGGAAAATGCTCACTATTGACAAATTGAAGGTATACCTTTGTGTCAAATAGTGATAGGAGGCTAGACTATCGTCTACAGAAACACTGCATAAGAAACCTTGTCGCAAGAGATGATGGAAGTGATAGTGATGATATAACATATTTTCTTCTATATCTCGACTAATTAAGTTTTTTTACACTATGTTTTGGTAATCGTAACAATGAGCATTGCGTTCAAACAATGGGAAGTGAGGTGGACATGGTTGAAACATCTTTTAGTCGTATTTATTTCCCCTTGTTACGGAAAGAAATTTAATAGTCTCAGATAATTACACTAGACTGTGGATCTACGCTATCTGCAGTAAGTTAAGTCAGAAGCCAGTAAGGGTCTTAGGAAAATTATCTCAAATGTTTCCACTAAAATGTACTGGGACCGAGTGGATTGCATATTATGAAGTCCCCCGCCGCGTCTTCCTTTCCTCGTCTGTATAATGTTAGAAACTACTAAGGGATTTTGATACAGCTTTCACGAAAAGATAGAATGATTCATACGAGAGGTGTGTGTACCCGTGGGTCGCTAATTTAGTAATAACAAAAATAATCATTAATTTAATAAATTGCAAGATCATTATAAATACGGTCGTGATCTTATGTAGGTAGGTGTTAAGAGTCTCATTTTGATATTAGATAAAAGTACATTTGAATTTCTGTCTTTGTATCCAAATGTTTATTCTAATTAGAATTCTAATCTTAAAAATGTGGCATAGATAATTTTGCCAATTAGTTAAACTATTATCTATTCTGTGCCGGTATAGTTTAAATAGCAAATGTGCTTGACGTTATTCTGTAACAGATATTTCGGTGATCTCAAGGATTGTTTTTGTATAAATTACATTTGAGCCGACATAAAATGGAGGAGCCACGTGGACGTGGTCACCTACTCCACGCGCGAAACACGCCTGTGAATTCTCTAGCCACGCGACTACTTGTATTCCACGCCATCTTTTATTACGCTCAACGTGAAACTAATTTACTTAACTCAACATAATTCCAAAATAAATAATACAAATTTTCGAGAAAGGATCAAAATAGATTGCAAAATGTTACCAGTAACAATATTCCAATTTATTATAAGGAGAATGGCGGGTCGGGGCGAAATTTCCATAAGGTGAAAGCGTCAATAAGAACGGGCGATGTAGCTCGGCGTTGCTTAACAATGTTTTCTGTCCCTAGGGATCAGTGTTGCTAGTTCTGAGAGGGAAAAACCGCATACAAGCCTGATACAACAAGAATATATGATATCTTTTTTCAGCGTTACTTGAATGTGTGGGACGGACTGCAGCCACAGAATAAATAATAGTATGTACTAGGTACAGACAAAATGGCCATTCTCTGGCTATCGCTAACATCAGATACGGCACTTCACCCTTCACTTCGAGGTAACTGTAGAAGAGCCGAACAAGAAGCACATACAGACGGTGCACGCGTGCTAGTGGCTGTGGGCCGGGGGATAGTCAGAGATTTTCTAAATTATATTCTGAATACTCACATTTCACTATTAGAACCCAAACTCTGTTCGATAGTAAGCCCATCGTAAATCTTTAACAAAAAGTGGATACAACAAAAATCTTGAATTTCAGATAAAGCATTATGTATGATTCGGTAATATGTATTTACCATGTTTGTTTGTTCAAATTGAAAATTCGAATGCAAAAAATCTTGGTCAAAGAAAATATAATTATTAAATTAAAATCTGCTACATTAGAAAAACCCTAAAAATACTGTAGATCTCAAACTGCATATCCAATTCAAACTATGAGTAAGCAAAATTATCTATTAGGTATTCCCTTTCTATGAGGTTGGCAACCCAACTTGGGATAGTCACAAAAAAGGGCAGTTCATACGCCGAGGAGAATGGTTGACAATAGTGATTTATTTTGATAGACGCTCCGTTTGAACCAAATATATACCGAGGGCTCTTTTGTCAGATATATACCGTTTTAATTTGAATAATAAGGAACTGACGCTTCGTTTGGATGAGGCCCAGATATTTTTGGCACTAACGATTTCTCGTCTGGCGACGTACTCTATAATCGATACTGATCAATCCTAATTACATTTTGTTTATACGGTTCATTTCAAAATTGAAGGTAACGACTTATTCTCTTCTGCCTGATTTTTGCAGAACTTATTTTGTTTCTAATTTCTTACGAGGGGGTAGTCAGAGATATTCTGAAACCACAGAACATCCACGTTTTACCATTAGTACCGAAACTCTGTCCAATGTGACGGGGAGTGACTCCGTGGCCACTTGTAATGGACAGTGGGTACAATCCATGCCTCGAAATTGAAGCATGCAGGTTTCCTCACGATGTTTTGCTTCACCGAAAAGCCAGTGGTATTACAAATCGTACATCAATTCCGAAAAACTCATTGGTACGAGTCAGCCTGGACGGGGATCGAACCATCGCCTCCTGCACGGAAGGCAAGGTTACTCGCCACTGGACCACCCCTGTTGGCAACACCAACATAAAATGTAGTAATTAAAAAAGTTGTATTTCCGTTTCCGTCTTACATATTGGTACGGTGCTTGTGCGTGTAACTAACTCTGGTGTTAAAATCACTAAAATAAACCTTCAGTGCTGCAAACAAGACTTTCCTTTACATCGAACCGCTCTTGCCACCAGAAAAACTACAGTCCACTAAAATCTCTCCAGCGGAGGCTTTTTTTACCAAACTACTCGAAAAATTTGTAGAACTGCTATAAATAGGCTCTCTGTGTAACAAATGCTTCTGTGTGATTGTTTATCTATTCTATTCAGAAGGTTTTGGTTTCTATTAGGCTGCATTTAACTTTTCTCATCGAATTTTTGGGCAAAAGTCTTCACCGAGTTCTTCCATCCCATTCGCAATCATTTGATAGCCTGTTTCGTGAAAATGATATCGTGCCAGCATCTTTCTCGGGGTCCAAACCTCTATTTCCGTCTTCATGTCACGATCATTACCAACCGCTCTTTATATACCCGACAAACATACATTATATACGACATAATCTATCTTTTGGTTCGATCCCCATCCAAGCCGACTCGTAGCAATGAGTTTTTCGGAAATGATGTATGATTTGTAATACCACTGGATTTTTGGTGAAGGAAAACATTGTAAGGAAACCTGCATGCTTCAATTTCGAGGCATGTATTGTACCCACTGTCCATTACAAGTGGCGACGGGCTCACCCCCCGTCACACTGGACAGAGTTTCGGTACTAATGGTGAATCGTGGATATTCTGAGGTTTCAGAATATCTCTGACTACCTCGGGGCATCGGCTATGCGAAGTCTTTATCAAGGAGTTGTAAAACTGAAACGATTTTAAAATGTTCCCGTTTAGAACAATGCGGGATGAAATTGAACATTGAACCAACCTGCTGTCAAAAAGGTTATCTAAAAATAGGTATAGATCCCAAGTAGGTACAGTTGCCAACAGATATATCATAGCAAACAAGGCGTTCAAATATTTAAAGCAGTTCTAATTTTCAATAATTTCTTTACACACAACCAATTAAAAATTTCTGAACGCCTAGAACATCAAATGTATCAGTCAGGGTAATCAAAAACATCTAAACCGTTTAGGATAAGAGACTTTACTCCGTTGTTTTACATTTCAATTTTAAATAGGTACCATTGCAAAGAAATTATTGAAAATTAGCTGTTAAGATATTTATGACAAAATACACGTTTAGATATAATTGGTATCATTCGCTGAAAAGAATTAATTGGAAATTAGCACTGTTCAGAAATATTTGAACACCTTGTATGCTACGATATATCTGATGGCGACTGTACGATATATCTGTCGTGTATAAATTTAGCGATATATTTTCCTAGTAGAATCCAGCCCGTGAACACCGAGACGGTTCCCATAGGACCATAAAGCGTCGAGTAAATGCAGTTTCATGATAAAATCCAGATTGCTTTCCTAAAAACGTGACACGATTTAGTTAACGACTGTCACGTACCTAGAGTAATGTTTTGTTAATGTTCGGATACAACAATTATGTAAATCGAATTATGTTTTCGACTTCGAATAGCCTGTTTCATTTGCTCGATAAGCATTTGAAAAAGTTTTTCTTTTGGCCGGGGAAATGTCATGTGGGATATTTTTTATTCCAATTTTTTTACATCGACTGGTTTAATGGAATTGGAATATGGAAGTGCTAAAGGGAATAAATAAATATAAATAAAAATAATTAATTTCTCTCCACAAACAGAAAATAAAGTAGGTCGTAAACTCAAACTCTCTGACTAGCTTCTGACCTCATTTTTAGGGTTCCGTAGTCAAACAAGGAATCCTTTATACTTTCGTCCGTTCCGTCGGTCTGTCTGTCTGTCTGTATGGCCTGAATAACCTAGACAATTATACACAGAGCTCGAATTTTTACTCTGCTAATTTCTTCCACGTTTATTATAAAGCTCAAGATCTTTAAACAAATAATAATTACATTTTGTATGTTTAGAATTTTATAATTCTGCTTTTACCCAAAAGGCACCAACGTATACACAGACAATCCCTTAGTCGCCTCATACGGCATGGTAGATTTTAAGGGAATATAATTCGGAGCGCGCTCCATACAAACGAAGTCTGGTGATATTTACAATACTAAACAAAAACAATCTAGAACCGAATATCTATGCTTGTATGAAGTCAGATTTTCGTTAAAATGTATAGTTTTAAAGTTACAGTGCCTCAAAGATTTCCATACAAATCTTAAATTAATCCTAGCACTAAAACTGTATATTTTAACGAAAATCGGACTTCATACAAGCATAGAGATTAGTTTCTAGATTGTTTCTGCAAATTTTCCTTTACTTTAATTGGCTAGTATTGAAAATATCACTAGACTTCGTTTGTATGCAGCGTGCATTTACGCATTTGGAATAAACTTCTCTTTAGCCAAAAATAACACTGTAAAATAAATTAAATATTTCGGTGTGGAAATAAATGCGACCCTTTGCGTCGGAATTCGTATAAAACATGAAGTAATTATGGAGAACTATCAAAATAATGTTTTTGGAACAAGTTGGTACAGTCAGCTTCAAAAACACTTTTACAGCATTTATGAGCAGTCTGTCTGCGTGTTATTGCTGCCTGGTTTTGTTAATTTTATTTTCTCTTTTAAGTACCTACCTATAAGTAACATTGTGAAAAGGTGTTAGCTGTAATGCATTGTAATACATTTATTAAATTAAATTAAATTAAAATTACGTAGAACGAAAGTGTATAGGATTCATAATGATACTTACGTCTTTTTATTAGCTGACTATACTATGGCGTACAAAAGTGCTACTATAGGGGTTTGCTACTTACTTAACTAATTCGATTTTTTCAAAATAAAAAGCGAAGTAAATATTACGCATACATAAATTAACGGTAGAAAAAAATGATCTATTGGGCGATTTTCTTCAAACTGCCTAACTTGAAGTAGATACAATGTTGATCTCCAAAAGAGGAAAAGGACATGGGCAACGTGGGCCACCAGCACCGGCCATGATCGCCCACGGCCTCATATCGCGCAAGACTTTACGTCTCGAAAATGAACCTTGCCTTGTCAAGGAGCCCCGCGAAACTCATCTTGCCTACATACAATTTAGGCCTCGTTTTCCATCACGGTTTAGTTCCACAGCTTGATTGGTATATTAGGTTATTTAGGGCGTCGCTATTTATCTTCCCCTAACTCAGTATACACTTTTGCGCGTACAAGTACTTAATTATACCTATCAGTAGGCGAGAATACTCCCATTAGGTAGACCGGCGATATTACTGAGCACTCTATCTTCATTATAACGCGATTTGTCGTAGGCTTTCAACACGGGTCGATCCAAGTACGTAACCTACCGCTAACTCCATCCATGAAGGCTCGTAATTCAAGCTATTTTCGTACTAAATATGTCGCTATAACGGCTCTGGTAGAAGACTTGGTAGTTACATTTAAGTTCTTACCGAATGTAACACCTAATTTATCGTGTACATACCAAGTAGCAATTAAATGGGGAACTGTCGTCTTGTTATCTAATGATACGTTATTTTACGGTTGTTTAGTGGATTGGTAGATATACTTATGTAGTCAAATAATGTGTTTATTAGTATTGTTTTATTTAGGAGTGTTGCAAATATAGCTAAAGCAGTGGCTAAAGTTCAGTAAGCAGAAAAAAATATCATGAATATAAAATAAAACCGATCAACCGAGTCGGGGTACTCGCGCACCAACTTACAACATTTTTTTTTCTCCTGGGCCTTTAACGGGAGACCAACTCACACTTGGCTGGTTTTTATCATTTGTAGTTATACTGTAGAGTTTGCTTGTCGCTTGTATGTATTACTGTTTTTACGATAGAGCGAGAAGAAAAAACGTTGATAAAAACTAGTTTCTTGTATGACCCTTTAACTTTTTGAAATTTTTATTAATTGTCTGCAAAATGTGCCATAATAAAACAAATTCTGTGAAAATTTCATCTATCTAGCTATTCCTGTTCAAAAGTTACAGCCCTAAATAGTTAGGACAGACAGGCAGACAGACGGACGGACGGACGTGGACGGACGGACAACGTAGGCTTAGTAACAGGTTTTCCGTTTTTTTTGGTTCGGAAAAATATAAAAAGAAAGAAACAAATATTCATGAGAAAAAAATCATTGATGACGTTGGCGTTGGCCTTAACGTTAAGATGTATTCGATTCAGAGATTTAAAAAAAAATATTAATGATTCTGAATATCCACATTAACAAAGAATTACAGACGCAAGCATTATTAAGCATTCCAATTTGACCTCCTGTATAATCCTATTGGGTAATACCCAATCATCGTTGCGCGTAACACCCTCAACATAATTTATTCAATATAGGAGCTTGAAGCACACTTATAAGATGTATAAGATTCCTTAAATTACCTGTAACTTTTAAACTGATCATTATCATACTATTATCATCGTCTCCGACACTATACGAACGCTATTCACAGTTATATAATAGCATAGAGTACTATAATTACTACATAATAGTGATCACCTTACCGTATTTTGTTCCCGGCACCTCTGTTACACGTTCGTAACTCTGTGGCGACATATGGCCTGAAAATGAAAGCCTGACGGCGCGGCGCCTTGCCAAGGTCGCTGGTTTCATCCTAACTGCCCCTGTAGTCTGTCCCTTCCCTCGTCCCATGTCAAAACTCTTTTGCTAACGCCGCAGAGACTATAATGGTTTGATACGGGAGACTTTCTATGTGTCTCTGTCTATATAAAAGTACATAATGTACTAGTCAGACTGAAGGCCACATCGACGACATAAATCTCGGGGGTCGTTAAAGTAGCTCCTATCGCAACTAGCGGCTTGTCTCGTATTTCATTGTGTTTTTGGTTTAACAAATGGATAAATTTGAGTTGTTTTGTTCTGTTTTCAGTAATTCTACCTAAAAACAACATCACTTGTACCACTTAGAATTTTCATTGATTCCCATAGCATATAAATAAATAATATAAAGGGTGTATACCCATCAAACTGAACAACTTTTACTATGAGAGCAAACCTGTCAGAACAAAAAAAAAATCAGCTGTCCCATACGTTTGAATCGAGTAGGTATTGCAGTTTAGTATGGGACAGCTGATTTTTTTTTTGTTCTGACAGTTTTGCTCCCATGGTAAAAGTTGTCCAGATTGATGGGTAGAGTATGTGGTTTAAAGGTTAATGATAATTTTCCTTACACCCTGTATACACTTTTTAAGGGGATGATCAGACCGTCAAACTGAACAACTTTTTCTATGGCACCAACATCAAAATCGCGAGAAAGAAATCAGCTGTTCCATACAAAACTGCAAACCTACTTGAGCCAAATGGTTTTACTGTCGCGATTTCGATGTTGGTCCAATAGAGAATGTTGTTCTGTTTGATGATCTTATCATCCCCGTAAAAAGTGTCATATCAAGAAGCTGTAAACACAGGATGTAAGAAAGGGTGGCTTAGACCATCAAACTGAACAACTTTTACTATGGAGCCGACATCGAGAAAAAATAAAAATAATCTTAGTCGGTACTGCAGTTTTGTATGGGACAGCAGATTTTTTATTTTTCTTGATGTTGGCTCCATAGTGAAAGTTATTCAGTTTGATGATCTGAAGCACCCCCTTAAGTATTACTGGGTGTTTTGTTACACACTGCATACATAAAAATAAAGAATATTTATCTTGTCTTATCTTATATGCCCACAACTGTTTTGTCAGACATTTTGTAAATATGACATATTCGGTACCTAAATCTATCCACTGAGAGCGCCCTCACCACTTGGACAGTGGCCTCGAAATCATAACATGTAGTTATTCTCAAAATGTTTTCCTTCACCAAAAAGCAATTTCAGGCGAAGCGAAGCAGGTTTCACATATCAGACCTTTGATTTCTAAAATTTCGGTTAATTCAGTAATCAAGAGTTAGTTCTCAACGTAACTACTAGAAGAGGAGCACTGTACGAAATTCAATAAAAATAGTATACCTATTACAGTAAAACTACTGTAGAATACAGCAGTAAAACGACTGTAGTATGCTACAGTGTAAACTCATGGTAGTCCTACAGACTAGAAAGTAACCGCCGCCTCCAGCACGGCAAGCAATAGGCTTTTTCAGGCTAAATCACTGTGACAAATATTCACCATTTATTAAAAAAATTAAAATATTGCTACGCTTTCAACGCCGGCAAAATCTGGTTTAAATGTAATCTACGTCCAATGACCGCTTTCATGGACCATTTCCTACAAATATTATGCTGTTTATTTGAGTGATGTCAATAAAGATTTGAGATTGGTACCACACGAACCATCTTTCTATTTTGTGGCAAAATGAGCAGCGTCTTTACAGCGCAATAAAAATTACACTGCTGAATCGTCCTCGATTTGATTCCCCCAGGAAGAATTTATTGCCTATTTTAGGCGATTACTTCTCTTAGCGCCGAAAAAGTTTCCGTTTCATGTGAAAATACCTATACATTTTCTTTGATTTATTTTTTAAGTTCAGAAAATATTTTAAAATACTTACAGACAACGTGATTACCACGGAATCTGATGCGTGATAATTTGATAAGTCATACACTAACTGGCCTTAATCATTTTCTTGATTTGTCAAAATATATACAGGGTGTTAGGGTAGACAGTTGTATTACTTTAATGGGTGATATATTGTAGGAATCAAAATTACATAATATAAACCATTACAAAACAATTAATTATAAAATTGGCAACATGCCTCCTCCAAAAGGATTTACAGTCAAATATCCACGACAAGCTTCGTCACAAGAAGGTATACACATAAATCCAGAACACGTTTCGTCAGCAATATAAAAAAAAAATTTACACGTTTTAATCGGCCCTTTCCCCAATAATCGTGCCCGGTACAAAGGATCCCATCACACCAGCTGCGTTTCCGCGCTTGATGGCCAATGAAATCCTCTGCACCAGATAGGACCCTGAGCGGACGTCGTTGCCATTTTCCACCATCCTCCTACCCAGAGCTCTCACAAATGCCTTAGCCTCCACCCCCCATGTTCCACGAGGTATTGATATCATTGGCATCCTTTTAAATTATAGGTGATTGAACTCATGATACTGAACAACATTCTCAAGGGAACAAAGGGAATATCCCAAAAAAAATCTACTTTTCATATGAACGTTCGATCAGCAGATTGCATTTGGTATAGAGAGTTCAGAATTTGTTTTGCTAATTTCCTATATGGTTCTTTGGGAAAGTTATTAAGTATCATGAGTTGTTAACGTATTGCAACTGTTTACCATAACACCCTGTATACATTTACAAAATTAAAATAGCTAACGAAAATAAAATAAATTCGTAAATCCATTGTTTTTAAATTATATATAATTTGAATAATTCTTCTAAAATTACTATTTTATTTATTTGAAGTCCGTTATCGGGTGATTAAAAATTAGCTTTAACTTTTAATGTCATAGTTTTAGACAAAATCTGGACGTGTCAAGTAAAAATTGATGACTGCTGTTTCGCCTTCAAAAACAGCGAGAACAATATTTTCCTCTTACCTTAAGTTAATAAGAATGTATACATAGTTATTACAAGAAGCAAATAGTAATAATAATGTATTTTTTTATTTTTTACAGGTATGTGCCTTTAGAGAGAGAGAGTATTTGAAGCGAACAAACCAATATTCTAGAAGTGATTCGAGCTTTACAAAGCTCGTTTTCATTCGATAGTGAGTACTTAATTGAAAATTAACTAGTATTTATAGTTTTATAATTAGTTATAGTTTGATCTAAAATTAAACATTTTAACGGGTTCTTACCGCGTTTTGGTATATTTGAGTTTAGGTATGTTTAATTTTAGATTAAATAATAATCGCGTAACTCTCAAAAACTGTATTAGTTATAGTTTGTCCTAACAAAAGCATATATGTACTATAAAAACATTAAGGTCACCTTTTGAGAACGTAAAAGAATGCGCGAATAAACTACAGTGTCGATTCGAGTCAGAGGTTTTTCAAATGTATATAACATTGACATACAAAATAAATAAATAATGGAGGCCGGCCTGGTCTAGTACGAAATTCTCGGAAAAAATTGTCGGAGACCTACACAAACATAACTACATGTATAGTAATATAAACATTGAAAATACTGAAATTAATTTTCATTTCACTTGCGTAGTTTTTACCCCATCGCGGCATGGGGCGCGTAGTAGTAGATAATTATTGGTTCTCTTTATACGTTTTGGTACTTTTTTGGTTCGGACACTTTTGAGCGCGGACCCGACGTCCAGTAGTTGGTAAGTCAAAACCTCTCACACTTAGGTCCGCCACATACATACGGAATTCAGAATCAGGATTTTGTTTTTGTATCAAATTTGACACCGAACGGAATTGTGGAGGAGGAAAATCCGTACGAGATCGTAATCCTGATTCATAATTCCGTATGTATGTAACAGGCCTTATATTAAGCATAGCATATGCTCACGACTATATTCCCCGAGGGGGTAGTCAGAGTTATTCTGAAACCTCAGAACATCCACGTTTCACCAGTAGTACCTAAACTCTGTCCAGTGTGATTGGGGATGAGCCCGTCGCCACTTATAATGGACAGTGGGTACAATACATGCCTCGAAACTGAAGCATGCAGGTTTCCTCACGATGTTTTCCTTCACTACAGACTATGTATTATTGTATACATAACTTTAGCTTAAGAATTTATATTGTAATAGTTATTAAGTCGTGTTATGTTGTAGAGTTTCTGGCCGCATCTTCTCTACAGCGACAACACGTTCCGACGCGGTAGTATCTTTAAAAAAGATTTGACGTTTGATAAGTGTGCTGCAAGCTCCTATATTGAATAAATTATATTGATATTGATATCACCGATAAGCCAGTGGTGTTACAAATCGTACATAAATTCCGAAAAACTCATTGGTACGAGTCGGCCTGGACGGGGATCGAACCATCTCCTCCTGCACGGCAGGCAAGGTTACTCGCCACTGGACCACCTCGGCTTTTTAATGGCCTTATAATTTGTGAGAAGAGCCCTACAGTGCGATCTACAGGCTCTATGTTACGAACTCGCTTTCGAGTATTTGCTATTCGCTGCTCAATCCAGACTGCTCACAAACAAAATGCTTCCAGCATTAATACTCGAGGATCGTGACGTAGTGACTTTAATGAGAACAAGCGCCTGGCCTCTATCTAAGAATGTTCGCGACCTAAAAACTCTTTCAGCAGCGTTCAAGTATCGACAGCACTCCAACTTATCTTCATTAATCAAACAACTTCGCCTGAGGCCCTCGGGCCTCGCCCACAGAAACTCTGCGTTACATTGCTGATTTAAATAATAACTATAGATCACTTTAAGATGTTACGTAACTTCTCATTTGAAGTTTGGTCGGTTAATATCGGTTATGACGAAAATTTGTTTTGAATGTAGAGCATTGTACCTGAGAGAAGAAAATGACCAAAGAAATTACATTCCTAAGGCGCGGTTTATACAGAACAGACGTGTGGCGGTGGCGGATAGTCAAAGTAACACAATTATAACCCTTATAGTACGTAGCATAGCATCGTTTTGAGAATTACGCTCGCGCCTCTAGGCGACGATACCTGGATGTGCAGGCGCGATTCTCCTTTACGACAAAAACGACGCTATGCTAAGTACTAAAAGGATTATGATTATCCGATTAATTAAAAAAAGAAAAACGTAATAGATTCTAAGTTGTAGATTGCAAATTATTTTATAAATGTCAAAGTTTGTGACGATGTTTGTATGTTTATGGCTCAATCACGCATAAACGGTTGAACGGTTTTTGTAGAAAGTTTGCACACTGATAGAATATGTTCTGGATTGACACATAGAATACTTTTTTAAAGTCTATGCAGATGGAGTCGCGGGCAACAGCTAGTGAAGCCTAAAAAAGTATCCTTTGATGACGTCTGTTGTTGAGTTTTTGCCGTCACTCTCTTGACCACCGGATGGACCTATCTTTTTATTATTCGAATTCACTATTATCTGTGCGTCTTTGGTGCCATTCAGTATTTTTTATTAATTTTTATATTGTTAACGTCATGACGGAAAATTTTAATTCAGTTAGTCTACTTATCAAAGTCATGTATAAAGCTGTGAGTAACGTACAACAAAAGGCCGAGATAAGCTGTTCGTCCCTAATCCGGCAAATATCCCTACGTTTGTCTACCAGAATAACAGAGGCCGACAAAAAGTCATTAACAGAATTCTGTCTTAACAAGTTAGAGATAACGCAGAGCGATATAAAGGCCTTGCTGTTCTTGCTTGATAATCAGTTTTTGTCCCAATCGGGGCCGGGTTCACTTTTCTATTGATTTATCCGCAAATCCGTCATGATTTATGGCGACCTTCGCTTTTATTCTTTTATCGAGTTGGAGTCATGATAAAGATTACAATAGAAGTTTATTTGAAATGAAATGTAAGATTGATAAAGCCTATTCCCCGCATAAAATAGACCAACCTTCTTAACGTGGGTGTTGTACCAGACCACTAAGAGATAAGGATTATTTTTGTAGTGTTGTTGATAACATGATAAACTTAAGGCGTATCCGCCCGGGAAAACGACTCTCCATGCTAATCGATGTGAACGAGCACGTAGCTCCGGTCAGAATTTAGCCGTTTTCTTTGAAAAATGAGATGATTTTTTATGAATTTTCAAAAAATAATAAAACCATATCATTCTATGTTGTATTGTGAAGTATATTGTATATTTTCATTATCTTCCGATCCATAATGTAAGAGTAAAATGATTACAACTGGGAAAAAAAAGTGACTCTAGATTCCTTTTTCTTCAGTTTTATTAATCAAAATAGATTTCGAGAAAAACAAATCTCGTTTCATGTCCTGTAGATTGTTCAGTTTTGTTTTCTGCTTAAATACATCTACACTAATATTATAAAGAGGAAAGATTTGTACCTATTTTTGTATGTTTGTATGTTTGTAATGAATAGGCTCAAAAAGTACTGGGCCTATTTAAAAAATTCTTTCACCAATAGAATGCTACATTCTTTCAATTTGACATAGGCTACATTTCATTTTGAAAAAAATTAGGGATCCTAGGTAAAATAGACAATTGTCTACCCCGTGCGAAGCCGGGACGGGCTGCTAGTAATGTATAAAATGGTTACAAAGTTACCCAATTTTACGGTAAAATCGGGCGGTAGAGCCTTAAGAAGATACACCCGTTAGAGAGCACCATACAAACAAAGTTTTATTCTTTTTTAAATATCAATTAGTTTAAAATGTGTAGTTTCGAAGTTAAAGTGGCTCAAGGATTTCTATACAAATCTTAAATTAACGTGTGACTTTCAAAAACCACACTCCAGGTGCCTTGACGGGTAGTTAGGTATAGCATTTCCTCCCATAATCTTAAATATGCTTCAAATAAACAATACTATAACTACATCATTAAGACTAAAGCCACAGAGTACTATAATTACTACCGTAACGTGAATCATTTCTTTGGTAGGTTTAGTATAGGCTGTGACCATCCAGAAAAGGATTACGACAGTGAGTTTATGTATGGTTGTAGGTATAAACTGTATATAATGTAGTAGCTATGAAACAGAGCAACACTTGCACTAGGGACTTGAGTCTACAGTGCAGGCTAGTTTTAGTTTATGATGCACTAGCGATATTGAAGCTATCAGTTCACCATGTTATGAGAGTAAAACTACATTTACATAAAACGTTTTCGTAAGAAGGTTCGATTACTCAACCGTTATTAGGAAATTCCAGCACATCGTTCGTAGCCTATCATCTTTGGATACATTTTGAATAAGAACGCATCCGTTTTCTTCTGTTAATAGAATTCAAAATATAATTTGTAATTAATAGTGTGGGGACTTGCAACAGATGCCACAAGTTATAGCAACGAAGCTAACAGATAGCGCTACGGTCGCACTCGCAAATGTGCACGTAAGACAACTTGCGAAGTCACATTGGTAACCCGTTAGCCGCTACACAAAAGGTTCACAATCGTATACAAGACATGAATCGCGCTAGAGAAATAATCACAGAGATTCGATATAATTATACAAGGTCCAACTAAGAAATGTTGGACCACGGCCGGTCCCCAGGCTTCACTAGCCTGGCGGAAGATCTTCCCTTCTCACTGGAGGAACCTTCCCAGTTGATCTTCCACAATAGTTTTTTTTGGACGAAGCATATGGTTTAAGGATTGACGAAACATGTTACCGATTACTGACTATTCCTATATAATACGTTTCAAAATACAAAGGTTTACCTATTTGATGTAAGTGCATTCTTGATTTGTAAATAAATTAGGAAATTTGTAATATTTTAAATATACAGGTTCCAACTTAATATGCTGACAGTTTTTTAAGAGGATGATCAGACCATCAAACTGAAAAAAATTCTTTATGGGACCAACAACGAAATCGTGAAAAAAAATCAGCTGTCTCATACATTTGACTTGAGTAGGTTTGCAGTTTTGTATGGAACAAATGATTTTTTTTTCTCGATTTAGATGTTGATGCCATAGAGAAAGTTGTTCAGTTCAACGGTCTGATAATCCTCTTAAAAAAGTGTCAGCGTATTAAGAAGGATCCTGTATATTATTTCTTGAGTCTATGACTTTATTACGACCTATTTTATTTCGTATAGAATAAAATAAGAAATTTATAAATAAAACGTTTTTCAGTTATTTATGTATGTGTAAATACATTCAAGACAGAACACAGCCAAAGTTATTCGGCTGGACTTTTCTTATGCCAGTATTTATCGAGGGAAAAGAAAAAGTAACTTGGCGATCTATCGAATACAAAAAACTAGGCTGAAGAAGTTAGATAGATTATTGTACACCAAATGCCGCAAACACCCTAACAAGGCCAAACTGTTTTATTACCCGTGAAGTCCTTCGAGCTCGCTGGATTATTATTTATATGCTTATAAAAAGTTTGAGAAAAGAAAAGTACCGGTCATTTTGAAATCAAGACTTATAAAAGCATTAGAAATAGTGTCATAAATAATTTTTCAATATACTTGCTCGTAAAGTGGCACTTATTGCACCGCTTTTAGGTACATAATGCAGATTAAAAAACACACGTGCGAAAATGATTATATTATCGGACTTGTGCGGAAATGTTACTTTTTTTTTCTATAGTTTGTTTTTAAATCTCAACAAAGTAAAAAATCTTTTTTCTAAATAAATGCATCTGTGTTAATTAAAATATATATATATATATAAACGTTTCATTTCATCAAACAATTTATTTTAGTTAACAAATTAACATTAATTTGTTTTATGAACTCGCCTTTTATATTGCACACTCGTCTGAGATTCGTGCTGCAATCTCGCCTCGTCTGTAATTACCAACTTTGCTCACTTGTATCATAATGTACTATTATTTTATTTTATTTGAACTAACAGTTAAAATCATACTCGATCTTAAAGCAACACGGCTCCTCCCGTCAGACTTGAGCCTTGTTGCTTTAAGTACTCGATAAATAACTCTAAAGACCTAATACGTCAGGGAACTAAAGTTGTTAACATAGCACTGCAATTTTAAGTTGAAGTAACAGTTGGCTGCCGAAAAACTGATTACCGTTCGTGAGTCAGAGATCTATAATGGAAAGAAGGAACTGGCAGGCAGGCATAGATGGTGTGAGAGCTGAGCCAAGTTGTAGGTAGCAACTGACTGAGGAGGGTCGACAACAGAGTTCTGTAGCGTTGAAAAGTTGAAACAACTTTTATTTAGCATAGGATAATGACAACCTGATAATTATGGCTATCTGACTTACAATTATATTTACAAGTTATACAAGGTGTTACAAAAATAAAAATAAAAATTTAAGGAGGTGCTTCAGACCATCAATATGAACAAATTTCACTGTAGAGCCAAATTCGAAATCGCGAAAAAAAAATCTGCCTGTTCATACAAAACTGCATTACCGACGCAACTCAAATGTTTGGGACAGCTGAATTTTTTTCGCGATTTCTATGCTTCATAGTTAAATTTGTTCAGTTTGATGGCCTGAAGCCATTGACTTACCACTACTGGACGGAGGGTTCGCGTTCAAAAGTGTCAATAAAAAGAGAACGAAAACGTAAAAAAGACAACTAATTACGCAACAGCCTTCGTTTGCGCGTGGCCGCGCGGCGCGCGCCGTGCCACCCGGAACGGAAAAGAATATCAGCATTTTCAATGTTTTTAGTCGGTTTATATTACTATACGTACTTAGGTTTGTGTATTTTAGTCTCGGACACTTTATTCGAGTATTTTGTACTAGACCCGGCGTCCATAGTATTATACGTCAATGTCAGAACCCCCTTATTGTAATACCTTGTATATTCTATTTCATTCTGCTTTCGATCTCTTAAAATAAAATATCAGTTTAGTAGCACTGCTGTAACCGCTTTCATTATTTTTAATCATTCTTCTATTGGAAAAAAAACCTTACATAACGTTATCTGATTTAAACTAACTTAAATTTGTACTAACATCTTATTACCTGTAGATACAAACCAATGTAGGCACGTCTTTCAGTATCACACAAAAACCTACTTAAGGGCCTATGTCGAAAAATAATTGAAGCAAAATGGGCGTGTGATAGCTTATATTACTGCCTGATGCGAGAGAAAGAGACAGGGCGGCGCGCGCGCCTGAAACGACGCAAGCATAAAACAAACTTTATTTAATTGTAATTGTACTATTTATGTAACTTCAATTCTGCTCTAATCAAAATTTATAAAAAATCAATCTCTTTTTTTTAAATCAAGCCTCTTGTTTCTAATATTCACCGTTTAGCACTTCCAAGCGTTTATCGATAAAGACGGAGGCTACTTTGGCTTGTTTTTCTATCGAGAAAATGTGTCTTAATCGTGTTTTGGCTCTAATCAAAACTTCAATTATATGTTCAATTTACACATATCCGCAAATCATACTCCAACTGTTAGTACTTCATGAGATATGTTGCTTTGAAGAATCCTATTTTTTTCACATAGCCTCTTAACACCTTAAACTGTAAGAATGTAATTTCAACACGTTTATAAACGCTCTATTTTGTGAAAGAAGAATACATTTTCTGCCAATTAGTTTCCCTTTTGTTTTTGCAGCTAACCTGTTTCTAAACGCTGGAGGTACTCGGGGTAAGCAAGCCTCGGGCGCGGATTGTGACGGTTTAATCTTATTTAATTTATGTGAGAACCTTTAAGGGGATATAATTCGGAGCGCGCTCCATACAAACGTACTATGGTGATATTTTCAATACTAACCGATGAAAGTCAATGAAATTTTGTTGAAACAATCTTGAAACAAATATCTATGCTTGTATGGTGTCAGATTTTCGTTAAAATATACAGTTTCAATGCTAGGATTAATTTAAGATTTGTATGGAAATCTTTGAGGCACTGTAACTTTAAGACAATACATTTTAACGAAAATCTGACTCTCTACAAGCATAGAAAATTGTTTTTAGATTCATTCTGAAAAATTTCATTTAGTTTAATTGGTTAGTATTGAAAATATCACCATAGTACGTTTGTACGGAGCGTGCTCCGAATTATATCCTCTTAACTGAAAATATCAAACTTATGCGGTCAGCGGTCTTGACGCGCGATTTTCATTTCAAGGTATTTCGAAAACTACATCATGAGGAGAGGTTTGTAATTCGCTATCCTAAATTGGGATTGTACAGGATACCTTGTTTACCTATTTAGTACATATAATTTGGTTCGTACACTAATCTGAAACACCCTAAATCTGGACTGGATCTGAGATATAATAAATATTTATCTACTAACGTAAAATGAAAGGACATAAAAAACATTACATAATATGTATGTGATCGTAAAAGAGCTTGCGGCTATGTACATATTAATATAGTAAGGACAACTCTGGGTGTGGCGTGGGAGTCGGCAGGCTCGGAACAAGCTTCGGTCAATTTTATTTCTTGGGTTCATTTTCGTATTCAT
Organism: Agonopterix alstromeriana; assembly: GCA_963924505.1. Classification (NCBI taxonomy): domain Eukaryota; kingdom Metazoa; phylum Arthropoda; class Insecta; order Lepidoptera; family Depressariidae; genus Agonopterix; species Agonopterix alstromeriana. The sequence goes on from OZ004664.1 coordinate 17,526,348, forward strand.
TCCGTTTTGTCTTTATATTTATCCTTCAAGTATATCCTACTCATAGTCGGCTCCAAGTAATGTCATCGTTTTGCGATCTTGCGTTATGGAAACATATACAAGGTGTTACAAAAATACAAATAAGCATTAAGGGTGGTTTAGAACATCAAACTGAACAACTTTCACTATGGGACCAAAATAAAATAGCGAAAAAAAAATCTGATGTTCGAGCTAAATGTGTGGGACGCATAGTGAAAGTTGTTCAGTTAGATTGTCTAAACAACCCCTTTAAAATATTTAAATGTTTATTTTTACTTTTGTAACACCCTTTATACTAGTACATATTCTGTGGTTATGGTTTAGTTGTTTTTTTTAAATAATACTCATCTATCCTAAAATGTCACATCATGAAAATTTTAATACTAATGCCAAAAGATGTTCCGTGGTATGTTACAAATAAACAACCATGAACTAAAAAAGGATGAAATCAAAAACAGAACTGATTCGTACAAAAAGTATTGAAAGGCCGCGGAATTAATGAAAGATCAAATAACATTCACAAGACTAACTAATTAAAAAAAACACACAAATTCCGAAAGAATATGAACCTTGCCTCCATAGCCGGAGTTGTAGAAAAGTTTATGATCACCCAGTAAAGGATAATATTAAAGTTTTATGAATTCGTATCAGTGCTGACCTGGCCCATACCTAACATGTACCTACAAAAGTAATCACAGGGTAAACGTAATTTTGGTACCGTGACCGCAAACCGCTTTGGTTTGACCGCTCCTATTCATATTTCGGTAAAAACAGATCCTTTATGTAAAAGCTCGGAGCTAATTAGTAGATACCAAAGCCTTACACACGGATTTACCAGTAGCGATCATTAATTCGAATCGCATACATAATGGTCCGTCTACACACACATTCTTGCCTGCGCAGTTAAAACCCCACGGTTTAACTTAAAGACGAACACGGAGAGCCGCCATCCACACGGTACATGTAAGCCGGTCACACGGAAACACTCACACATATACACCTACGTACGCAAGCACACACTCACGAACACATACATAAGTACAAGTTCTCAACGGGATGGCTTGGAAGGGCTTGGATCCGGTATCAAAAGGACAGGTTATGTACAGGTACATAGCGGTTCTTGCCATTTAGGTACCTGGGTATCGGTAACAGACAGGTACCGGTTTCGGACAGAGACCGGTACTCCGCCTAACAAGTACCGGTACCCAATTCAGGTACCTACTACAACTGTTTTCTCAGACTGACTATCGTAATTATTTGTTTGGTACCGGTGTAATTCCAATACTGATTAAACATTTAATAGTAATACTCTCGTTGGTGCTCGTTGGCGTAGTGGAACTTCGGTATTGGAAACGATCACCGAAGTTAAGCAATGTCAGGTCCAGTCAGTCTTTGGATGGGTGACCGTTTAGTGATATTTTATCTCGAGCGTTTCCGTGCTTCGGAAGGCACGCTAAGCAGTTGGTCTCGGATAGTTCCGTCAGATGGTATTGTAACTATTCGATAAGCCAGGCTTGAAAATTCTCTGACAGCAAGTTAACCACTAACTTGCCTCCACCAACACGCAGTGGGTCCGCGTGGTGGACTAAGGCCCACTCCCTCGCACCCTTATTCGTGGGCCTTTGCCCTGCAGTGGGATTCTATAGGCTATAACTTAACTTTTTCAATAGGTACTATGGTACAGGTATTATATCTGTTACCAGTACCAATAGTACCGGTCCCATCTGGAATCAACCGGTATCACACCAAGGCAGATATCGGTTCCAGAAAATACCGGTATTTGAAGCCCTGCATGCAATCGTAATTATCTAGCGTAGGTACTATAACCTCGATCAAGTGGGCTTAGTTTCGGTGGTGCTTCATTAGTGTCTATGGAGTTGGGACTAAAGCCTATGGACCTACGAGTACAATGCAGTGAATACCTAATAGGCGATCAATGAAACACTTCACTGGCTTCGAATTGGAATATAATGCCGCCAGATTTAAATTAACTGTTCGATTCTGTTTTTTATTCGTTTGAGAGAGGATTTTACGGTTGTGCATAATTGGACTTTCAGCTTGTGAATTAACTTTTTTCTGTGACTTTTTCTCAAAACATCTCATTTATCAAATCATCATCGTGAAGTCCATAACCTATCACCGTCAAAATAAATAAGGTAAAGATTAAACTATTTTGGTTTCAAGTTATATCTACGTGTTAGTAAGTGGTACACTTACGTGTTAGTAAGTTTGTATTCTTAAGTAGTTATTACACATTTCATACTTCAGATGCCAAACACTTACGTACTTCTTGTTTTTAAAAATACTAATCAATAACATGATCTCCATAAATTCAACAAAATGGGTATGAGTATAATATGTTAAAAAATGACAATATAAATAATATTCACATTTTTTAACAGTCGCGGCCACCAATCAAAGTATTGTATAATTATAGTACTATAAAATAAACATTGTAATAAACGCTTATGGCCTAGCTCGCATCGGAGTTGAGATATTTGACTCTAAAGGTTCATGAAAAAGTAACCAAAGCCTTTAAAAATCAACGCATTTTCAATCAATCAATCGAAACATATTACCTACTCAACAAAATATACCGTAAAGTAATATAGAAGATACAAAACAAGGCGGTCTTAGCGCTAAAAAGCGATATCTCCCATACTACTTTAGAAGTAATGTACCTTAATAACACAGCTCCGATGCAGCCTAGCAATGAATGTGATGTTTTTAATGTATTTTGAAAGGTCCTCTAAAAACCTATGTAAGTTTTATTACTGGCCACTTAACAATAAAAATTGTAAATTTTTCTTCATACAACCTTACTTATACCAATTTAACTTAACAATCTTCTGACCGCAAAAATTTAGTTTGCAGGTCTAAATGAAAATAAAGAACAAAAACAAATAGAAGTAGAAGGTTTATTAAGTTAAATTAAGAGAGATATACAACTAATTTGGCAGTGCCAATGAATCCTAAATTCCTACAAATGCGTTCAAATAAATTGTTTGGGCTTGATCAAGTCACATAACATCAAAATATTGAGTATAAAATAACAATAAATGAAAAGAGCTAAAACAGAAATCAGAGTAAGTAGTTTCAGGGAACATTTAGTTATGAGGTTATTTATGCATAGCTACTCCACTTTCAATTTTTGGCACGGAATGGCACTTACCTGCGTACTTAACTTGCTGAAAGTATAGCGGGCAAAATGCCGAGAACAAACATGATTTCAAATAATATAGGTAAATAGGTATTTATTTAGTGGATGTCTACGTTGCCTTGATCTATTGTAATAGGGTATTTGACAGGTTTTTAAAAACTGTTCTACGTTAACCACTGATGTCTAAGGACTCTATAGAAAATGTATATTCTACGTTAAATTACAAATAGTGCAAGAAAAAACGAAAACAATAAATGTTATTTAAATATCCCGCGAAAACACTTATCCTGTTAATATACATGGCAACAAGCAGGTGACGTCACGATGACGTAAACTTTGTACGACACTCACACTTTACACTTACTGTTTACAATCAATTGACGTCATCAACCATTCGGCCAATCACAGTCGTTTACGTGACGTGACTAAAGTAGACAAAAACAATATTATCTTTGTCGATTTTCTCTTTAAATCTCCAGTACTTTTCTTAACTGACTAAATAGTTGGTTTCATTCATATTCAATACGGATGCCATCAATAGATCCTATATTTTACATACTGTCAAATACCCTATTGTTACCATGTTCTAGTCTGGGGTCTTATTATGTATCTACCCGATTCAATCAGTATCAAATCGACATGGTGTTTTTGGCAGTTCTTAGCAATGTGTTCTTAGCAATTCTGCTTCTTGATATTTCATACAAACCAGAAAACAGTTTTTGCGAAAGGTGAATTTTGTATTACGAATTTCGTATACACATAATCTCTTTGAATGGTCAAAATATTTGCTACAGCAATGTTTTCAAAAGTGCAGTTGTAGCAATAGGGGTGGGGTTCAATGTTGCTGCTGCAGGCTTCTTTATTTTCGGTCCCAATCTCATCCACTGTTTGCCGGCTAATCTAGAGATGTTGCTCGACCATCTGGCTATTAGTCTGCCTACTGACTATCTCTTCTCCCACGACGACGATAATGATACCTAATGAGAATATAATTCTTAAAACATAAAGCGTGGTCACCATCCAACATGGTCTCAAAGGGACTGTTAATGGAACATTAAGATAAGAAATTTATGTATTTAATTAAGTTCAAATGAAATTTTCGCAATTTACGTAACATTATCAATTTTGCCTCATGTTCGGGTGGTTTAATTACATTGGGTTGTATTTCTGGAATTATTAATATTGTAAGGTAGACTATAATGGTTTATATGATTTAGTTAACGCTCTGAATTTTCAGAAGTAGTGTTAGAAGGGCTACATACAGAGTCCTTCTTAATATGCTGTCACTTTTTTAAGGGGATAATTAGACCGTCAAACTGAACAATTTTCTCTACGGGACCAACATCGAAATCGGGAAAAAAAAATCAGCTGTCCCATACATTTGGCTCGCTCGCTCGTACATACATACATACTTACCTACATATCTACCTACCTGCATACACCCAACACCCCCGCACCACCCAAAACAACTTGAAATTAAAAATAATATGTTACATAGATGAAACTTCACTTTGTTGAACAATTCATTAGATCATAGGTGTTCGGTGAAACATGTTTCGTACAAACGTTTTTAGATGTTACGTAGGTATCCCGTGAGGCAGTATTTTATTTTTAAAATGAATAGAGAAAAAAATTAAAATTATTAATTTGCAACGTGCATATAACTAAGACCTACATAATAAGGTAATAACAAAACAAAATATGTATAATTTATGCACATTGATTGGGCTTAACAGTATAATATCCATGGCCGACGCGGTGGTAGATTCAAAAACATGACGTCATAAAGTTATCTATGTGATATTATTTTGAATAAACAATTTTGACTTTGACTTTGACCTCCACTTTAGGCTAGCCCGAAACTTGGGGACCGTGTTTTAGAATTTATAAATGTGTGATTTAGCCTCCGAAAATTTTAACAAATTTATGTATTATTATGACTATCATCTATCATTAACGTCTTTTTAACTTACACACACACACACACTTCTTTCTCTTTTCTTTTCTGATACACATACATCATAATGCTCATGCCGGTTGTTCTATGATAGTAGGCAGAGACTACGGCCCATCCCGTTATTCTGACACACATATTTATTTTTCCCGAAACAAAAACTTAGTACAGTTGGGATATTGGATTTCTTTCTTATATCAATCAGTGTCTCTAACCAAACGAGTACAGTAAACTCTAATTCCCATCAAATGTAAGAAGGGTCAATGGGCCTATCAAAGCGATGCTTTCATTCCCAGACGTTTCCGTTTAAGAAATTACTCAGAAGAGATTACTTCCGAGCATTTACATGATTTTTTGTACGAATTCCCTTCGTTTTATACAAACCGATTCTTTTGTATTCCTTTTTACGAACGATAATTTGTTATCTGAACAGAATAACAAACAGTTAAATTTTTAAACAACAAAGTATCTACCTCAACGAGACAATGGAGGAATTCCGAATTTGTTTTATAAATTTATCATTGTACGGTTATTTTTATTCGATGGGTTAGTAAAAATTAAACCATATACATATATACATAACATATTAATATCATTAGCATCCTTTTAACTATACTTCATTCCAAATAAGGACGATAAGATTTTTCGATTCCTATTTAGCTTTCTGGTCAATTCTGATTACCAACTATAATTAATTGATTGGATACATATGCCACGTACCACTTACCTTGGACGTTACTAAAGCTAAGAATAAGTGAGAGGAAGTGTTTCTTATCTCTGTTTCTGTAATGCAAAATAGCCTTAAAATTTCGTTGCTATTTTAAAAGGAGTATAGAGTATACCCATCAAACTGAAAAACGTTTACTACGGGAGCAAACGGATCGGAGCAAAAAAAAAAATCTGCTATTCCATACTAAACTGCCGTTTCTTTCTCGACAGAAATTAATGCAATAGCTGATTTTGTTTTGCTCCGATCGGTTTGCTCCCATAGTAAAAGTTGTTCAGTTCAGACTCTTAGTTTAAAAGGATGTTAATGATACCAATTTCACACTGTATATTCTCCGAGAGGTAGTCAGAGATATTCTAAATAAAGCATACTCAGAATATCCACATTTCACTAGCAGTACCCAGTGTGACAGGTCCTCTCACACAACAATACACGCCTCTGAATTGAAGCACATAGGTTTCCTCACAATGTGTTCCTTTACTGAAAAGCGTACGCCTCATACAATTGTGTCGAGTAGGTATTGCAAGTTCGTATGAAACAGCTGATTCTTTATCGAGATTTCGATTTTGGCTCCATAGGCATTCGTTGGATAATTATTATGGTAGCCTTGCTGTGTTATACTAAAATGTAGTGGATTTTGACCCTTTCCCCTTTTTAAAGAATGTTTTGGCTTCCTTCATTGTTTTGTTTAAGTGCATGATCAATTAGTTTGTATCAATCGCTACAAGAGTATAATTACATAGTGAATCTTATTTTTATTCTACATAAAATCCTACAAAACATGTAATTTATCGCAATAAAGAAATTGAAATAATGAAAGTTGTTCGGTTTGATGGTCTTAAGTACGTCTTTAAACATTACAGGGGTGCTTTGTTACATCCTGTATAGGTTCTTAAAAACTCATTAGTACGAGTCGGCCTATATGGGCTCGATCGTTTCCTACAAGATTAATAAAATAACCTCACCCTTTCCCCCAGAATTCATAACATCTTAATCGTTATAAAGGACCAACCGAGAATTCTTACGTAGTTTAATCGGCTATTTAAGTAGATAAAGGTCTCAGCTAAGATCACGGAAATAGTTAACAATGTCGTCTAGAAGATTTATTTCTCTGAAGTTAACTTCGAGGAAAGACGCAGTAAATATCTTGAGCCCTCGCGTTTTTAATGGCCTTAGATTATAATTTGCTGAGGAAACATTTATTTTGTGGAATTAGATATATTTTAATTAAAATTTTCATTAAAATTATTATTAAATTAAAATTTGCGCAACCATGTGTACGGGTTGGTTTTATTTCATTGCAAATTTGTTTTTATTTTGGAAAACAATGTATGTTACGTTTTCAGACGTTACAGACCCTCAAAACATAATACAGTTTGCCTCATTCAGAGCAATCGAAGCGAGTATTTCAAACATTTAAGCAGTAAACACTGTTGCTGCGAATAACATTTTTGTTAATAGTTTCGTAATAAAATAAAGCAACAGGTTAAATATTTTTAAAGTATTAAAACTTCAATATTCCTTGTTTGTACACTAAAAAGCTACGCTAAAAAGGAAAAACGTAAAAAAAAACATATAAACATTAAATGAACGTAAGAGTAAAATAATAGGTCCAGAATACGAAATTGCTGAACTTTTAGATAATGCGTTTACCTTAAAGTGGAAAATAGTATCTTAAATAAAATACACAATTTTTTCCAATTTACCACACACCATTAATATCACTCAATATAATTAAGCTACAAAAAAGTTTTGTCTTCTCCGGGACCTTTAGAACGAGACCGACTCACACTTGGCCGGTTTTTATTATTCTTTATTATACTGTAGACTTTGCTCTGTAATAACACAAAGTTTGACGCTTGTATTGCATTATCGTTTTTACCATAGATCGAGAAGAAAAAACATTGATAAAAACTAGTTTCTTGTATGCCACCATAACAACGCACATTATGAGAAAATTTCAACTGTCTAACTATTAAAGTTCAAAAGTTACCGCCCTAAATAGATAGAGCAGACAGACATACAGACAGACAGAAAGATGGACGGACGGACGGACAGCATAGGCTTATGAATAGGGTCCCGTTTTCACCCTTTAGGTACTATACTCTAAAAGGTCGCTTCTGGCCATACCTGGACCAAAAGTGCCCATTATGCTGACGGAATTTCCCCGTTGCACAGCTAAAGACAATAGTTTGACTAGATATGAACCGGTCACATAATGTCACAACCGGTCATGTTTTTTTGGGAATAAACGGATTTGATTTCATTGTCTAGAAAAAAAATATGGGTGTGAGGCGCACAAAATTTAATGCAAAACTCAAAAGATCAGAACGGACTGGTAACTACTGTTCACATTGTCATTATGAAGCCTTACCATGAAATTCTCATTTTATAACCTACTTAAACTTTCGTTCAACTAAAGTTTTCAAACTCAACTGTCACAAGAATGAGAATACAATTTTTGAAATTGTTAGACAGTTTCTCTTCTGACATGGAAGAATACGAATGAATGAAGAAGATACTCATAGACTTTAATTATGTACTTGACGCATGTCCACTGTGACTCCAAACCTTGTTACAAGGATTGCTATGGCAAAAAGAGCTTTCAAAGACAAAAAAAACTTTTTGAATGCAAAAATATCGAGCAAAATCCGAAAACGCCAAATTAAAGTGTACATCTGTAGCATTGCACTGTACAGTAACGAGACGTGGACATTGTCTAAACGAGATCGAGACAGGCTGGAAGCTTTTGAGATGTGGTGTTGGAGGAGAATGGAGGGGATAAGTAAGACAAAACGAATAACAAATGAAGAGGTGAATGGTTAAAGAAAAGAGGTTTGTAAAGTATTCTAAAAAAAATCTAAAACTGGATAGTGAAAATGATCGAACACTTGATACGAAACAACCATTTCTTTAATACCAAACTGGAAGGGAAGATAGAGGGAAAGAGAGGAAGATCTAGACAGAATTATCTAGCCCAAGCGAAGGAAAAGGTTGATGTCGTATCCGTATCGTATAAAGAACTCGAGATACTAGCGGAAGACTCTAAGAATGGATTGGCGAATCCTCCACCGACAAGAGCCAAGTTTGACGTTCGTATCGACATTCTTATTTTATTTTACTTACACCTTTATAACTAGCATTTATCGTTACATGAAATCAACTGCAAGTACGACATAATACTCAGACACCAGCCTACAATGGTAAAATACGGTGGTTATGATCCTAAAATTATGGAAATTGTCTCTTAAGATAAGCAAGGCTTAAGGTTGTTAAAGTCACAGTGGGACATAAGGAGTTTCATTTCCTGTAACTTTAGCAGGTTTAACTCATACCGTTTATTACATGGAATGTCACATTAAACATGGGAACATAAAAACACCAGTAATGACAGGTTCTTTGAAAGTGAAATGATTTTTCTCTTCGTATTGAACACGGGAATTTTTTATAACACTAAAAAGTGGCTCAAAAAAGCTGTTTTGTAATTAGGTATCCGTGTATGCATCATACATACATTTATAACTCACGACCACAATCCTTTTTGAGGGTATTAAAAGGCTTTTCTACAACTACAAACAATATTTTTCATCGTGCAGTAATAGCCAGCGTAACTTTTAGCAGACATCTATCTTATTAAAATGAATTTAGACTTGCCACCACCACATAGTAATCTACTTTTATTTCCCTCTGTTTTTCGCAACTACAACATTATTACGAAACTAAAAATCCTATTAAACCCAAATGCCCTCAAGCCTTACCCGGTAAACATAAAAGTTGTGAAATAAATGGTTCTTTTATTATTCTGTTCTATCTGAAAAGGGTTCGGAGAAGAATGTTTTATGAAAGTAAACAGTTTTGATTGATCGAATTTATTACCTACTAGGTATAAAGTATTTAAAATTACTGTTTATTTTAATTTGAATTGGCTAGTTAATCTGTACAAAATACCTACTAATTAAAGTATATACTATATTCCACGAGTATGTACAGAAGGTTTTAATATGCAGTGCCTAAACAATAAACAATAAAGAAATAAAAATAACGAATTTCTTTTAGGTTTGTGTAGTAAGTGCATACCAATATTTTCGTTTCAAAGACGAGCATGGCTTACAATGGAAAAACCAATTATCACTAGACAGACATATAATTCCCATTTTGTTACTTCGTAAATTTCGTAATACACACATTTACAGGAATTTGGGTACTTAGTTCAAACTGTACCAGAACCACAAAGCAATGATGTAACTAGAACCAATAAACAGCAAAAACAATCCCTTCCAAAAGTATCACGAGTTCAACTACTAACTACTGTAGGAATTCGCATGGAGAGTTCAAAGTTCCAGCCGATATAGTGATGTGTCGAGTTGACTATATTTGGTAAATATTCGAGTATTTTAGTACTCATGAACTAAAATGTAGAACTAGAGTTTAGGGCAAGTACAAAACAGGAATCACACTTTTTTATTGATCCTACATAAAAATCTAAATAAGATTTAAGACTGGAATAATTTTTCACAAAAATATAGTCTACCTAGTATGAGTAGCTCAGTACTTTGGTGGCCTTTTTATTGAAACAACCCAACCAAACACTCCAAACAAACTATTAAAAAAACATACCTACCTAACATCTTATGGTAATCAATAATAACTTCGCAAAACTTTTGTCCTCACAACAAAACAAGACAAAAATATGAATTGAGGCATGTGACGTGCATTACAAAATATGATTTATTTGTAAGCACCCAAAATCACGTCGATTTTCTTTCTCAAGAGAAAGTACGATTCAGAATCCGAGTATTACCGTAAGTATTACTAGATATATTGTATTCGAGTACTGTGTATCACATTATACCACCATGAATCCTCAATTTGGTAAATGTGAGTCGATTGTTAACAAGTGCACGCTTAAAAAGACATTCGAGGTAAATCTTCTGACCCGCATGGGATTAAGAGTTTTTAGTATGCATGTTTTCGAATACTATATTTTATTTCTCATTTTCGTTGAATATTTCGAGTATTCCGAACAGTACTCGAGTCGAATCGAGACATCACTACCAATAAGTCAAGATTTAAGGGGTCCAGTCCGGGAGCTTGCCAAGTTTCCATGTAAATAACACAATGTAACCGATAAACTACCCCTTGGTTCCGCCGAGTGGCCTACGTGACTCTAATTTGTGATTGTGAACAACAGACAATACTGAATTATCATTATTTACCGCTCTTGCGTTATTTCTTCCTAATTGGTAAGACGGGCGAAGTTTTAGGGAAATCTTTTGATACTTTTTCTTTGATGTTGAAATGTTTCGTGCTCGAGTGTTTGTTGACGAAACGTAGGTAACTGTAGTTTCAAGGTTTACCTAAAATACTTTTCCAGAATCTTGTAAAATTATGTGATGGATGGACTTATTTTATTTATTTTTATTTATTTATTTAGGGTTACCAACAGATTAAACACATTACAAAATCAAGAAACTACATCAGATTAGGCAAACATTGTGTTCATCTACTTACAGGCTACCACAGCTAATATAAAACACAAGGACAAGATACAATACAATTATGTAGAACACACAAATTATAAAAAAACATTTCTAAGCAAAACACTACTAAAACTTAGATTCATCAAAAACAAAACAATTTTAACAAGAATCAGATGCAAAACAAAACATGCATTCACAGAAAAAAAAAGAAAAAAAGAAACAATCAATAAGTAATAAGTAATTTTAAAAGATACTAGCCAAGACTTGAACAACTTGTGAGGTAATTATAAATTTTTTTCGGCTTATACAGGGTGTTACAAAAGTAAAAATAAACATTTAAAATTTTTAAGGGGGTTGTTTAGACCATCAAACTGAACAACTTTCACTATGGGACTGACATTGAAATCGCGGAAACAAAAATCAACTGTCCCATACATTTAGCTCGAGTAGATTTGTAGTTTAGTATGGAACATCAGATTTTTATTTCGCGATTTCGTTGTTGGTTCCATAGTGAAAGTTGTTCAGTTTGATGGTCTTAACCATCCCTTAAATGTTTATTTGTATTTTGGTAACACCTATTGGTTGTATATTGGCTTCGTTTCAAAAAAGAACAGATTTTGGCTTAGTGCCGGTTGGTACCAATAGGTTAGTTAGTTGCCATCTGAAAGCTAAAAATTCAAGCCTGTTTTAATATAATGGTATATCTTGGCTTACGGCGTATCTACTTAAGGCGTACTAATCGATGTGAACGAGCGCGTGGCTCCGGTCAGAAATTAGCCGTTTTCTTTGAAAAATGATATTTTTTATGAATTTTCAATATATAAGAAAACCTAATCATTCTATGTTGTATTGTAAGGTATATTGTAAATTTTAATTTCCTTTCGATCAACAATGTAAGAGTAAAATGGTTACAACTGGAAAAAGGGGTGACTTTAGATTCCTTTTTCTTCAGTTTTATTAATTAAAATAGATTTCGAGAAAAACCAATTCATTTCTCATGTCCTGTAGATTGTTCAGTTCTGTTTTCTGCTTAAAAAGTGCCATACGTAATGTATAAAATGGTTAGAAAGTTACTTAATTTTACGGTAAAATCGGTTGGTTGAGCCTCAACGAATAATATCTTCAAGTATGCCTCCAAAATTGCATAGGTACTCAAGAATAAAAACCACCATAGCCGATCCAAAGACGTGATCTAATCTAATTAATTTCAACTAAAATGTTAATGACTACTCAATTGTTTTTTTTTAATTTAGACAGTACCATATATTTGAAAATCAAACAAAATAAAGACTTTAATTATAATACTATTAATTTTAACTATATATACAACTTGTACTACCTTTTCAAGCGTGTACTGCGGTTGGAGCGAGGTTCACCCGAGAGTATTATTAAACGTATAAACTTCAACTTCCTAGTGACCTAGTCCTAGTTCCTACACGCATCTGCATACCGTCACCAGAGAGAGATAGCCACGAATTTGCAAGAGACATTTACAGTAGAAACAAATAACCGTCAACTATTTTATTATAACTACCAAGACAATGCAAAAGATTGCATAGAATTTTATAAAAATAGTTGATCTAGGGCTTCTCACTTCTTCAATATATTTCTGTTCGGGTCAACACAAATTTAAAAACCGGTTTTGGAGGTTGTTTGTCATTGTTTAAAAATATCAGAATGTAATTTATACAAAATCGATCTTATAGAGTTCCTCATGCCAAAATTATTAAATTACCATGAGTTTTATACAAATTTTCACTTTGATCAGAACAAGCGTTTTCAGTTTCTAATGCATTGACCTAAAATCATAATTATTTATTTAATCATAATTATTTAAGGAACAAAATGAGTAATTTAAATTATGTGTGAAAAAATAAATTCGCTTGTCTATGGTAAGAGGAGGCATTTGCCCTGCACTGGAATCCTACAGCCTATCATTGAATTCCTATAAAATGAAAACTTACAGGTTTTCGCTCTCAAGTGACGATACATAGCTAACTACGTATTATAAAACTGCAGGGACAAAGGATAACTAAACCGCTGAACTGCGCTTCAAGTGCCTCGGGGCAAAGCGCGCGAGAACGACGTTCCCAGGATACCTATGTCTACCTACGTAGGTACACGTAGGTATCCTGGGAACAACAGCGTCGTCCTATGTTGTTAGCTCAATTTTATTTATGAACGAAATATGAGGACACATTTAGAGTACTTGGGTTTATTTTTATTTAGAAATTAATATCATTTCTACCAATGTCGAGAGAGTTTTGAAAGGATATCAATCTCAAGGATTGTTTTATGTACCAAAATACATTTGGGCTAATACAAAATGGTGGAGTCTTGCAGCGCGACTCGTATTTTGTTTGTAACCTATTCGTAAAGCTTCTGTTGGTGATAATTACTTCAAAAATTATCGTTAAAATATTTTCCAAATTATATCTCAAATAAAATATTAATAAGGACATCTAACATGTTGGTATCTTATTTCGAAGTTTATCACAAGTATTGGTTTTATAGTATCTGAAAGAAAAATAATGGTTGACATATAATTTATACCCTGAACCTAATTATCCTGATGATTTATGAATGTAATATGTATTTCGTATTGTAATAATAGGAGAAAAAAGTTACACATGTCTAATACCTTGAGCTCCGGGCTTGTATTATACAACACGTAGGTAACAGAATTAATCATAAACCTGAAACTATTTTGGCCCAGAATCAATAATCATCATCATCTCATCCGATTGACATCCACTACTGGACATAGGCCTCCCCCAAGGATCGCAACGACCGGTCCTGAGCCTGCCTATCACAAGGTGGACCGACGACCTGGTGAAGGCGGGGGAACCCGTTGGATGAGGGCAAAATCAATAATGAACAAAATTAGTTTCATTTTCTTATTTTCATATCTGTTATGAAGCGTAGGAGATAATTTCGGTCCCACGCTTACTGCCACTCTGCGTTATTAGTGTATTGAGCCATAATCGTTATGTTATTAGGATCAGACCTTTCCAAACACTAATGTTTTCCCATCCGACGATTATTTACCCAAGCAGTATGTGTGCGGGGCACGTAGCGCAAAAATGCCTTTTATTGCTATCAGCTATTGAATTATGGGTTCGAACCGAAGGTATCACAGAGTAAGAAATACTATAAACGTATATTTCGTAGACAGTTCATTAAGCGCTAAAAGATTAGATTTTTCATGACAAATTTATGGCATAACCAATATTTAATTAGGTAATGCTTTTCTCTATCATGCATAAAAATATTATAATTACAATCCCATACGAAAAGATAGTAATTTATGCGTATTGATATTCTGAAAAATCATAACTATTTGATTATCTGCCAGTTGCACGTACGTTCATTAAACTTAATCCTCTATTAAATCTCTTGCTGTCACTTTTGATCTGGTTGACGAACGAAGTAAAAGCTAGCAAGAGATTTAATGGAGGATTAACTTTAATGAACGTACGTCCAACTGACCATATGTTAAGTCATTTGACTTACATCATCCAGTAAAAGTAAGACTTAAACTGACTCATCGGTCAAACATTATATTTTTCGTCCATCTGTGGTTCAATTAGAGTTATTATTTGTTTGTTAGAAGTGTTTCTAAAATTCTGGATTTGTTTCCAGTGTTCTGTGGTGGGTACGTTGTTTTGATGTTTGGATGTTTACTCGTAGCAAAGATACTGCTAGCCTGGCTTTTTTTTTGTTTATGGTTTTGTGGGATGATGTACATATGTTACTAGTAGGCAATTTATTTTCATATTCTCTAATGTCGTCGACAAAATGAAACAATAATATTTTTAGAATATAAGTGAGTGTTTGGATGAATGACTGAATGTGTAGCATATGCTCACGACTATATTCCCCGAGGGGGTAGTCAGAGATATTCTGAAACCTCAGAACATCCACGTTTCACGAGTAGTACCGAAACTCTGTCCAGTGTGACGGGGGGTGAGCCCGTCGCCACATAATGGACAGTGGGTACAATACATGCCTCGAAATTGAAGCGTGCAGGTTTCCTCACGATGTTTTCCTTCACCGAAAAGTCAGTGGTGTTACAAATCGTACATAAATTCCGAAAAACTCATTGGTACGAGTCGGTCTGGACGGGCCCGGGGATCGAACCATCGCCTCCTGCACGGCAGGCAAGGTTACTCGCCACTGGACCACCACTGCTTTACTGAATGTGTAAAATGTGTTATTATGGATGTCACTATTTATCATTTGTGTTTCTATCTTAGTGTAGTTCCTGATTTAGATAAGACCACTAAATAAGTCCTAAGCCACTAATTTCCATAAATTCCAAATAAGGATATTATAACTTTTTGCAAACTTACAAAATTCGTATGTAGGTAGTGTTTGATAGTTTTAAGGAACCTATTTCCATAACATGACGTTTTTCAACCTTGAAACTATGAATATTGCTAACATTTTTAGAGTTGCACGACTACATAAGTTATAGTAAAGTGTCTGACCAGCTCGAGAAGAAATAAAATCTTCTATATATATCCGAGTTGGAAACTCGAATAAAAGATTCCACTTTTTAGGAGAAAATCTAAAATAATTCAGTAGATTAACATTTAAACCATATCATCAGAGATCTAACATGAAACTAGCTTAATAGTTGACGATTTAAGTCGACCCAAAATCCTAAATCCCCAGCCGTTAATAGTAGGTATTCGTATAAGAGAATGAAGCGCCGTTTAGCTTCGCAAAGTAACATTGAGGCACTTGGCTCGAGCCGACTCTTGAATATGCATGGCGAGATTCCGACCTACGATCTACGAGCCGTATGGAGATGCAAAAGGGTGATATATTCGCCCCTTTGCTTTAGGACCTTACGTTTAGTTTATAAGGTATTTTACTAAATAGTTTGAAACCTGAAACATTCAAAATGCTAAGGTGAGCCTTGTTGCAATTGCACGCTTAATAATACAGTTGGAGATTAATTAAAATTTCTATCCACCCCAAAAAAAGATTTTGGTTGTGAGTTTATGTTGAGAATAAGCAACAGCATATGCTCACGACTATATTCTCTGAGGGGGTTCTCAGAGATAGAGACAGATAAGAAGAGAGTTTACGTTTATATAATGTTTAATACAGATACATTATATAAAGATTTTAAATCTAATATTTTGGGGAAGCCGTAGTCCTGTAGAAAAATAAATTCTTCGCTAAAAACACCAATGCGAGTGGTATTGTATACAACGTTATGCGTTAATGAATTAACGCAAAACTAGAAAGTACTTTGTTTAGAATCGAGAGCAGAATCGAATTATCATGCTTTCAACATGGGCAATTTTTTCAAAATGTTAAATAATTTGATTGTAAAATTTTAAATTTACTGAACTCGATCTCAACCCACCGCACAGGCACACTCACCCTACTAACTACCAAAACAAGATTCTTAAAATGTATACATGAGCACGTTAGTGCTTTCATTTATTGCTGAAATGATAACAAATCATTTATGCCTGAAAACTTAAATGCGAATACTTTAAATTTAAACTATCAAAATAATTAAATTACCGTTTCAATCTAATTATTTTGTTAAAAATCAGTTGGGGTGTATGAGGTTTAGCGCTTATTCATTAACAGGTTGTATAAAGGTGTTATATCTACTAGTAGCAAACATTCTGGCGCTTTTGAAAGAATTATAATCTTGAGTTTAAATTATGTAATCGTAATTATAAGTAATACATTCCGAGCAGCACCTTATTTGGAACTAATTTGTCATACGAATAGAAAATTATTAAGATGATTTTTTATGTTACTACGTTAGAAAACTGAGAGTTATCTCTTACCAGAACATTTATTTATTATGTACAAGGAGCCATTAGTAAAATAGTGGTCATCAAAATACGTTCAGCATCACAAAAACGTCTATAGTCCGAATTTTGTTCAAATAAGAATCTAAACGTTTATGGATGAGCAACAACAATTTGGAAACCGCATGTTCTACCCATGTCCACGTGTGATTCAAATAAAAAAACAGATCACGAATCATCCTTAAAACAACAACTGCCCATGCTGCGGTACGTACACGAGTGGTATTGCTTTGTTGATCATAAAACTGTCTATGTCTAACATTTTATTTTATTTTGTACACGTGTCGATTTTGCGGGCTGATAGATCACGTATAAAATCGAAACCAATTTAAAGCGCAACATCCACCGCCAACAAAGCTATATCTGTGTTATTACTGTCATCAGAATCCGCATTTTGTGGTAATTACTGGCTACATCCGATAGCTCTCATTAGGTGATATTACGCAAAAGCATGCAATGTAACAAACGTCCGTACCCCACATGCTTAGATTAGCACATAGCGTGTCTTCCAATAACTGTATCTGTGTGCTGCAGTGCTAAGCGGTGTGTGCGAATCTGGACCAAGGAAGCTAAGACGAATATCACTAAGAACCGCATAAAGTTGGACCGTACGGTTGTGGCGACGAAGGCTTACCGTGCGTTTTCATGCAAACTTATACGCTTCAAAAACTGAAACGGTAATGCGGCGCCGTATTATACCCGCATAGTGTTGTCTAGAAACAAAGGTGACAAAATCTAATTCAGTTCTAAGCAAAATGAGACCTAGCCTGACTTTCCTCACATCCCCGCGATTGCTACGCATTACTCTCAGAGGTGCATAGTATTTATGTTCCGGTAAAACATATTCTGTTTAGCATTGATAGCTTTACTAGATAGTTAGTTTAGTAGACCGCCATTTGTACCCTTACGTTCTTTTTATTCTGTTTTTGTTGCAGTATGTTTTTGGTGTGCAAATAAAGAATATGCATGCATATTATGTTTTATTATGTTATGTCACTCCTAACATAAGTTGACAAAAAAAAGATATTGTATTTTGTATAATGCAGTACGAAAGGATCAGCTGTAGAAGCTACTATGTAATAGCTTCGTTTGACGTGGACGTTGCTCTTAAAACAACCATGTTTGATGTACAATGGCTTCACTGAACGAAACGCAGTCAACGCCAACACTGAACAAAGCAACTGGTATAGCTTGAACGCTGTAACCTGTAACACGGGTAACGCATTGTTGCACTTACCTTTTGTGACTTGATCTAAAAGTACTCGTACTATGCAAAGAGCTTTTGAAATTTAATAGCGATGTTATAAGGAAGTATACTTGTAGGTTTTCGTCGATATTAAAACGAAATATTAATGTACTTTCTACTTATAATAATTGGTTTTTTTCACAGACGAATTTCAGCGCGTCTGAATGAAATTACGTTTTAATATTAGATATTATTTCTCATTTTCCACAGATGCATTATTGAAAAATACCTTGTTCAGGGTGCCACCGCTGACGGATACGTCAAGGAGGACATCATCATCATCATCATTATTCCATACCCCCAATAAATTTAAGCCACGTTTTTGTATTCACTCTTAATCAAACTATGTACTTATTTGAGTTTACAAATTTACTTTTTCTTAAATCATCATCGTCATCATCATCTTATTTTAAGAGCTACGCTCTTATCGATGTAGCATTCATCAATCCAATTTCTTTTCGATCAGTTCCTTGAGTATAAAATTTCTAAAATAACTAACTTTATTTAACCTGAAAACATCAAAATAATCTGAAAGGCTATCCAACTTGATCCCAATAATTTTTTACTCTGACCCGTAATGAGATATCTAGCTACAAGTTAGAATGTCTTCTATATCCCAGTCCATTGTCGTTGACGACGCAAACTCAATTCGGACGGAAATCTTCGTCCATATAAAAGCTTGGATTTATACTTTAGTCTGAACGTCTGGTCCTCTGGCACAAAGCAATTTTCGTTAAGAGGCTATTTTGGAGCTCGCTAGAGCCTAGACATTTCTGCCATTTATTTACTTTTATTGAAATAATAAAGGTTGCGTGTGATGTGTTGTATTACTTATGATTATGAGTAATGGTCGAAGATTCTGGAGCCTATCACCTAAACTTGTAATTAGGTTATTTGGGTACCTCTGACGACCTCTAAGGGAATGGTATTAAATTCTATAAAGGGTGTTAGGGTAAACAGTTGCATTACTTTAAGGGGTGATTGTACCTATGGTACTTAACAACTTTCCTCTAAGAAATGTATAGACAATTCGCAAAAATATAAAATTCGTACAAGCGTTCGATCCGCTGATTGCGTATAGTGTGGAAAGGCCATAATTTTTTTTGGCAATTTTCTATAGGTTTCTTAGAGAAAGTGTTTCAGTATCATGGGTAAAATCACCCATTAAAATAATTCAACTGTTTACCCTAAATCCCTGAATAGGTATTATGTATTATGCTCCTGAGAAGCTTCCAAAAAATAAACCACGTCGTTAGCTAAAAGTTAAGAGGATTAAAGAAATCGTCCCTCATTTCAAGCTAACTCAAACGACACTGCTCTTTTGGAAGAGTAATATTTACTTAGTATAATGATCAGTATTCAGCGAACTGAATAATCTCTGTCGCTTATTTCCATAATCATGCCGGCTGTTCCCTCCACTTGCCTACAAAATAGTCTCTAACTTAATGCCCTGAAGGTATCAAGTCTGTTCTAAGGATTCGAATAGTTGAAGTTTAATTTACTGCTTTTATAATCGTAGAATGTTGATTAGAAATTATTATCATTATAATTTATGTAAAGACTTTTCAGCAACGCATTAACAAGTTACGTCTATAAATTTGTAATCGGTATTCCTCTCAGGATGAGTTGAAATCTACAGCAATAATAAGCAAACACTTTGTAAGGGGATGATCAGACCGTCAAACTGAACATCTTTCTCTATAGTACGAACATCGAAATCGCGAAAAAAAATAGGCTGTCCCATACATTTGGCTCGAGTAGGTTTGCAGTTTTGTATGGAACAGTTTTTTTTCGCGATTTGAATGTTGGTGCCATAGACAAAGTTCTACAGTTTGACGGTCTGATCATCGGCTTAAAAAAATGTCGAGTGAGGTGTCGTCAACATAGGGGAAATTAAATTGCGCTATCGTTATGTTTCAAAATACAGATTTTTCCTCTTATTCTACTTATACAATGACTACGAAACCCTATCATTGGTTATTCCGACACGCTCTTGACTGGTTTTAAGATACAGTATTTACCGTCATACTTTTTTTCCATCGTTTGTCGTAGGATGCGGTTTTTTAAAATATAGAAAGTACCAAAAGCATTTTTAAGGGCAGCTTACCATTAATTTGATCCGTCGTTCAATCTTGAAATAAAAAATATACTAGTAGATTTAATAACATTATTGGTATAACATAACTCGAATTTATCACGTCTACTGTTTCATAATGGCATGCTCAATGATCTCTATACAAAACGATTTTGTGGAGTTCTCATCGATTGGTTGCCCGTGACTATTACAAGATCTTCATTCCACCATGGTCATTTAATAGATCACCTTCCGATTCAAAGTCTACACTTTAGAACCTTTATTCACATCAGGTTTTAGCCGTACATTTTATTTGAATAATAGCCTAGTACGCTATAATTATTGTGTTGGTTTGGTCTTGTATTCGAATGAAAACCCTTTGATAAATGGCATAGGGTGGATTTCAAAGAAAAAGTTATTTTCATTTGCCTGCGTGATGATTTATATCGTGCAATATTTGTTATTTCGTTTCTGGATTTACGATAATTTATAATATAGGTAATATTCTCGCTATGGAATTAAAAACAGTAGGTAACGGACATTTATTTTGTCTTTTTCTACAAGGTGTTACAAAAATACAATTAAACATTTAAGGGGGTGGTTTAGATCATCAAACTGAACAACTTTCACTATGGGACTAATATCGAACGCGAAAAAAATCGAATGTTCAATACTTAACAAATCAACTCGAGCTAAATGTATGGGGCAGTTGATTTATTTTTTCGCGATTTCGATGTTGGTCCTATAGTGAAAGTTGTTCAATTTAATGGTCTAATTAAAGATTTAAATGTTTATTTTTACTTTTGTAACACTGTATAAGTACTTATTAGTTTTAAATGTAGCCATCTACAGTAAATATGCGGGTTTTTTAAGAGAAGTGATAACACGTATACAGCATGAAAACTTAAATGCGTCACATATTTTTGTAGGTGTATCAGACCATCAAATTGATGAACTTTATACACCTTGTATAAATCCATGCAATGTAAGCAAACTAAAAAAGCTAGGGTGCATAAAAATGTTAATGGGTCGAACCTAAGAGGTGTACCTATTGCTTGAAAAGTGTTATGGATAATTATTTAATTACTCATTTTATTATAACGCTTTATTGTACACACAGATATAATAATTCACATAGTTGAGAAAACATGTACAATAATCAAAGGATTATTTTAAATGTTAACCAAAGGTTAGAATAAAGCTGTTCTCAAACAATTTCCACAACGTAAAATAAGCAAAGTTCAGTTCAAACAAACCTAATCACTTCGTTAAAGTAAAAATCATTTGCAAACAGCACAAGGGAAGATTAACTGAAATAAAAAGCTTCTGGAGGATTATCTGAGCTGTTAAAAACCACTTTGCCTTAATCCGAATAATGTCGACTGGCACCGTAATTAAAGAACGATTTGAAAGAACAGAATCATACTTTACACCTTTTTATTATACCTCTAGCCATACCCGAGTACGTAAGCCTCTGAAAACGTATCGACAAAATATTTTTTCGTAAGAAACGCGCAGGAGGAAAACTTAATCAGGCGGTCCACATAACTATAAAAACAGGACTGCTTGGAAGCATGTTTTGTGTGGTCACGACTCTTAGCCATGAGGACACGACGAAGAAAAAAAAAGACTTTAAGCTGTGCTTTATAGTTACGAAGATAATGTAAACCATCCGATGGCCAGCTGTTAGAAAAAAGTATTGCAATCAGTTCATCTATGTAAATTTTATAGCGAAGTTTGAATGCGTCAAAATATTTGGTTGTTTATATGAAAACTTTCATTTACATTTTGGACAAAGCTGAATACATTTAAAAAAAAAAAACTATGTTTACTTTTAGAAGATCTTTATAATACCTCTCCTTTGGGTCGAAAATTCAGGAACAAACAGTTAATAATACTAATAATACTAAGTTAGGAAATTATTTATTCTATACTAAAATATTCCATATTCAATGGTTTATAATATTTACTTTTTAACTTTGAGTATTATGTATTCATGATCGGTAAATTACAAAATACCACACTAAAATCACATCGGCTGTGATTTTAGTAGGGCTATTTTCAGTTTGTACAAATACAAGATTCAAATACGAACATGCCTTAGTTCCGGGCACTCTAAGCCTATAACATTGTGAGTAACATAAATAATGTATTAAAAATTAATGTAACATAACCTCGTAGATTGCGAGCGATATTTAAGTAAAGCAAGCCATTAGAGAAAGGCCCTAATGGATAGACATCCGAAACGTTTTTCTTACTTCCGTAAATTGATGCTCAGTCACCTACTTATTGAGTTTTACTCAATTTTCCTTTCACCCTATGTTTACACGAATGGGATGATCTCCGCGTGAAATTCATATGTGTTGGCAACTCCAACATAAAATGTAGTAATTAAAAAAGTTGTATTTTTCGTTTCCATATTGGTAGGGTGCTTGTGCATGTCACTAACACTGGTGTAAAAATCACTAAAATAAACCTCCAGTGCTGCAAACAAGACTTTTCTTTACATCGAACCACTCCTGCCACCAGAAAAACTGCATTCCACTAAAACCTCTCCAGCGAAGCCGAATAAAACACCGGTAGGCCACGTTCCCTATAATATGTTACAATTTAGGTCTTTATATAACGATTTTTTTATAGTGTTCAGTTTATACGTTTGAATAATATTCGCTAGTATCTTCATTGTTAATCTTTGTACTCTCTGAATACAGTGCATTTTAGAATGCAACTCCATTAGTTACTTCTCCATTTTTGACGTACTTAGAGACAATGATGAATGGTACGTGGCAGAGATTTTAAATCTTTTGTAGTGGCATAAAAGCTGCATTGTAGGTACTATCTGTCCTTTGACTATTTATATGTGGACTGGTTACGCGTGTAATTCTACTAACAAACATTTCTGCCACTTTTTGTGGGGGGCGAGGTAACATGAAATCCGCAACTTTGGATTTTATTCCCCATAACTTTAGATTCTAATTTTGAATGTTAAAAATCATGAAAAGTAGTCTCGTGTGAACCCCAAACGTTCTAAGTTCGAAGTTATTATTTCGCAATTATAGACTGTCTCGTTTAGTGATAAGGTGTAAAATTGAATGTAAATGCACAAGATCAATTGTGCTTATACCGTGGCAGAGGGGAAATGCTACCGCAAGGCTAGTCCTCATAATGATTAGTCAAAGTATCTGTCGTCCTATTTAAATAGTGTTGGTACACCTTTATTATTTCATACGCAATTTAGGCCGCCATCAGTCTCTCTGGATCCCCACTGTTGAGCCAACATAGGTACTTACACCTAAAAATATACTTAATAATTATTAGTATTTAAGACAACTATAGGTAAACTCCTTACATTTTAAGATGGTCAAAATCTCTGCTACATACTTCCTTAAACGTTCAGTTCTAGCCAGGTTCACTTTAAGCATATTTACGGTCTGATATTCTTGCACAGAATTCAAAATGCAAAGCAAAGTTGCACGAAGTAATATTTTATTTGAGTTAGGTTCTTCTTGCGCGGAATAACTTAAACTACGGGTTAAACTAGTAAGATTCAAAAGATCTACATTCCAATAGGATTGTACGTTGTATGAGATTCAAACAATTTGAGATATAAACTTTTGGTGAATATTATACGGTGCCACATTCCGTATTTCTGCGGTGAGGCGGATCCGTCCTGAGGTAGTGCGGTGTCGTGTTGGTTGCAATATGCGGTTTCATATAAGCTCATACAATTCTAAATCCTTACAGCACATCAGCAGCAGCGTTTTGTTTATTTTTGTCCAAATAATCACCGGCAACCAGCAGCTGAATATCTGATATACACTCAGTTGCAGAAACGCTTATTAAAATTAATCCTCCATTAAATCTCTTGCTAGCTGTTACTACTTCAACAAGACAAAAAGTGACAGCAAGAGATTTAATGGAGGATTAATTTTAATGAGCATTTCTGCAACTGAATGATAATGGCGCAAAAGCACATTATAACAAACTAATGTCCAGTAGTGGTTTAACTTGGGTTGATGATAATTATGATGAAATTGAAGAGGTAGCCTAGACGAAAAAGTCATAATTTATTACGATGTTATTACAATGTCGAAAAAGTTATTACAATGTTATTCTAGAATACTGACTTTACGAGTATTATAATATAAACGATACCGAGGTAATCCCATTCCATGATTTACTTTGAAGTATATTATTATTGTGAATTATAGACAACAATATAAAGAAAAAAAGATGCAAATGTTGAAGTAAAAATCTTTAAAATTACTACCGGAAGGCAAAGAATTGGCCGCCCCATTTTCTTCTCTGAGTGTCATCTTTTGCAGTTTTTTGGCCAGTGAAAGAACCTATCATCATGTTAAAAATCCCGGTCGTGATAATGTAAATGTTGGTAGAATGCTGACAAAATCCAGAGTTACACTGATGTAGGCCTAATCACAAAAAAAAACTCAAATGTATTACAAGCTTTAAGGGGCTATACGTCCCGGAATTGCCTGGGAAGGGGTCTCTTATTTTTCGTTTTTCTACAAGATGTATACAAGTTACCGAAACAAAACAAATATACACAGTATTTTTGGATAGTTTACATAGTGAAATCATAAATTAAAATTACTTCACATTATAGAATTTCTTTTTGAAAAGGTAAGAAAACACCACCACCACCTTTAACACCTTTGTAACATTATGATGTGCAATAAATAAATTGAAATTGAAATTGAAAATAACACATTTTTAACATTATTTTCACAAACTAGAATAAGTTGCAGCCGTTTATAATTTATGGAATTTTACTCACACACTCACCATTAGTTTATCTAGTGAAATCATAAATACAGTACTTTTATTAATTCTTTATGATTAGAAATATGGCACACGCACGCACTTTTCAGAGGGCTGGGCAATCCCGTTTCTCATTCCCAAAATATTCGACTGAACCTATGGCCCCTTAAGGACATTTCCTGCCGTCTGGAATCACGGCGCCACCCTGTCGCTCGCCGACTTTTATTCCTTCAATACTACTTGTATTTTGTCAAGAAAACAGTACAATGAAACAATACGCGACCGACCTATTGCTCTTTTGATGTAGTGTATTGAAGCCGATCAAGTGGGATTGAAATAGAAACTTGGGTAAATAAAATGTCAGTAGACGTAGGATTTGTTTACAATAGTCATGTCGGTGGATTGAATTTGGCAATGTTTACTTGACAATTTGAATAACGCTTCTCTTATACTATATTGTTCCAAAGTTTTCATATAAACCTTTCTATTGTTTTGACGCATTTGATACTTTCGTGTAACTCTAGTAACTCGTGGACTATTCTAATTATCAAATTCCCAGGAAAATTGGAATGTTTTCCTTCAATAAACTTTTTTCTATTCCAATTTCCCAAAAAAAAATATTTTAAAGTGTATGGGTTGGGGAAAAATTTTAGTAACTCCTCCATAAAATACAATAATTTCTCGTAATCAAGCCGTGTACAGTACATGTACAGAAGCTTACGAACGTATTTAGTGGTAAGAAAATTTACTACAATTATAATTTAGTCGAGATAATTTATGGTTACAATGTACTAACAGTTACTGTCCCCAATTGGACTATTCTAACAGAAAATTCCACTATTAATTAAAAAAATATATTACATTAGTTATTTACACCTATTTAAAGAATTTCTAACGTGGCCACTATGTCCGAGGATCTTGTCTAAGAAAATTGGAAATGTTAGTCACATGAGAGCCCAAAATGCCAGCAACGAAGTTTTAAAGAAATTAAGTTTGCGAAGTTAATTTCATTAAAAATAGCAGACTACTTTGTCAAATCAAGAGAGAGACTGTTAAGAATCATTCAAAAACTAATCAAATCATCCTAGCTACACTGTTATTGAGTTAGCAATGTGCAATCTAGTTTTGTCTAGTGAGCACCGGAATAATCCAGTTGTTACTGTAACATACATTACACAGGTTGGCTGAGTTAGTGAGAGACGGAGATATATTGTTATTGCAGCGCCTATAATATGCTTGCATCGACTAGAATTGTCGTGGTGATAATTGAGTTAGTTATCGAAACAGGCAGAGAATTTATTAGTTAACCTATGTCTAATTTATCTGTTCTATACAAGACCGGACTAGGTTTCGGGTATTTTAAATAGAACTAAATATTCCGTATGAAGAATCAATATTACATTTATTCCATTAAATACAAAGTGCATATTTACGACAGGCTTCGTCAAAGAAAATATATCACTCAGATCCACAACTCGTTTCGTCAATACAAGAAGATATTTATTTATTTATTATACATACAGGGTTGATCAGATTATAAAACTGAACAATTTTCTCCTTGTTACCAACATCGAAATCGCGAAAAAAAATCTGCTGTCCCATACATTTGGCTCGAGTAAGTTTGCAGCTTTGTGTGGAAGAGCAGATTTTTTTTTCGTTATTTCGATGTTGGTGCCATAGAGAAAGTTGTTCAGTTGGACGGTCTGATCATGCGCTTAAAAAGTGTCAGCATATTAAGAAGGACCCTGTATAGGGTGTAAGGAAATTGCTTCCGAAAACTCAAAGGGGTGAAAGTACCCATCAATATGAACAACTTTTACTATGGAAACAACTATGAGATCTAAAAAAGTCAGCTATCTCATACTAACATAAAATTGCTACCGCGCAAAAAAGTAGTAAAAGTTTTTAATAATCATGGGTTCTTTCATCCCTTTCAGTTTTTGGAAGCAATTCCCTTACACCCTGTATCATAAAACTGTAAACTTCAAGATTACAGTGTGTATCTTTAACAAAATATTTGTCTAAGATAAAGGATAGGTTAAGAACTGATAGAAAATTTTTGTCTGTTACTTTGTACTCGGATCACTTCACAACCGATAAATCAATTCTGATGAAGCGTGCAGAAAAACAAAGGGCTTTCGTGATGAAACTTGTATAGAAAATAAAATTGTAAGTAATTATCTGAAAGACTAAATGCGTGCACAAATAAATGAGTAGTCGCATTTCTATAATCTAGCTTAAAAATTTTGCAATAGCTCTCTCCAAGTAATACCTAATAACAATACTGTTATAACTAAAGCTGTCCACTTCAGTGAAATAATTTAAAAGATTAAATAAAAACGAACAAAGCCTCAGCCCGAGAGCTGGACACAGTAAAACAAGTAAAACTTCCGACGTTCCACACTTTTCCACGGCAATTTCACAAGTTTTCATATTTATTTCTCGTTTTTGCTCTTCGCTCCTGTCAATGATTACTTTCAAAACTTTACCATTCCCTTATAGTTTTAATGCCTAAGATGTTATGGAGGGGGAAAGGAGGAATTTTTCTATTAGAGGGACGTCGACAGGCTACATACAAATATTTATGTTAGGAAGTACCTATTTATTTTAAACTCATAATTTTGTAAGTCATTGAAGCATGCCACAGATCTCGTAATTGTTTATGTCGCTTACCGACTGTATTTTGCTGGCTGGCTGCTGTATGGTTAGATTGGTTTCTTTCCGATGGCACCTCATTTACTTACCAAACAGATAGGTGGAAAAAATTGTACCAAAAATCATAATGGTAAAGGTACTGGCGGCACTTTGACTAATTATTATAAGGACTAGCCTTGCGGTAGCATTTCGCCTCTGCCACGGTATAAGCACAATTAATCTTGTGCATTTACATTCAATTTACACCTTATCACTAAACGAGACAGCCTATAATTGCGAAATAACAACGGGGTTCACACGAGACTACTTTTCATGATTTTTTACATTCAAAATTAGAATCTAAAGTTATGCGTTTCATGTTACCTCGCCCCCCGCAAAAAGTGGCAGAAATGTTTGTTAGTAGAATTACACGCGTAACCAGTCGACATATAAATAGTCAAAGTGAAGGCAAGATTTTGCTAAGCAACTTGGCGGCGTTGTATAAACCCCTGTGTAAATGTTCACTTAAATAATATTTCTTTTACCAAACAAATAGGTGCATAATTTTACGGTCGGATCTTAGTATATAACAAATGAAGCCATTATAGAATTCAAGGCGACAACACTACTCAAACTCACACCTGATCTCCCGGTCATCTATACCTAACGCTAACATCCTATTGTATGGAAGGCAAAACACAATATTTGCTTTGCAATTGTAGATCCAGACGCCTTTGTGATGTCGCGCGAGTGTGTTCAATGAAATTGAACAAGCTCTTTACAAACACAAAGTGTCCGATGGTGATGTAGGTTAAGAGCTGGTTAACAATTTGATTAAGGGTATATTACTGTTGGCGCGTTCCATACAAACGAAGTGTGGTGATATTTTCAATACTAACCGATTAAACTCAATGAAATTTTGCAGAAACAATCTAGAAACAAATTTCTATGCTTGTATCGTGTCAGATTTTCCTTAAAATGTACACTTTTAAAGTTACAGTGCCTCAAATATTTCCATAAAAATCATCAATTTGACAATGCTAGGACATTGAAACTGTATATTTTAACGAAAATCGGACACGATACAAGCATAGAGATTTGTTCCTGGATTGTTTCTGCAAAATTTCATTGAGTTTCATTGGTTAGTATTGAAAATATCACCAGACTTCGTTTGTATGCAGCGCACATTTACGCATTCGGAATAAACTTCTCTTAAGGTTTCTACTTAAAATATTTATATTGATTACAATAACATGAAACTAAATCGAAATAGAAATAGTGTCTTGAGTAAATTGCCGATGGTAACGGTTCGGTGATTATGCTTTTCGTAATATAAGGCTCAAACTATGATATGTCTATGTAAGCGTCGATCAAATTACATTTTTGAAGAATAAACTCTTCTTTGCTACTTGAATGACTTTGTCTGTGTCTCAAATCTAAAAAAAAAAACAAGTAAAATGAAGTACATGTATTATAATGTGAAAATTGTATATATTTTATATATTAGAAATTTACTGTAAAATCACTAATTGAACTTTCAATTCGCTCCGATATTTGTTTACATTTTCAGCTACGATATCGGAATCTGAAGTGTCGACATCTGCTTTGCAATGTTGTTATAGGAAACAGACGCGTACGTGATATCGTTTGAGTTTGTTTTTAAAATTGAACAAGCTTTACAAACATGAGTGTCCAGCAGTAATGTAGTTTAAGATGATATAATTCGGAGCGCGCTCCATACAAACGTACTATGGTGATATTTCCAATACTAACCAATTAAATTCAATGACATTTTTCAGAATCAATCTAAAACAAATTTATACGCTTGTAAAGAGTCAGATTTTCGTTAAAATGTATAGTTTTAATGTTACAGTGTCTCAAAGATTTCCATACAAATCTTAAATTAATCCTAGCATTGCAACTGTATATTTTAACGAAAATCTGACTCCATACAAGCATAGATATTTGTTTCAAGATTGTTTCAGCAAAATTTCATTGAGTTTAATTGATAGTATTGAAAATATCACCATAGTACGTTTGTATGGAGCGCGCTCCGTATTATATCCCCTTAAGAGCTGGAGGATGATTTGATCAAAATCGTCGAAATGTTAAACTGTAGAATATGATATAATGATGTTCTGTTGGGTAAGCCAGAATTTAGTATTTTTATTCATCTTTAAATCGTAAATTTATTGTAATTTGAATATTTACATAAAATCACGTTCGTATTCCTTTTCGGGGTGGACAGAAACTTTGCTTCTACCGCCAACCACGTTTTTAGAGTGCAATTTACACAAGCAACCAAATAAGCAAGGTACACTTTTTAACAGACAGAATGAATTAAATGATAGTTCTATTTACACCAAACACACAGATACAGCATAAAAAAGAAACAAAAATGATAACGTTACAAAAATAGGAGGAGGTCTTCAATTCGACTGTTTTTTGTGTGTGTATTGTTTTTTCATTTGCCTATTTCATTCCACTGCTAGGCCTCTCCCATTTGTGTATGTAACCCGATAATAGCCTACAAAAAGAAAGGAAGAGGTAAGTTCTAAACTGGGAACCATAATTATACGGCAAAATTAAATTAATCGTCTTCCATAATAAGAGGAAAACTTCAAAGTACGTTTGTGGTTCAAAACACATGCTACTTTTAATTAGTTTGAGCTTTGTACTACTAGAGATCTACCTACGTAGAGATCAACGCACTCTCGCCTAGGTACATACTTAGTCTCTACGGCGTAGTATTCTGCTACGTTGCTACGCCGTAGCACCCGTGACTAGATATCCGAACAGGGTTAATCACCTTATTAAAATTAAACTTTGCGCACTGAAAGTCTGTTTTCTTTTCTAATAAGCATATGCTCACGACTATAATCCCCGAGGGGGTGTTAGAACTATTCTGAAAACTCAGAACATCCACGTTTCACTAGTAGTACCGCAACTCTGTCCAGTGTGACAAGGAGTGAGCCTGTCGCCACTTCTAATGGAAAGTGGCTACAATACATGCCTCGAAATCGAAGCATGCAGGTACCCACGATGTTTTCCTTCACTGAGCCAGTGGTATTACAAATCGTACATAAATTCCGAAAAACTCATTGGTACGAGTCGGGCTGGACGGAGATCGAACCATCGCATCCTGTACGGCAGGTAAGGTTACTCGCCACTGGACCACCACTGCTTCTCTCTTTAATAAAACCTATAAATATGAAAGTGTATGTCTGTTTGTTCACGGCTATACAGCTTAACCGATCTTGATGAAATGTGGTATAAAGATAATTTAAAACCCAACAGCATATAATTTCACGCAGATGAATTTACGGGTAAAACAAATGGTACAAAATTTACCAAAACCAAAGTAGAGTCCAAAAATACCATTAACTTTATTTTTAACTTCTGAAGTTGAATCGAACCGCCATTCCCCTGCATAGAAGGCCAGGCTATAACCACAAAACCACAACAGCTTTTTACCTCCCCTCTTTACTTATCATATCTGGTAATTAAAAAAAGGTTTGCGGCCAATTTGATCTCTACATTTTGCATTTTTCATCCAATTAGTTTGCATGAATATTCAAGAGCATTTTTCTTTTAGCTGTATTCTGTGCATTATTTTATAGACGTAAAGGTAGAGAAAGAAGAGAGAGACAGAGTGAGGGCTTATCATTACTTTGAAGGAAAAAAAACGAAAAGTCAAGTGGTGACGGGCTCATAAGCGTGACACTGGACGGAGTTTGGACAGTACTAGAGAAATGTGGATATTCTTTAGAATATGCGTCGATGGCACGTTGTGAAGATCAATGGGCACTTAATCATGAGGGTCTGGGTTCGAATCCCCACGAATGACATGCCATGTACCGACTGCTCCCAAAAACGATAAAGGAAAACATCGCAAGGAAACTTAATTATGCTGAAGATGAAATTCTGATGAGTATGTGAAGTCTACCAACCCGCATTGGGCATGCGTGGTGGTCTGACGACAAACATCCTCAGTGAAGGTAGGCCTGTGGCTTGCAGTGAGACGTTTATAGGCTGATGATGATGATGATGATGATGATCTCTGACTTCCTCCTAGTGGAATAACCTTGAGCGCAGCATACGAGAACAGTGAATTGAAATTTTAATTTTGTTACTGAGAAACATGGATGTACAAACGGATGGACAACAGAGTTATCCTATTAAATAAAGGATCCATGTTTTGAGGTATGAAACCCTAACAACGAGAAGCGTAGTCATTTTATTGTCATTTAAAAACAGTAAGACGTAATGTTTCCAAAACTTTAGCTCATTAAAAACTTAAAGCATTTTGTTATTTAGGTACTTACGAGCTTTAGTCCTTTTACCCCCGGGTAAGGTCAAATGCCAGTAGCAACGAACAACTGAGATTATCTTTAACGACGTCTACTTATCTATTCTATCTATTTTGTCTATCAATGCTATGTGGTTTTTGGTTTCAAATAAATGTCATAATCTACGTGTCTTTTACGAAGTGACTGAAGAATACAGAGAAAATTAACTAAAACAAATATACTTTATGAATTATGACATAAATAATCAACCATGCCTGCCTTGTAGGAGACGAAGGATCAAAGCCCGTACGGCTGACGAGTACCAATGAGTTTTGCTGATTTTTTATACGATTTTTAGCACCACTGACTTTCGTAGGAACCTGCATGCTTCAATTTCGACGCATGTTTGGTCCCCACTATCTATTATGGGTCCAGTAATTTTACGGTTTGAGCCGTGACTAATTAAGAATATAATTTTTTTTTTGTATATCATTTCAGAGCCTGTTTGAGCCAAGAAATAAAACAAATTTTAAAAAATCACGTCAGCAATAGCCGCTAAAATGTAGTATTTATCTCACGTTTATCTCGTTCTAAAAAACTGTCAGTTCAATTTTTTTTTCACATTTTTATTACTTTATCATAATAGACACTTCAAGCACGGAGTAAATATTTGTATCTACTTAAAAAGCTTTGAAAATATATTTGTATTTTCTAATGAAGAACTCTGAATCAAAGAGCTTTCTGGGAGATTCAATTTTGATTTCTATGTTGCGTCATAGCAAAATTTAAATATTTTTTAGATATTCTTTGTGTCAATAAATGGTGCCAGTTACAGTTTAAAAGTCCCATTCATATACTTTCCACCCCTCCTAACAAAACTCCGTAAAACGACTGGGCTATAGTGGTACGGGCTCACTACACTTCACTCTGGAGAGTTTCGCAACCATTAAGGAAACGGGGATGTTCTGAGTTTTCGGAATATCTTTGACTATAATATAGTAATACAGTAAGAGAATACAGTAGTGAGTATATGTTACTAAATACTAGACACATTGCACACCCTAGTGATGACCTAGAAAAGTCACAACTGTATCTAATATTATTGTTTTGCATGTGAAGTGATACGGGTAGCGTGGCGCCGCGAGCAGCCGACGTGCAAATAAATTTGATCTTTATTCATTAGTGATAATATTGCCACTGCGCGTTGATGCTCTTCTAATGTGAATCGACCCTTATTTGGTCATTATTGACCACTCCAAAAGGGATTATTGTCACAAAATTATGTTCAAAGATAGGTAATGTGTTCGTTTGTTCCATTTTATCAATCAATCTTCCTGGAATTTGGTACGCAGATAGCCTATAACTTAAATATCCTGCTCTCTGCAAATAAATTTGTTTTTTATTCGTTTCGGAACTGTCTCCTGTCACTCAATTTCCTTTTGAATGAAAGCCAGGGCTGCACTGTAGCCTAGTTTAATATATGATCAACAATAACAAAAATAACGCATGCATTTGGAGATGGACCACGCTTAGAATCCCATCACATTTAGATAAAAGGGTCCTAAAGGGATCTCTACGTGTTGGATCTGTTTTACCATTGAAAATGGTTATCAGATGCAAATCGACTGAGACGCATTTTTGGCCATAGCTCCAAGGATTTTTGGAAGATCGAGATGGGAATAGTACCAAGAGTTGAGGAATTTAGCCAGACACGTGTGAAATCGGCTGGTTACTTTTTTTGGAATATGGAAAAATGTAAAAAATGTCGGGTGTTTGTTTACTAAATTGTAAATATATCGGAATAAAAACCGACTTTAGAAAAAATTAAAAAAAGTCCTAGAGTATTAGTTTAGCTACTAAATGGCCAATGTTTTTTGAAAATCGGTTAAAAATTGTGACCTGTAGGTGGTCCCTTTAGATTTGGCATTGTTGAAAAACGGGTATTTCCGTATACAACGTGTTAATGAATTAACGCAAAACTATAAAGTAGTTTGTTTAGAATCAAGAGCAGAATCGAATTATCATGTTTTCAACATAGGATTTTTTTTTCAAAATATTAAATAATTTGTTTGTAAAATTTAAAATTTAGTGATCTTGATGTCAAACCACCGCTCGGGCACTCTCGTCCTACTTACTACCAAAACAAGATTCTTAAAATGTATACATGAGCACGTTAGCGCTTTCATTCATTGCTGAAATGATAACAAATTATTTTTGCTTCAAAACTTAAAATGCGAATAACTTTAAATGTTAACTATCAAAATAATTAAATTATTGTTTCAATGTAATTATTTTGTTATAAATCAGTTGGGGTGTATGAGGTTTTGCGCTTATTCATTAACACGTTGTATAAAAAGTGATGTAGCTTCTATGATTATTGACCGATCGTCATGGTAATGGTGTTAAAAGATGTGGATGCAGACGAAAAGTGCATTCGAGTTGGAATTTAGTTGTGTAATTTTACGGAAGTAAATCTCAATAAAAAATTATTATTATTATTGTATGAACTTGTAATGTTTTATTTAAAATAAAATATATTTTTTTGTACATTCTTATATTAATTTTCAATGCTCCGATTCTTGCGGGGGCTGCGAAATCTGTGAATTTTTCCAAGCAAGCCTTCCAAATGTCCGGGCTACGTTCCATGAAATACTTTCCCGAGATATAATAATATTAATAAATAAAATTGTATTATTTCATTTCACACAATTTATCCTTAAAATGAAACGAAGTCAAAGTCGTTGATGCTACTGCTAAACTTCAGCATTTAATATGTCACAGAAATCATAAACTTTTAATTCCACGAATGACAGTTTGTTATTAAGGCACTTATAGGCTCAGACCCTGTGTCCCTCGGGTAGGGTCAGAGACAAGGAGCGATGAACTAGTGAATTTCTCTCTAACGACTCAGATTTATTTGATGTACAATGTTTTTGTAGTGGTCAGTCTCGAGGGACCAAAGGGGTCCGTACGCTAGAGATGTTTTTGAAAAGAGCTTTCAAATTCGGATACGTATACGGGATTTTATCTCGTTTTTGTCTTAAGAAATAATTTGTCATACAGTTGGATTATTCCTTTTTCAGGCATGTAGTTAGTTCAATATAAATAAATAACGCTCACAGGACACATTGTAATGATCCCAAGTAACCTACTACGATTTTTAGTATGGAAACCATACGACAACAGCACAAACATATAACATCCATGACAGAACCGGGATCCAAACCCAGGAACCTGGTTTGGCAGTCCAGCGTGATAACCATTACACCAATTTGGTCAAAAACACTTTTTACTACAGGTACCGGACGAGTCATTATATTATTGGAATGATCAACTTAGCAGATGTACTAATCTATTTTTAATAAGGCTATCCTTTGAAGTTTGTTTTGTCATAGGCAAATGACTATAAAATACATTACAATCCAAAATATAAATGTTTAAAGCTTCAGTCTAGAATTTTATTTTTAGATAACCTATCATTATTTTCTAAAAGTATTTTTTTCGGATATCCGATAGTTTTGTTTGCAGATTCTTAGCCCTATATCATCCCTACACCGTACATGTTTCATTGTAAGAAACTTTTATTGATTCCGGTTACCACAATCTGTTACTGGGATCGTTTGCTTTTGTTCTGTTAACTTCTTGTTTCTTTTTGATTAATTAACCTACATTTTTGTGGCCTTACAAGGCCTTAAAATATTTGGTTTAATACGCTTTTCATCCAAATCGTTGTTGGCCTACAGTCATGATATGAGTTTTGTGCCTTGCAGTGAAACGTGTACTTATAGACTGGTGATGGTAAATCGATAGTTTTATTTTTATTTTATTGTGAAAGTAAAACAGAACAAATTATTCACAAAAATTAAATACTTACACAGCATAAAAAAAGAAGAAAAACAACATACATGGGGGCACATTAGGTAATATCTACTAGACTATGTTTTTGTTTTCGCAACAAAAAATGTAGGTTTATTAAAATAAAGCGGAACACAGAATTACAAAGGATGTAATTTTGTATTTATTAAGCCACAGAAAAATCTATGCAACCACCAACCAACAATATGACGACCGCTGTCTGAAAATTAAAAATAATTATGTTTTTATAATTTTGGTTTTTGAAGCACTGTACTTACAACATGGAAAACATAAAAAGCTACAAAAACAGTACTCAAAATGCATACATCAGCTTGGAAATTTCAATACAAAAAATAAGACGCATTATTTGATAAGTATTTCCCCTATGGCATAAAAATAAACTAAATCATCTTACCAAAGTCCGCTGAACCAAAAGGGTTAGCCTATGTGTTACGGCGATTGAGGATTTGAGCTCCAAAAACCCTTGTTGGTCCCCGTGAAGGACCTATTCGGTGTTGCTCGACCGTGACGAATTGATGATCTATAAATACCATTTAGACATCCTTGGAAACAGGATTAACAGTTATTTTCATAATATCTATGTATATACATTTAATAAATACTAGAATTAACCCGCGACTTCGTCCGCACAAATTATATACCAGATTTTAAGTCAGATCATAAGCTATCAAACAAAAAAGATTCATCATAATCGGTTCAGTAGTTTTCGCGTGATGCTCGCACAAACAAACATACTAACAGACAGACAATAATAATAAAAAGGTTGATTTGGAGTCAGGGACACCTAAAAACCATATCGTCATATTTTTTGGAAATATCTTCAATGTACAGACACACTTCTGTTACAGTTTCATAATAGTTAAGACAATGAATATTAAAAAAAAGTAAAATCTACTTTTAAAGCAGAAAATTCGTAGTTGAAGCAATGTTTCTGACCACCCCGAAGGGATTACAGTCGTGAGTTTATTTATGTATGTATATGTAAACCTAAAAAGCTGAAAACAATAATACAATCAATGCCTCACAGGCACATGCATTGTAATGATCCCAAGTAATCTACTAGGCTTTTTATTCCGGAAACCCTAAAATAACAAACAATATACTTAACATCCATGACCGAACCGGGTTTCGAACCCTGGTTTTCATTCTGGCGTGGTAACCATTACCACAGAGTACTATAATTACTACCCATTACTATGTAATAGTAGATACTCTTTCTAAAGGTTCACTTCCGATGCTAGCGGCCGATGCGACTGACGCGCGCGGCTATTGCCGACGGCTCATGCGTATGGCGCCGCTTCCGATGCCAGCGACTGACGCGTGCGTCAGACGCGCGCGGCCGATGCGATAGACATATGGCATATGACAGAACCACGCGTCAGACGCGCGCGTCAGTCGCATCGGCCGCTAACATCGGAAGTGCACCTTTATACTGTGCAATTACACCAACCGGGTCGACAAATCTATAAAATATTTAATTTGTTATCATGTGAAAATTGTAGTTGTCTTGGTATCATTGTATTACCTTAAACTCTGGGCAAACTACTTAACGTAATACCACTTGTACTACTTTGGGATGTAATACCACAAAACGACTACACATTCAAAGCCTTGATGTAGGTTCGATCACCGTCGGACGGTAACTAAGGTGCTGGTGGCTTTCCCTCGCTGACTGGCTTAACAATTTGTTAAGCGAGGAAGGAGCCAATTGGGTCAACCTTCGAGTTTACTAAGTATTTGGTCTGATCTTTAGAAGGAAATCAATAGATAGTATTGATAACCAAAAAGGCATCGCTTGGTATTTTGGCTTCAGTTTCAAATCACGTTCCATGATAATATGCATTCTGTGTATTTTTCACCTACATCTGGATGTTCCTTTATAGAGCAAATTTCCCCAAACGGGCCGAATTTAAAGCAAAACTTTATACGCTTCGAGAGCTTCCATAATAATTAGATATAACGCTTATACAAACTTGTGCCTCTGATACGGTAGGTATTTACAGGAATTTCGAGTTCAAAATATAGTTATTCTACTTAACTGTTAGACCTATCCATGAAGGTTAATGTTTGAATGGTAACAACAAAATTCTATTGACTAAAGATTTTTATATACGAGTACCAACTACATAATACAAGATATATCCCCAAATCACACATATACATTTCATAATATTATATTGACTGTCCTTATATTATTTGACAACTAAAGTAATAAATACCATACTTTAAGGGGTATTCAGACCATCAAACTGAATAAGTTTTAGTATGGGCAGGCCTGTATCACTCTACGGCTCGTCTCACTTGACAGCTGATCCCCCTCGAGCAGTGAATGGCAATAGGTTAGGTATACCGTTTAAATTTCTTGGTCAAATCTCATTAGACTTGCCGCCATTTTGTGAGTAGTCAATGCGAGACTTGAAAACGATGTCACGCTGCCAATTCGAGAAATAATGAAAGAGGGAGACTATGTAAAGGAAGCTTTCATGCCTAATGACTCAGTTCATTTTTGTTTGCACGCGCACCGTTATGATGTGACGTTTTGTAGGTTATTCGTGAATTGTACAATAGGACAGGTGCGAATAACTTTGGACCTTAGTGCCGTGCAGAGAGAGTCGCTATTTATTTAAATCTGTTTTCGAAGTGATCCTTCTGTACGGGTAGTACTAGTATTTATTCTGTGGTATGGGACCACCATTCAAATATCCAAAAAGAAATCAGCAAGCTGTTCCCTACATTTGGGTCGAGTAGTTTGCAGACGTTTTCTATGAAAAAACAACTTTTTTTCTTGGTTTTCGTGTGCTCTCTATAGTGAACGATGTTCAGTTTGATGGTCTGAAGTAAATCAAGTTAACTCAAATTTCAATTGAATTGACTATTAGGTAAAGCGCATTAAATTGATTGAGAATCAAGAATTACTTTGTATCCGATTGGAAATGTTCACTCAACTCAACGAGGTAGGAATTCGTCTCTCGCAATGTTATAAAACGATACGAGAGTTCAAATAAATCGAGCATGAAAATGTGTTTCACGGTAAACCGTTCGAGACTTTATTCCTGACTATTTGATTTTGTACAGAATTCTACATGTTTTTTACTCAATCACGTTGAACAGCCCTGTGGACTTCAAATAAAGCAGAGATTGGTAGTTCGTTATCGAAAAATCCAGGAGTCTGTGTAGATGATTGATCGCAAATATGTCATTAAATAGCTAAAAGCTTTGATTAAATCACAATAAGAAGTTCTTTCATTACGTATTTGAAAAATGGACCTACTTTTTAAAAGTAATGCAGTGTGAATTGCTTTTTTCTTTTTGAATGATCTGTACAACGAGTTAAAGCACACGAAGGCATTGTGGTACCTTTATTCCGCCGGAAATCAAAAAAGTATCTCTATCACGCAATGCCACTAGTATTGAGACTAAGGAAATTAAGCGACAGGGGCTCAATTTATGCGGCCCATGCGAGGTAGGCCAGTCACCTATCTTCCTGTTTTAAATTAATCAAAGGCTAAAAGTATATTTTCACAATGTGATTTCACTTGGCTTCATATTCCCTGGTAAAGATTGCATTTGTATGAAGTCGAAGATATTACCCAGAAAATGTATTAACTCTACTTTGTTTCGTTTCGTGTTGTTAATTTGTATTGAATAATTTAAAAAACCAGTCAAGTGAGAGTCGGAATCATGCCATCAGGGTTTCGTACAAAACGCAATGTGAAAGATATCTTATAAGGGCTCAATTTTTTCCTTTTGTGGTACAGAACCTTAAAAGTGAAACCCTTGTAATATTTACAGAAATTCAGGGGTAGCAATCTGCGTTATCTGCTTACAATTCCACTTTTTGTTCCAGAAAAAAGGAGGAAGTTCTCAATTCGCCTGTATTTTATATGGCTTCAAAATTAATTGAGGCCTTTTATTTCAAAACTTTTTTCCATGGCAGCTTTCGTTTCATGACATGTACAATACACTTTGACTATTTATATGTGGACTGGTTACGCGTGTAATTCTACTAACAAACATTTCTGCCACTTTTTGCGGGGGGCGAGGTAACATGAAATCCGCAACTTTGGATTTTATTCCCCATAACTTTAGATTCTAATTTTGAATGTCAAAAATAATGAAAAGAAGTCTCGTGTGAACCCCAAACGTTCTAAATTCGAAGTTATTATTTCGCAATTATAGGCTGTCTCGTTTAGTGATAAGGTGTAAAATTGAATGTAAATGCACAAGATCAATTGTGCTTAAACCGTGGCAAAGGGGAAATGCTACCGCAAGGCTAGTCCTTATAATAATTAGTCAAAGACAATACATAACTATTTAAATCAAATGGCTCCAAAGTTAATAAGAATAGTGCTAGGTTAGCATCTCAGAGGCGTGTTGAAAGCGGTTTACGTCTAATTCCATTCGGAAAGGTTCAGCACGTTTAATTACCGTGAGTAGGGTACGCGCTCCACACCGACGAGGGCTTATTTTGACATGTTTAAGGGTTTTAGGGCACGCTTTGTACGGACAACTTATTTTATACTTGCCCTGTGTTTTACTATAAATTTATGGTTCATCGAATCGTGTAGTTTCAGAGGGTATCTTTATCTATTTTGGAGGTATATTTTCGAGGTTTGGAGGCAAGAGACGTATTAGCTGATTGATATCTTTACATGATACCGAAGCTTAATAACTATTATGAAACTGTAACAGAAGTGTGTCTGTACATTGAAGACATTTACATGAAAAAGATTATATTTAATATTAGATATGGTTTTTAGGTATCCCGGACTCCATGTCAACCATTTTTAGAATTTTTGTCTGTCTGTTTGTTTGTTTGTATGTTTTTAAAAGCATCACGCTAAAACTACTAACCGATTTTGATGAAAATTTTTTTGTTTGATATTATATAAAAAGAAAAAATCTGATATATTATTATTTGTGCGGACGAAGTCGCAAGTTAACTCTAGTAGTGCATAAAACTACAAACTTCTACTACAAAACGTATGTGCCTAGTAGGTAGGACCTACTTAACTCTCGAGACAAAAAAACCACAAATTACTAGTGACTTGGATTTGTTAATGAACAATATACATAAATTGCATTTTTTTAATATAGTCGTGAGCATATGCTTATACCATGTTTTTTTTATGTATTTAATGATTTGTCTCGTTAAATTAAAATTACATTTCCGTGTCTATTCTCAATTACTCATTGCGACTTGAACTTCTACTTCAGATTTATATTCAAAGTGCCTATTAAAATACATTCAAGAAAATTTATGGCAGTCCAAAGATTCGGGTTGGACCGGATTGCCAAATATTCGAAGAATCCGCACGATGCTCCCCACCGAATCCCGATCTTCAAACAGGATAAACCTTAAGTTCAAATATTTTATTTGGGGTGAAAATATTTTGTACTATAATGTTTTTCACATTATAGTGAAGAGGATAAAATCGTATTTATTTTTAGTTATCAATTTATAGGCAAGTTTGATAAAACTATCACAATACGTAATTTGGGAACTGTCTCTTTTTCTCTTTTTTATAATATGGAGAGGAAAAATGATCGGACACTTGATACGAAATGACAATTTCTTTAAAACCATACTGGAAGGGAAGATAGATGGAAAAAGAGGCAGAGTAAGACCCAGACAGAGTTATCTCGCCCAAGTGAACGAAAAGTTTGATGTCGTTACGTATCAAGAACTCAAGACACTAGCGGAAAAGAGACAGGATTCTTGAATACTCCACCGACAAGAGCGTGGCTCTTCAATAAGATGATGATGATGATCATGCATTTACGTAGGTTTTGGTAGCCTTTTGTAAATTTTAATTTTCGTAAGAAGTATAGTTACATTTTGTGAATTAATCATTTCAAAAGAATTTTGCCACTAACGGCTTCCACAAAAGCAACAAAACAAAATACGCAACAAATAAACCTCAGAGAGTTTATGTTGTCCACGTTTAATGAATAGTGGTAATAACAAGGTATACAATATAATAATCCCTCAAACACTCAAATTTATGTCTTATGCAACATTAATACGAGTTTATTACGACGTTAAACTAGCAATGGTCAGCAAAAGCACGTAGTTTCAACGTGAGACTAAATAATAGCCTGTAAAATTATAACTTTGTTGTATGGGACCGAAGGTTTTAGGTGAATGGCGAGTTTATATCGTATCATCATCGCATTGTCCTCGTGGTCTTCTAGGAGCTAATAACCTCATAAGTTTTGCAGGGAGCGAATGGCG
Organism: Agonopterix alstromeriana; assembly: GCA_963924505.1. Classification (NCBI taxonomy): domain Eukaryota; kingdom Metazoa; phylum Arthropoda; class Insecta; order Lepidoptera; family Depressariidae; genus Agonopterix; species Agonopterix alstromeriana. Next base: position 17,568,663 of record OZ004664.1, read on the forward strand.
AATGCCCAACCAGGACTGGGCTGGTTCCTATTAGATTTTTGAACATTACCAGCTTTTCTTGAAGAATAACATTGTGAAGAGACCAATCATGCCTAAAGGATCATGGCGAATTTGGATCCAGTCATTTTTACGATAAATAAAAGCCGTTCAGATCGGCGGTGATATTTATTATAAACAGAAAAAAAAAGGTTTTTAAAAAAAACAAAAATTTGCACATTTCTAGAAGTCCGGAAAAGTAGAAATTACTAGGAAAATGGGCAAATCATCTAAAAATCAGTAGCAAAATGGAAACATGATAGCTATTTTCATCGAATATAAGGTATTTTTTGCTCGTTACGGAACCTGAATAGCCGGATATAATAACCGGAACCGGAACTGATAGCGTGTGTGATTTCATTTTCTTTAATTATCAGAATATTATACAGCTATAGAATTTTAATTAAAATAAAAAGAATTAATGTATAGAAGATAGAGTGGACTATCTAATGAAAAACATTATGAGATTCACTCACTTGATTCAAAAGGTATCATAAGGAGAAATACCTTTCCCCATCTTCTACAGATCACAACCAATTTTCTTTTATGTTACTTTTTTTCACTCTACACGTATTGCTAAGTTTCATTTCTGAACGGTCCCTCTAAGACCCAGACCGAAATAACATGCACATCCACGGATATTCTTTAGAGACTTGTATTGTGTCCACTTTCCATTATAACGACGTCGACAGGCTCCCACCTGCCACAATGGACAACGTTTGAGTGTTGATAGTGAAATGTGGAAACTCTGAATATACTCCTAAGCTTAATGTTTATGTATCATTGCATCGTGGAAAATAACCTTTCCCTTATTCGTGAAAGGAGGCGTGGGTCTAGCTAGAGTATCATTATAATTTTACTACGCCTTACAAAGCCGTGGTGGTCCAGTGGCGAGTAACCTTGCCTGCCGTGCAGGGGGCGATGGTTCGATCCCCGTCCAGGCCGAATCGTACCAATGAGTTTTTCGGAATTTATGTACGATTTGTAACACCACATGCTTTTCGGTGATGGAAAACATCGTTAGGAAACCTGCATGCTTCAATTTCAAGGCATGTATTGTACCCACTGTCCGTTATAAGTGGCGACGGGCTCACCCCCTGCCACACTGGACAGAGTTTAGGTACTACTGGTGAAACGTGGATTTTCTGAGGATCCAGAATATCTCTGACTACCCCCTCGGGGAATATAGTCGTGAGCATATGCTTATGCTTATGCCTTACAAACAAGAATTAAAGCGGCCATTGATCTATCATACTTTAGAGATCATATTCTTTAGAGTAGAAGAGAAGAAGTTATCTTTAGATAACTCATTTTTAAAAAAAATACATACTGAAACTCACGACCATAATGTCATTCGGGGCTGTCAGAACCATTGCTTCTACTTACCAACTATATTGCATGCAGTTGTATAGCATACAGGGCGTATTGAAGGTTTCAAAATGAAATGACGTGTAAAGGAATGATAGGTTGATAGTATTTCGCTCACAAATACTCTGTTAGATCCTAACTCTATCGATTTATCAAACATCAAAAAACCATCCACCGACCGCCACGTCCATGGATTGGTTTGACTCTTTTTGGTTTGCTATAGTATTCTTCTTGACTTCATGGCCTTTGAAAATAGTAAACAGCATTCGAGGGATGCTTAGTCCCCAGGGTGCGCCGGACGTATCGGTTGGCTCTCTTCGTGTAACTATAGTATAAGTTTGACCATACTTAAACGAACTATGACTAAATCTAATCTAAACTGTAAAAGAAGTGTGTTTGTACATTGAAGATTATTACAAAAAATATTACGATATGGTTTTTAGATGTCCCCGATACCAAATCACCAATTTTGGGATATGTTGTCCGTCTATCTGTTTGTTTGTTTGTTTGTTGGTTCGAGTGATGACGATGATTTGATTTAAAATCTGCCCGTCTTTTTTTATTTCTCTACACGCACGCGGCGCGCCTTCGCTGCATAGAAAATAAACAGTTCCCGTGCTTTTCGAAGAGCGAAAGCCGCGTTTGCCGCGACTTGCAGTATGGGAAAAGGCCGAATCGCGCGCAAGTAGAAAATCATGCTAGAGGGTCTGGTGTATAAATTGTGAGGAAGAAGTCGCGAGTAAACCCTAGCATAAGCTAAATTCAGTTTTGGTCAATGTCCTGTTTCGGTCGCACAGTGCTTTAACTTTGTGTTGCCTTGAAGCGCTTTCAACAGTAATGTAGTTAGCGAAACTTGATGCCTCGGCTTCAAAACTCTGATTACGTATTACAATGAGTAAGAGGTAACAGCCAATTATTTTGCGACTTCGTTCTTACATACAGTATTAGTGAAGTACATACAGGGGGTCAATCACGCTAATTTTGAACGATACTACCAAAAAAAAACCACAACCAAAAACGTTACGTTATGCACAATTCGTATCGCGCTGATTATATTAACGGTAACGATTTAGCTTTTTTTCGGAAGATGCTTTGGCGTAACGTTCGATCGAATTTTCTGTATTGCGCTATTTTTTGACAGCGTTCGAAACCAATAAGCGTTCCGTTCGGAACGTATTTACCGCTGTCAAACTAACGTTTTTGATTTAGTTACGAGTAACTTTTGCAGACTATTGTGAGTCGTTAGTGATATAAAAAAGCGAGAAATGCTCATGCTTTATTTAGATATGTTAGAAAGTGCTCATGAGGTGGACGTGGCTGAAGACAGATCATCGAACCGCAGGCAGAACGACTCATTGCGAAGATCTTTGATGTCCATATCGGAAGTCAAGTTCTGCTTTCATTTTAAAATCTCTGACATAGAAAATATGATTATTGAGACAATTATCTCGAAATGGTTGTCGATTCAGCCATACAAAAAAAAAACTTGACATACCGAATTATAATTATTCACCAACGCGCCATCCCTCCAAAAGATAATATCAGACTCATCCCCTCATTATCCTTTGCATATTATAAAAAATTGTTTAATCATGAACCTAATAAAATGTCATAAACCCGAAGCATGAAATATAAATAAGCCATCCACCGGCTAATTAAAGGTCTTAATTTCAGTCATGTAACGTAAAAAATCGAATAATCCACGGCTAATCATAATCATTCTCACCTTTTCAAAAAGTCCCGTTACCGTAAAAATGTCCTTAAATCAAAGAAGGTAAAGTAATAATTCGTTTTTAGACCTTAAATCGATACGGCTGATGGGGTGAATTTAATATCAGTACGAATGGGGTTATTCTCAAGTCACTCTCAATTAGCGTGAGGTGTTGTGACGAGGGTGAGTCTCACGCCGCAAATAATTTCATCTTTGTACGGGTTCCCTTTTGAGAGAAAGTATTTCGAAAATGTCACTTGTACTAATAGCTGACACAGGGAAGTGGCTTTGGGAATACCTTTACAGAACTACCTGTGACCATTTTGCCTTAACGATTTGGTAACAACATTTTACCAAAAACATTCAGTAATGCTTTCTCGAGTACGAAGCTCAAATACTTCACGATTTTCTACTTGATATAATTATGGTCATTGAATTGAATCGTTGAATCGAATATACTTCGGAATATGTTTTGTTGCTTTTACGGTCTTAGCGGTAACCTTTGAGTATTTTTGACGCCAATAACCTTTGCAAATAAGGCCCTTCTTAATATGGTGACACTTTTTTAAGATGATGATCAGACCGTCAAACTGAACAACTTTCTCTATGGGACCAATGTCGAAATGGCGAGAATAAACTCAGCGGTTCCATAATAATCTGAAATCTTACTCGACCCAATTGTATGAGACAGATGATTTCTTTTTCGTGATTTCGACATTAGTCCCATAGAGAAAGTAGTTCAGTTTGATCGTCTAATCATCCTCTTAAAAAACTGTCACCATATTAAGTTTTTTGAAGCCCATATCTTACGCTTCTACTAGCTGTTTTAACATTTTAAGAGAAGTTTATTCCGAAAACTCCCGACTCCGTATACAAACGAAGTTTCGTCTTATTTGATGTAATAACCAGTAAAAGTCAGTAAAATTTTCAAACACGACTTAGAAAACAATGTCTTTGCTTTGCATTTGTCAGATTTCCTTTTCAATGCCAGGATTAATTTAAGATTTGTATAGAAATCTTAGAGCCACGAAAACTTTAAAACTAAAAATTTAAAAGGAATGCTGACAAATGCAAAGCACAGATATTGGTTCCTAGATTGTGTTAAAAACATTTTTTTTACTTTAATTACTAAATGTTCAAATTAGAACGGACGTTCGTTTTGTATGGAGCGCCGTACGAATTATATCCTCTTAAAGGTCAAAGTAGATGCTTTCAGGATGCAATTTTATTTTGTACTCAAATACACTTTTATTTTGTACTATTGGAGGAAAAGAGGGAGTCCTTTGCCCAGCAGTGGGACACAAAACAGGCTATATATATAAAAAAAACTCATTTACACATATAAGCTCACGGCCAACATCCCTTTCAGGGTGTACAGAAAATTTACTACAGCTACCAATTACCTATATTTTTAAGCATGCAGTTGTAATAAAGCAAGGTGGGTTTTGTTATTGCAGCAGATTTAAAAACAGTTTTTATAAAAGTAGGTATCTGACGAATTTTACATATTCTATTCTTGTTGTCCTAGCTAACATAAAAGCATTTTCTAGAACTGAATCTAAACTAAACCGGCTAAAGTTTTAAATCGGGTCGACATATTACAAAGTTGCAGGTCCCGCTGGAATTAGAAGCAGACAAGCTACCTCAGTTCCCCCTATGAAGCTCACGTCGTTTATTACGTTTTAGTATTATTATGATTCATTTTCATCTAGAGGCGCTAGTGACGTAGCTTCCACGATAAAAAGTTTCTCTAATATTCAATCACATGAGTAAACCCCACAGAGACAAAACAATCTTCTAAAGAGCGCACACAATGATCTGGTGACGCGCTCGCCCATAATTTGACCTCTGCCCAGGCCGGTTTTTCCACGGGCTAATCTTTCACGGGACGTGAAAGGCTACGCACGCATCGCCGCGTCTTGTAGTAGTGTTCCTATAGTTGCGCGATTGGAATGAGTTTGTGCTAATATTTTCATTCCAGGCTAGACGAGAAAAATAAGTTGCAAGACGCAACGAAAATGCCTAGAGGAGTTTTTGGTCCATGAAAGGAGATCTCCCATTACTACTCAAATGCAAGCATATGAATTGTGCACTCTTTCAATTCTTAACTACGGTGCTCAAACGTGGTCTTTGATGAAAGATCAGAAGTCATGATTTTTCAAAGGGCTTTGGGATAAAACTGATCGACCGGATAAGTCGCTCAAAAACCCAAGTGGGTTTGGGCTGGACATGTTTGCTGCATGCATATGACCTATGGGCCAAAATCTCTACCCACTGGTCCCCAGCGAAACCAAATCGGCGTCGAGGTAGACCTAGAAGGTGTGGGACGAAATCAATAGTTTTATAAAGAACTGGCACATCTATGTGCAAAACCGGAACGCACCGAGAAATCGGAGGGAGGCCTTTTCCTAATAATGGGATATCGAAGTCTGATGTAATAATAATGAGTTTGTGCGCTAAACACACATAAACTCTAATTTTATTTACCCTCCTGAATTTGACGGAATGGTAAACCGCTTTGTTTAGAAGCAAGGCAAGGCAAGGTTTCATGCAGTGATTCTTATCCGTAGCCGCACTGTGCTAATTATACCTGATGGTATGTCTTCAGAAAGCGCTTAAATTATGTCTCAAAACGTTCACTAAATGGCGTTATTCGATATATCAAGTCAGATACCGGTGAACAAACTCTGAAAGCAGCTTGACTTGTGCTGCTCGGGGCCTTCGTGTCACGTTGTACGTGAGCTCTAATGCTTTTGTTACATCAACCAAAGCGTGCACGTTGTTCGACCACAAAGCATGTTGACTTGTGTTACAAAATAGTAATATTCTGTAGTTTATTAACTTATTTTAAACGTAATAATCTATTTATTTTTCTACTAAAACGATAAACACGTCATTATCTCTAACAACTAAAACATAATTTACTGACCGGGCGGCCTGAAGGCCCCGGGCAACGCTCCAATGTACTTTGATAGCCTTTAGCCGCTCAAATTAATTTAATTGGAAGGCAATTTATGGCAACCTCTCTTTATTAGGGAAATATGCTTGATATTTAGCAACGTTTTAGCAGGAGTTAGAACGTTTTGATCTGTTTACAAAGATCAATAATGACATGCAGCTGTAAGCAAGTAGATTAAAACCATTTAATAATGTATAACCTTTAGTTTTTTTAAAGTGAGGCTTGCCTTGCTACTATTGCACACTTTAAGAGATGGTTTTAGCAAGGTTTCTGACTAGCCCTCAAGGGAAGGTCAGAAGCGTTTGATAAGTGTGCTGCAAGCTCCTATATTGAATAAATTATATTGATTTTGACTTTGACTTTGAGCTTATACAAATTCAAACGTTAATTAGATAAAAACAAAACACACAATTTAATTTTAACTATATATTATCATTATTATTTATTATTATACTCACTTCGTATTATCGTACAAACGCATTCAACATCATGGTGCTACTACCATAGATACTACGTGTTGTAATAAACTCATAATGCCCCTTCAGTCACCACTTGAAAGGACTTACACGAAAATATCAAATAACAAACTCACATTTCCCGCTTCAGTGGGGAATATCCGAAATAATTAATGAGCAACGTTAACTGGAGGCGCTTTTTCGAGAAAATAAATAGGTTATGTCGCGACAAGTGCTCACGCCCGCAGGCTCGGCGAAATTGAGCTCCACCAAGATAAGACCAGACGTAGGGTGACCTTTAGTTAATTAACACATAATTCAGATAGTAAAACATCAGCCTTATTTAACCTACAATGTATATTTGACCTTTCTTCTTTTTGTTTCAGATTACGCTGAACAACCAGAATAAGGATCCACATCCACCATTACAACCGTCCATAACAGTTAAACTGTAGTGTTTCAAACGACTGTGAATAAAAAGGTGACAAGATAAATGTGGGGGATAAGTCGGGGACGAAGTGAGAAGCCTTGAGCGTGGATGGTGTTAGTGGGGCGCTGGGCATGGCGGCGCGGTGCGGGGGGCGGGAGGGGCGCGCGGGGCGGTGAGGCCGGCGCGGGGGGGCGTGATGCGCGGCCGCGCGGTGCTCGCGTGGTGCGCGTGCGTGCTCACGGCGCTCGCGAGCGGTATAACCTCAGGCCGCGATCTTCGCGTGCTCCAGGCCGACGCGCGCACAGCGTTCTACGTGGGCATCGCCGCGCCGCCCTCGGCCGTCGACGTCGTGCGCGCCTTCAATCTCTCTCTGGCGGAGATCTCGCAGACTTATCTCGCCGGCGATTACCCGCTCTACCTGCGCAATATCACACTGCAGCCTCTTTACATCGAGCTACCAGAAGATGAAAGGTAAACCTAATAGAAAAGTAGTTTAATTTATGTAACTTCATAATCATAATAATAACGCCTACTACTTTTGATGTGGAAATGTAATAGCTATAATACAGTAATGCTAAGTAAGTACCAATGAATAATCTACAGTTTTTGGGTATACAGGGTGTAAGGAAAAGTATCATTAACCCTTAAACCACATATTCCACCCATCAAACTGAACAACTTTTACTATTGTAGCAAACCTGTCAGTACAAAAAAAACAGATGTCCCTTTCATTTCAATCGAGTAGGAATTGCAGTTAAGTATGGGACAGCTGATATTGGTTTTGTTCTGACAGGTTTGCTCCCATAGTAAAAGTAGTTCAGTTTGATGGGTAGAATATGTGGTTTAAAGGTTAATGATGCTTTTCCTTTCACCCTGTATAGCTGTAGCATTAACACTAAGTTTTCATTGATGAGCCGCTTCTTGAGGATTTTCATTCTGTATACTGGCTTACCTTACAGCTGGAGCCTCCAGAGTACAGCAATGCTTGTAATTATGTCACGTTAATTTTGCGCAGGTGCTTTCACAGTTTCTCGCGTTAGGAAAGCTCGTATTAATGACGTACGTGTGGCATGGCATCAATCTCTTTAGTCTCGTGGCGTGAAACCGTTTATCATTGCAAGCCTTTAATAGCTTATCAGGAAGAGTAAATTCTTATATACATGCATGCATATGCTCACGACTATATTCCCCGAGGGGGTAGTCAGAGATATTCTGAAACCTCAGAACATCCATGTTTCACCAGTATTCTTAAACAACGTGTTAATGAATAAGCGCAAAACCTCATACACCCCAACTGATTTATATCAAAATAATTACATTGAAACAATAATTTCAATATTTTGATACTTAAAATTTAAAGTTATTCGCATTTTATCTTTTCAGGCAAAAATTATTTGTTATCATTTTAGCATTGAATGAAAGCGCTAAGGTGCTCATAGATACATTTTATGAATCTTGTTTTGGTAGTAAGTACGCTGAGAGTGCCGAAGCGGTGGGTTGAGATCGAGTTCAGTAAATTTTAAATTTTACAAACAAATTATTTAATATTTTTAAAAAAATTACCTATTTTGAAACCATTATAATTCGATTCTGCTCTCGATTCTAAACAAACTACTTTCTAGTTTTGCGTTTAGTAATTCATTAACACGTTGTATACAACACTAGTTTTTACTTACTAACAAAATTGTAAGGCCTGAAACTGCGTTAAGCGGGCGCCCGCGACGGGCAACCGTCGCGTGTCTACGCGCGTGGACACGCGGGTGGGCTCCGTGGCTACGCGACGGTCCCCGTCGCGGGGACCCGTCGCGGAGACCGATTTACGCAGTGTCGCTAGTTCAATTTTAACGGTGTGCTTGTATAGTCGTGTCGATGGAGAACTTAATATATTATTACGTAGCAAAACGACGACTAGCAAAAAAAAAACGACAGCCAGTAAGCCCGTTTATTGAATCTAGGTTGTTGTGCGGGGAATTTGTTGTAAAGTTCAGTAAATTAAGAGAAAATGATAACTCATTTTACAAATATTTTAAAGTTTCGGTACAGGTCTACGACGAATTATTTTCGAAACTGGAACCATATTTGAAGATCAAAAATTTAAAAGTAAAATCTGTATCAGTCATAATTATCACCAATGGAAAGGCTTGCAATAACATTGCGGTAAGTAAAAAATTATAATTTGTTCTTCATCATCTTTATTTTTGCTTAAGTATACTAATTAACATTATTTTTTTGCTCATTAATCACAATTATAATCACAGGTTTTTACTCGTACATTCTTACTGTTATTATTACCTACTAATTAGCATTATTTCTTTGCTCTTAAATCACTTTTATAATCACAGTTTTTGCATGTAGGTACATTATTTACTATTACTAATTAACATTATTGCAGCAGTCTAGGGCAGTCTTAATAATATTCTCGAAGTCTTCATTCTCATATAATTCTAATTAATCTTCTATTGTATTTGTGTTTTGAGTTTCTGTTCTGATATTAAGTGATCTTAAATCAATCGTGCTACTTGTATTTTGCGTTTCTGATAAATCCATAGTAATTGATGGTAAATCATCCAGAGTAAATACTGTTTCTTTTTCGATGTCAATCAAAGCTTTTAACACTTTGGTTCGAAATAATAATTTTTTAAATGTATTAAATTGTTTGACTGTTGGAATTAAAGATTTAAAAAAATTCAAGTCTTCGTCATCAGCATCAATATTGTTTTGTTTTACACACTGTAACAATTCTTTTTCAAAAGGAGTTGGTGATGATTGGCGTTTACGTTTTCGTGATGATTCTGGTTCTGTATTATTATTTGTACGTTCAAGATTTGAATTTCCGGAACTGGTGCTGGGTACTGAGATGTTATTATTTGCATTTGTAGATGAGTCTTGATCTTCACTCTGATTTTCTATAGATTCATCTGCTTCATTACTTGAGTTTGAATCTAAAAAGGTTAACATTTCAAAATAAATGTATTTCTTGCCTGGTTTAGCACCTGAACCTGATTTTTGTTTTTTTTTACTTGCTTTCACTTTCATGTATGTGTCCCTTGCAGTTTTCCATCGTGATTGCACTTTTATGACTGAAACAATAAAAAAAAATTACAGGTACGTGACAAGCGGACATACTTTCGTGGACCTACATCTGGCGTATCAGGCAGGAATAACCACAATCAGAAAAATAGTGAAAGAAGTATGTCAAATTATAAATGAAAGATTGAAGGAAGACTGCATGCCATTGTTTTCCCTTGCGCGTTGGGAAGAGATAGCAGAAGGTTTTTTGACGCAAGCTAATTTTCCCAACTGTATTGGTGCAATAGACGGGAAACATATACGTATTATAAGACCTCCTCACAGCGGTTCACTTTACTACAATTATAAGCATTATTATTCTATTGTTCTACTTGCAATGTGTAACGCAAATTATGAGTTTACCTACATAAATGTGGGAGTACAGGGTAAAGAATCTGATTCTGCAATTTTCACCCAAAGCCGCTTATTCCAACAAATGAATGATAATTTATTGGATATACCTCCTGCTAAAGCGTTACCCGTGCTACACAACAATAAATCAACCAACACTGCAGCAACCGTACCAATACCTTACGTTGTTGTAGGAGATGAAGCATTTGGGTTGTCTAGCCATGTCATGCGGCCATATGCTCGAGCTCTCAATTTGGACCATAAGAAAAAAATATTTAATTACAGATTAACAAGAGCGCGACGTTATATTGAATCAACTTTTGGTATCATGACTAATAAGTTTCGTATACTTCATCGTCCTTTAAACGTTTCAAAAGAGAACGCCATTTGTTTTGTCAAAGCGATATGTATTCTGCATAATTTTATTAGATCTAAACAAGATGACAATTTTGTCGACGATGTTGTCATTACACCACGCCATATTCGGGACGTCGACTATGGGTTTGGGAACACCCAAAGAGATGCGTATACAATACGCGATAAATTCGCTGATTATTTCGTCACAGATGGTAAGGTGTCGTGGCAAGATCGCAGTATTTTTTGAGACGTCTTCCAGCCTCACTGTATGAAGTAAAGGCACACTTGTTCATCTATCCTTAACTTTAGGTATATTAGTGGACCAAACTAAACAGGGATGATAGATATCGAACGCGACACAATAATAATTACTATAATTCTAGCTTAATCTCAAGTAACCTTGTATAATAAGTATCAATACCTACCCGTAGATTTATTATAATTACACATTGAAAACACAAATAGTATGTAAGTACTTACTTATCTCAAATATATTAGTAAAAAAATGTTTACCTGTTGTTTTTTTTTCCGCCTCGCTGAAATTTTCAAAATTTTCAAACAATTCTTTGCAAATTTCTACCCATGCCGCTGTTCGGGCGTCTCGGTCTTTATACAGTTCATTCGCCTGGTCCCATATGGCAGGGTGACACTGCACTTCCACAATTACCCTCTCTGTATCGAAAGACATTGTCCTTGATTTTCTCCGAACGTGCGTGCGACCCGTATCACCTAGCGTTATTAACTGAACAAGCCCGTGCGTGTTCCCGCTGGCGGGGACCGCGCGCGCCCCCGCGACGGGTTCCGTCGCACGGAGGCGGGCCCCGTTGCGTGGGTGCGGGGCGCGCCTCCCCGTGACGGACACCCGCGCTGGTCCCCGCGACGGAGCACTTTTGTATGAAACCGCGCGGGTGCCCGCTTAACACAGTTTCAGGCCTAAGGGTGGATTCATAAAAAGAAAGTTAACTTTCCCTATGGAACATGGGTCAAAAAATGAGATTTTCTATGGAAGGTAGAATTTTTTTTTTCGATTTATCACTGACTGGGTTCCTCAGCAAAAGTTGTTTTGTTTCGTTGTCTGAATATACACCCTTAACCGTTTGGTAGTAGTAAAAATTTTTTTTTCAATATTTTATTTTTCCCCTTTGTCGGCGTGATAAATATGTATGCACATGTCAAATTACAGCTTTCTAGTAAGCGTCTCTGAGCTAAGCCGCGGACAGACGGACAGACGGACAGAAGGACAGACGGACAAATGGACGGACGTACATGGCGGAACTGGTTCCTTGTTGACTACGGAACCCTAAAAACTAGTGGTGTAGATAAGAATTAATAGATATCTTAAGGCTCTTCTTAGGCTTAGATCGAAGCATAATAATGCTAATGGGAGTCATCGATTATAATTGTAGTAGTTGCCTATCCCTTTGTGAATCAGTCGGATTCACAAATGCATTCAGTGGCTTCATTTAACGCTCCCGGATGGAATAGCTAATGGCGCACGCTATTGTTCGGAAATGTTGCCTGTTATTGCTATCAGCTCCCGTCAATATAAACCTTTAAGGGCCTATGTCGAAAAATAATTGAAGCGAAATGGGCGTGGCTTAGCGCAGCAAGCGCCCCGCGCCCCGCTACCGAACATCGTCGCGCACTAGCCCGCGAAAATCAAATCACTCAAAATGCGTAGAAGACGCTTCGCTGTTAATATATTATTAGTACCTTTTGTCGTATGAAAAAACACAATATATTATAATTAAGTATCGTTCTATTTATCCTCCTTGATCAATTATTAATTTGTTACAGGATCAATTACGGACAACCAATTTATAGATAGAAACAATACCTAACTAACGATACTCTTTAATTGATTTCACTTAAAAAACTTAAAACTCATTAATATCATACCGAAAATCACTGTACCTATCTAGAAGGAAAAAAACTATCATTACAGGATTTTGTTTTACTTTATAGTACGAGAGCTACCTGTTGGTCTTCGGTTCGGTTCTTGGTTAGGCTTTACGTCTTTAGGTCCCGTAATCAAATCAATTCAACTTCTTATTTTGTACATGTAATTGATATAATACAAGTCAAAACATTCTATGGTCAAAACATACCGACTATCTAGATGAAACCTGGAAGTTATTTTACGCCGTCAACAAAAATGTAAGAAGAACGTGAAAAAATAAGTTTCGTAATACTGCAATAATCTCAGTTATTCTCGATACCACAAGAACTTTCAGGTTGAGAAGTTGTATAACACTCATAAACCTATTTTGAAAATCCATAGGTAATTCTAAAATACCTCGCATCCCTCAGATGCATGGCATAGCATTGAAGGATGAGGATGATGCAGGATATTATAACAGGTATGAATCAATTTTAAAATGGTAAATCAACATTTATTTACAAAATCACTAATAATATTTATCTTACGACCTAAAATCAACATTTATTTACATTAGTACATTACGATAAGTGTGACTTAAGTAGTTCATTATTGCACAGCGTGAAGTTAGCACCCGAGCACAAGCAAGGGTGCTAAACGTTTATGCAGGTTTAGGTCACAGAGTGCTGGAAAATTATTTACAACTTATTACCTTTTCTTTTCTCTCATACTTCTGGTATGTTCCTGCCTACGTTTCAAATTTAATGTTTTGTTCCGTTTTGTTTTTCATTATCACTGTTTCTCCTAGTACCCCAGGAAAATTAGGTGAAAAAAAGGGTCAACCTCGGATTGAGAGATACTAAGCTACAAACTTCTTTAAATCATCGTTATGACATCCAATACGTTAGGTCAAATGTCACATAAAATCTCGTTTATGCAGGTCAAAAGATTCAAGGTAAAATGTCAAAAAACAGGTCTTTAGGAAATATCTTCTTTTCTATGCTCTAAATGACCTTTGAAGTTTTAAAAAAAATTGTAGAACTTTAAATTTTCTTCAAATTTGGTCATTTATAATAGTTAACCGTTCTTGAGATAGATAGGTAGAACGCAAAGAGTTGTAACTCCCATAACGGTTTGCTCCCATAGTAAAATGATACTTTTCCTTACACCCTGTATAATATTATTTGGCGTTATTAATGAAAATACATAATTTCAATAACTATACACGAAAGAAGATGATGAAGAATTATTTCGAGTTTGAATCAATCGGGATAGAAAAACGAGTACAGAATAGTGACCCTGAGCAGCGCGCATTGAAGATATTGAATGAAACCAGTCACCGCCTGCCCGACAGACGCTTCAAAACAATACTTATATGGAAAGAAGACGACATGAAGATTCCGAACAACTACAAAAACTCACTCAAACGGCTGCACAACCTAGAGAAGAAACTAGACCGAGATGAAGACCTGAAAAAGAAATATGAAGAAAGAATGCAAACCCTCTTCACTTTGGGCTACGCCGCCGCCGAGGAAGCTACCACACCGCCGGTGCCAAATAAAACATGGTACCTACCCCACTTCGCGGTCATTAACCCCGCGAAACCGAAGATAAGAGTAGTACACAACGCCACAGCGAAGACAGCCGGACGCAGCCTGAACGATATGCTACTCTGCGGTCCAGACTTGCTGCAATCTCTGCCGGGAGCTGTAATGCGATTTCGTCAACACCAACACGCCGTGTCAGCTGACATAAAGGAATTAATGTTTATGCAAATATAAGTTCAAGAGGACGACAGAGAGGCACTACGATTTCTATAGCGGGGCGACGAGAGGGGGAACCAGCGACCGCGAGAGTACCGCATGACTTCAGTGATCTTCGGCGCGATGTCATCACCATGCACCGCGCTATACGTGAAGAATAGAAATGTTTCAGACTTCAAAGAAAAGTATCCTGCAGCCGCGCGAGCCATTGAAAAGAACCACTACATGGACGACTACATAACAAGTTTTCCGACCGAAAAAGAAGCCAAAGAAGTATCGAAATCAGTCGACTACATTCATCGGCAAGCCGGCTTCGAGCTATGCGGATGGGTGTCCAATACAAATTCAGTAGTACAGCAGTTTTCCGCCAACTCGGGCGGCGCCACGGTCTCTATCGGCGGGAGCGAGGTCCGATGGTACAACGGGCCGAGCTTCCTACGAAACCACGAACGAGAATGGCCACAAGAGACGAAGACAGAAGCACCGAAGACAGGAGAAGAGAGGGGACTTGTCACGTCACCCACCAGCGACCTGACCACGCTCACCTACCTCGAATCGAGCGATTTTCGTCGTTCCCACTTTTGCTACGAGCTACGGTGCGCATGCTACAGTTCGTCAATTTATGTCGAAACAAGAAAAATGAAACAGTATTGGCTACGAAGCGCAAACGAACGAAAGAAAACAATAAAAACGACTCTGATTCAAAGATTGATAAGAAAACACGCAAGAACGAGACACCATACGTGAAGAAATGAGATAGCAACACCATCGGTATCGAAACGCACTATCTCATTCGCGCTGAGAAACTATGGTGGAAACCTGTACAAGAAGATTGTCTTTCCGAAGATTTACGTCGAGTAAGGAACGGCGCGGCGCCTCAGCCGGGAGACAAGCTGTCGGCGCTATCAGTGGTCGTCGTCGAAGATGGCTCAAAGGAAGAATCCACGTAGCACCTGACATCGTTGAAGGCACTGCGAGCCCGACCGTACTCGACGGGAAACACTACTTCACGCGACTGTACATACAACACGTACACGAGCGACTACATAGCGGTATCAAAACCGTCGTGAATGAGCTACAGCAGCGACTATGGGTACTGAAGATACGACCGACGGTGCGTGAACGTCATCAAACACTGTCAACTATGCAAGATACGAAGAGCGAAGCCTACTTCTCCGGCGACCGGCGACCTGAGGAGGTTCGTGGCACGAAGAGGAGTGCCTAAGGAGCTATGGAGTGACAACGCGACGTGCTTCAAGGCTGCGGAGAAGGAGCTCGCCAAGGCCGCGCTGGCGGCGGTCAGCGAGGAGGCAATGGCGTGGCGCATCACCTGCCGCTACGTACCCCCGGCCTCCCCCTTCATGGACAGCGCGTGGGAGCGCATGGTACGCACCGTGAAGGAGGCACTGCGCGTCAAACTCCACGAGCAGTACCCTAGCGACGAGACACTGCTCACCCTGCTCGCCGAGGCGGAGAACACCGTCAACTCCCACCCACTCACACACGTGGCGGTGACCCCAGAAGAACCGGCGGCGCTTACACCCAACCACATCCTGTTGGGACCCAAACGACCTCACCGCGCGTAAGCGCACCGCGCTCAACGATGGCGGACGTCTTCTGGAGCCAGGTCAAAGAGTACCAGCCTCTACTCCAACACCGGCGGGAGCCTCACACGACCAGCGCACGCTATCGGCGACCTGGTACTCGTCTGCGACCCCACCCTGCCCCGCAACACATGGCCGACAGGAAGGATCGTCGCGGTCTACCCAGGGCGAGACGGCGAGGTGAGGATCGTGGACGTCGTAACCAGCAACGGGCATGTCCTCCGGAGACCGACCAAGAGGATCGTCGTGCTACAAGTTGGATCGCAGAGCTGCGACGGCGGGAGAAATGTGCACGACAGAACCTGAATTGACTACCTTTGTACATAGTTTTTTACATTACTTTGTTTATTTCGTTTTATATACCCTTTTATACTAGTAGGATAAGTTTAGGTTAAGTGTTCATTTCAATAATTCAAATTTTCTTATTAGAATTAGGGCTTAGCTCAGAAGTTATGTAAATAGTTCTAATATGATTCTTATTCGATTTCTCTAGTGATTTCTACCCCAGATTAGATTAGGTACACTTCCCTAATAAAATTAACGCATAGCACAAGTAAATAAAACAATTAGAATCGAGTTAGAACGTATAAATTCCAATTAGAATAAGCTTCACTACCTCATTAGAAGGGGTAGAATCCTATTAGAAATAATTGTTAGAAAGAGACAGAACGCTCCATCTCTGTCAGCGCATACAGGCGAGCGAGGGGGGCCCCGGCGTCCGGAACCTGTGTTATGAGGAACCGGGAGCCGGGGTCATATAAATATTGTACCTTTCCTTTTCGTTCTGCACTCTGTTATGCACCGGCGGATGATGCACCTGCTATTTTTAGAATAAGAAAATAAGTATCTTAACTATATAATTATATTGGTTTGTAAGCGTAGAAATTAAGATTGTATGAGAAATAAAGAGATTTGTATTCAGGGCAAGAGTGCGGGGTAAGGAGGGGTGGTCGCTTGAAAATGACATAAAATGGCGCCAAATCGGCGTAAATTAATTCCGGATCCAGCACTCAAGAAAGAAACAACTTGGAAGAAGAAACTCTCTGCGACCACTCGCCTTCCCTACCCTGCCCTTCAGCCGGGCTCACCATACTGATTACCCATACAATTAAGGTCCACAGAGTTTTCAAACTCTCATACCAGGCAAGATGTTCCGGAGCAATAGAATCCTTCAACTCGGTAAAAATACTGACAACGGTTCATAAATACGTTTATAACCAGATTCCATTATGACAAATAAATATAATTATTTGAAGAAATTGAAAAACAAGATAGTAAAACCGAAAATTACGACGACTTAAAGATAATAACAGCTAGCTCTTGGTCCAAAAAAACTGCTATACATATTTGAGTGAGAAATATACTTAAGAGAAGTTTATTCCGAATGCGTAAATACGCGCTGCATACAAACGAAGTCTGGTGATATTTTCAATACTAACCAATCAGTAAATGAAAAATTTGCAGAAACAATCTAGAAACTAATCTCTATGCTTGTATGAAGTCAGATTTTCGTTAAAATATACAGTTTTAATGCTAGAATTAATTTAAGATTTGTATGGAAATCTTTGAGGTATTGTAACTTTAAAACTATACATTTTAACGAAAATCTGACTTCATACAAGCATAGAGATTAGTTTTTAGATTTTTTCTGAAAAATGTCATTGACTTTAATTGGTTACTATTGAAAATATCACCAGACTTCGTTTGTATGGAGCGCGCTCCGAAATATATTCTCTTAAATGTGAAGCTGCTATGGCCTCGAATTTATTTTAGATTGTATTTAATATATTACACTATAATATTTAGACGTAAGCTGGATAATTAATCGTAATTCGGAAATTGGGCATGCGAACGCAGGTCTGACGCGGGCAAAGGCCACAGCCGACTGAGCTTTTTAATAGATTGTGATAGCTTATATTACTGCCTGACGCGAGAGAAAGAGATGGGGCGGCGCACGCGCCTGACTAAATAAAACGACGTAAGCGCCAAAACAAACTTTATTTAGTTGTGATTTTACTATTTATGTAAGTTAATTTCTGCTGCAATCAAAATTTATAAAATATCAATATCTATTTTTTAAATCAAGTCTCGTGTTTCTATTATTCACCGTTTAGCAGTTCCAAGCGTTTATAGATAAAGACGGAGGCTACTTTGGCTTGTTTTTCTATCGAGAAAATTTGTCTTAATCGTGTTTTGGCGGCAATCAAAATTTTAATAATATGTTCAATTTACACATATCCTGAAATCATACTCCTACTGTTAGTACTTCATGATATCTGATGCTTTGAAGAATCCTATTTTTTTCACATATCCTCTTAAATAATATTGTAAAATACCTATTTGTTTAGGAATAAATCTATGCTTGTTTACATAAAATAATTGGCTGCCCGTTATGTCTGGATAATGTATTCATTTCTGTCTACGCTACCGTCATACTAAAGGCGTATTTTCTGCCGCTACTTTGACATCAAATCAGTTCTTTCTATGTTCGAACGTATATCTTATACGTACCAATACGATTTAGGAACCGTATAAAACATACATTCGATAACCACACACCCCACAAGGTGGACCTCTCACCGATCCCAGCTACCCAATCCGCCGCGTAGCCCCAGCAACGTCCTATGCCGAGATCCGTACCCCCCTGGGGTGCCCCTAGGTCGGTTGCTAAGTTCATTCAATTGGCTCGGTGACCCTTCTGGTCCCTCCAATAGTCCGCAGTAAAAAGCAGTAAATGCTCCCTGAGCAACGCTGTATACGTCATTTTAAAAAAAAAAAACAAGGCGGACCGACGACCTGGTGAAGGCGGGAACGTTGGTTGAGGGCAGCGCAGGACCGGTCGTTGTGACTATCCTTGGGGGAGGCCTATGTTCGTTCGTTCGTTAAGCAGTGGACGTTCATCGGCTGAGATGATGATGATGATGATGTGGTACTACCTAATTAGCGATTACTAGTATTAACTGTTAGATTCCGGAAGACATAAATCGTTTTTAATTTTGCCCTTGTATATCAGAATAAGATATCCTAGTTAAGAAAACACTTTATGTGCAGTGCGCGGAACTTAAAGTTTCATTTAGTTGGACATGGTTCGCAACAATTCTTCAACATTTCATTCATTTTATCCTACTGTTTTAGTATTGTAGCCCCGGGACTTTTTAATTACCAAAAATATTATCGATTGCCATTTAGATATTGTTGTAAGGTACGAAATTACTAGTATAAGAACCTAAGTCTTACAGATCACAACCCGCCGTAAGAAAAAACATTTTTTTTTTATTTTTAAATTTGGAGGTTACCGTTTTTTTTCTAGACTGTCATATTCTTCACCTTAGTTCAATACCCAAACGTAATAGTAAGACCGTCTAAAGTTACCATACAAAGCTATAAGACCAGATGAAAAAGTCAATTTGTGATCTGTAAGACTTAGGTTATTATATTAGTAATTTCGTACCTTACAACAATATCTAAACGGCAATCGGTAATCTTTTTAGTAATTAAAAAGTCCCGGGGCTACAGTACTACCTATATTATTATAAAATAACTTACTAAGCAACAGTTATTTTCACACGCATACACTGACACACAAACTAGTATTGAAATAAAACTGGAAAAGAAAAGAAACTGAACAGTCCATCCGTTTTATCTTAGTAATCTAACAATGTCAAACAAGATTCTTTCACGGGTTTCGATTTCATTGAAACCAAAACTACCAATAGGTTGGGTGTGTGCAACACTTTATGGATATTGGCCAAGTTGTTTCCATTTGAACATGCTCAGGCTTCAGCTCATTCTAGCAAATCCCTTGAGATAACTCTCAAGTTTTGGCGATAAGAATAAAAATGCTTTGGTTCTTGGGGCTTCGCAATTTACGTACTGTTTGGTAGATAACCTACTGTGAGGTGTTCTTTGCCGATTGATTTTTTCACGAGTATATTGGTTTCGTTGGGAGTTTGTTTTAGCGGGGAAAGTATTGCGGATCTGTTAAGGGGATATAATTCGGAGCGCGCTCCATACAAACGTACTATGGTGATATTTTCAATACTAACCAAGGAAAGTCAATGAAATTTTGCTGAAACAATCTTGAAACAAATATCGATGCTTGTATGGAGTCAGATTTTCGTTAAAATATACAGTTTCAATGCTAGATTAATTTAAGATTTGCATGGAAATCTTTGAGGCACTGTAACTTTAAAACTATACATTTTAACGAAAATCTGACTCTGAAGCATAGATATTTGTTTTTAGATTGATTCTGAAAAAAATAATTGAGTTTAATTGATTAGTATTGAACATATCACCATAGTACGTTTGTATGGAGCGCGCTCCGAATTATATCCTCTTAAGCTGCAAATGATCGTGCGATGATTGTGATGGTATAATTTTGATACCTATTATAAAAGTGTATGAGTGAGTTTTATCTAAAATATATAGGTATGATAAAATGAAACGAAAGTTACACACACACTAACTTAAATAATGTACTACTTACTTACTGTCTCATACAAAACGGCTGTACCTACCCGACTCAAATGTATGGGACAGCTGATTTTTTTCGCGTTTCCTGAGGTAGGCTCTGTAGAATACACCTTTTCTACAGGGATGGTTGAGGTTGATGTATATAATAAAACACAGATATAGTATTCACTAGTGAATGTGGCTCAGCGTGCGTCCGCACGGCACGGCGGTCGGTGAGTGAATACCAAGCGAATGCACGATAGATATTCACCATAGACCGCACCTGCCGATAGATGGCGCTAACGGCGCTTTCCACATTAACTACTCTTTATTGCTGTACACTACATCTCTTTCTTGTTTTAATTTAATTTTTATATTTACTCGAATCTACCACCGCTTCGGAAGGTATAACCGTGGAGAAGAAGCGGCGCAAGAAACTCCACAGTTTAACTAATTTCTTAAACCATATTAACAATATATGTTGACTGTTATCAATGCTATTACATTCAAACAAATCACTGAACATTTATTGAGACTACTTTGTTTACAGAAAATAGATTTTTCAAATATTGATTTGAAATTGTCAAACACTAAATTCAACGATAAACAATGTCTACGGAATATGCAATCTCATCGTATCAACACATTTCAATTATTTGTTACTTCTGTTCTATGTTACCCATCCTTGTGAAAAAAATATGTTTTTTTTTTCTATTGATAAGTAGATAAGTAAAGTATACCTTGTTTTATAATAATTCTGAGGTACTTTAATGAAATTAAACATCTAGTTGTTCATTAAGTAAATTTCAGTTGCATCAATTCTTAATTTGAAATAAATTCATAATCACCACAAGATAGACAACATAAAATTTAAATCCAGAAATAAATATTAAGCTAGGTTTGGTAAGAAAAAGTACCATTCTTAAATAAGAAACCATTTTACTTATCCTAATCTTTATCACTAGCTTTTCCAGGTTTTATTTTTTATTCTTATTAACCTTCGCAAAGACTATTAGTTATCAATACGAGTATTCCTGGCTATTCTCTGAAATATTGAATATTGTTATTGGTTATAATAAATATAAATACTTGATGTGTATTATACCTGCATGAATGCTGATATAACTTTGACTAACAACAATACACGGTAAGGTACAATAGGTCGATTTTGTTGTCAGCTATGTTCAGTAGTTACCTTCATACATAATACATAACTAAAGAATCATAAGAAGTACTGGATAATACATTTTAATTAATGAATGTTGCATTGAGACTAGTTTTGACAAATCAGCAGTATCTATTTATTGGATCTGTTTAAATAGGTACTATTTTACAAATAAAATGCTGATACCTAAATTAAAATAATAATCGTAATAATTTAACTTTTCATTACATTCAAAACATTAAAATATATTGACGATATCAACATCGCGATTGAAAGCTCTTTGACCTTTGCTGCTGTTCTCTGACAGCGTCGCAATTACTTAACAGATTCGCAATTTAATGCGCAGTCGCAATTGAATGCTCTTTGATCCAATTTAATGATTTTCTTTGACAGCGACGCAATTACATAACAAATACATATTCGCAATTGAATGCGCAGTCGCAATTGAATGCTCTTTGATCCAATTTAATGTTTTTCTTTGACAGCGACGCAATTACATAACAAATACGCAATTAAATGCACCCCGTAATTAAATGCATGGCTACTTTTAATTGAATAAACCGCACATTCGTAACTAAATTTTCCGGCTGGTTTCTCGCAATCTAATGCGCATGTCTCATTTACTTCTCCTGTGCCCAAAGTTTCCCTGCCTTGGGCCGAATTGGGCATCCATAGTGAGATGAGTTTCGACTAAATCTTATTCTTCTATTTCCTCTTTGGTCGGTAAAAGATCTACCCCATTCGATATGCTATGTTTTGGTTGTTCCTGAAATTGGACTGAATTTTATGTGGATGAAAGGCTTGTCATTCTTTTACCATTTGTTAAATCATTCCGTCCATAAACACCTAAAATACAAAAGAAGTCTAGCCTACTACAACAGTCTGCTAGACTAGAAACCTGAGATTTTATTCCGCTATCTTGGTACCTACTCACGAAGATTGATATATCAAAGGGTCTGATGACCTACCATATGAGGGAGTTATTTTGTCTATGATACCTATTCAGTCACTAAAGCAGTATTCTGAATCAGATTTATAAATGGGCATAATAATTACTACATTTCAACAATGATTAACTTGGTATAGTTACTCCTGTACATACATTTCAACAACTTCATATCAATTTCCGTTAGAGCAAAACTGTATCATGTTGTCTGTAGTTAAAATGTATCTCGGTCATTGAATTATTTACTATTACAATTCCAATGAAGAGATCTTTGGTAATTTACAAAGAGTAGTTTTGTAATTTGGTTTGTTTACATACCTCCATATTTCTATAACAACATCAAAATTAACGCGACATGATGACCAAATTAGGGACTAGTTGTTAGCTACATGATACGCCACGAAATAAAAAGAAATGTAAGATATACCTATACTCCATTCAAAACAGCAACGAAATTTTAGGGCTATTTTGCATTACAGAAACAGAGATTTGAAACACTTACTCTCATTAATTCCTAGAACAGCTTTTGAACCTCCACGATATGTCGGATACTTTGACTATTTATACATGGACCGGCTACACGCGCAATTCCACTCACAAACACCTCCGCCACCCTTTGCGGGGGGCGAGGTAACATGAAATCCGCAACTTTGGATTCCATTCCCCATAACTTTAGATTCTAATTTTGAATGTTAAAAATCATGAAAAGTAGTCTCGTGTGAACCCCAAACGTTCTAAGTTCGAAGCTATTATTTCGCAATTATAGGCTGTCTCGCTTAGTGATAAGGTGTAAAATTGAATGCAAATGCACAAGATCAATTGTGCTTATACCGTGGCAGAGGGGAAATGCCACCGCAAGGCTAGTCCCTATAATAATTAGTCAAAGGTCGAATAGTATATTTATCCAATAAACTAACTGCACCTGGCAATCAGAATTGGCCAGAAAGCCAAATAGGAATAGGAAAATATTGTCCTCCCTTCTTGGAATAAAGTATAAGTATATACCTAAAATATTAGTTACTTTTAAATATATTTACACTAATAATGTTTTCCTTCTACAAACCATAAATATATATCATTGGGTAGGCTTTACGAAAATAACACTGTTTTTAATTAAATGAACATGAATTATGTGCAACTGTTGTTTCGACTTTATTGCGTGGCGTAATATTCTAGAAGACTAGTTGGCACTAGAAATAAATTGTACATTTAAAATATGATAATAATTTATCTATATAATTGTATACCCACAGGTAGGGTACTGATGATTAACCGATTCGGTTCAAGTACAGTATAGTGTACTTTAACACATACAAATGAATAAAGTAACAGTGCAGTGAAGTGCCTGCAGTGACTAGGTAAGATACATAATTAATCTATACAAACAAGACCACACCACATAAGTTACCTACTCATTTGTAATGTTCATAGTTGCTGTGCCCTACAGGGTCCATAATGATCTCAAAGCTTAAAAGTTAACATCTTGTTGTACATTATGGAATGCAATAAAATATTGAATCTTGAGTATTGATATTGCAATACGTCATTAATTCCTTTAGAGTTTCCTTGCGTAACTAAGCATAATCATGTATAGCAGCATTTGATGCCCAGCTAAAAGTTGCTAATGTCAATTGAATGACCAGCTACAAGTCGCTAAATCGAATTGAATGACCAGCTAAAAGCTGCTAATGTCAATTGAATGACCAGCTGTGCGTTGTAATAA
The DNA here is from genome assembly GCA_963924505.1 of Agonopterix alstromeriana. Lineage (NCBI taxonomy): Eukaryota > Metazoa > Arthropoda > Insecta > Lepidoptera > Depressariidae > Agonopterix > Agonopterix alstromeriana. The sequence continues at coordinate 17,592,934 of OZ004664.1, forward strand.
TTATTTGTTATATATGGCAACTGATTAAACAGCTGCAAGCTGACTGACAATATGAGAGTAATCGCCCTGACCATTTCAAAACTCTTAGCTATTAATTGAAGACATTTTCTCTCTATTATGCACTAAAGCAAGTAGGTATGGTTCAATCGGCGCCTTGGCAGTGGACCTGTTGGAGGCAGGTTTCCCTGTGACATCTAGGAACATAATTACAATCTGTGAACAAAATTTCTAAGCAGTATTATCGGTTCAGTTATGATGCTTGAATCACTGAGGTTTATCTGTAATCTACTCTCAACAGAGATGAGTGTTCTTTGTTAAAATGTGGGTAGGCAGGTACTTCAGAAACACTCAATTTAATATGAAATCACCTGATCATTTTCAGGCCGCAATCCGATCTTCAACCTTAAGTTACAGTACGTTTCGTAATATAGGTTTGATCATAAGATTGCATATCTTTTTAGTACCGTTTGGTATTACAAGAGGTACAAGATTCAGGTTGACTGAAAATCGAATCGATCGAACATCCAATTATTTGCTTAAATAGCAAAAGAAACGAATTAGTTTCACCTGTACTGGGGTAATTGTATCCATATGACCCTAACAACAATGTTGCAAAGATAAGATCAACGTAAGGTCACTGAACTGGATTTCAAATTTATAAAGTATAGGATACGACAAATAAGTTCCGGTAACAAATTATGTTGGTACAATTGAGGTTTGAATTGAAATAGAACAGACGATTACTATTTTGATTTTGTGAAATCTGTATACGTTCATTATGCAGAATGTTCGATCCGTAGAATATTAATACGTAGAGTGTTCGATCCGCATAATGGTCAATACGCAGAATGTTTAATTCTACGCCAACCTGGTATTATGGCATAAACATTGGCATAATTTCGTAATGCGTCACTAGGCATAAATAGCTATCGAAATAAACTCACTTAGCATATCATGGTTACACTACAACATGACTAGCCTGTTCGATTCCCACGGGGGACACCTAGTGATATCTCAATTCGTGCGTTCCTCGCCAGTTGGTTAGGACATTGCAGGCCGAATCACCTCATTGTCTAAAAAGAAAGATGATTCCGTGCTTCGGATGGCACGTTAAGCCGTTGGTTTCGGCTACTATCTCTCACGGTAGTACTCGTTACAAAAACCCATGTAAGGCCGTAAGGCGGTCTGAATAACTCGATAAGAAGAATAAGGAATGATCACGTGACCTTAAAGATTGATGTCCACAGCTGGCGTTCATTTGTTCATCGTAGGCGTAGTCGTCACGTGTTTTCCCACACCTTCCTCCTGTCTCGAGTCTCCCCTCTTTCCTCCAGCACTCGGGAGTCGACATCCGGGAAAAGAAACACAGTATGTAGGTAATTCCAAATAAATCGATTTATCGGCTCGGTTCACTCACTTCCCGTCACACTCGACAGACCACTAGCGAAACGTGGACGTTCCGAGGCTACCACCTAATAACTCTGACCACCCCTACGGGGAATACAGTCGTGAGCATAATCAAATCAAATCGAGTTCCAATCTGGATTGAAAACTATATTTACTTTTCTTTTTGAAATATTTGTTTTTAACACTGTGTAACTGTAGGCAACAAACAAAACAACGCTAGCAGACACCGTCTTCGATTGTGTAGCAAATAAATAAAACGCTTAGTGGCGTTTATACGCAAACGCAATTTGAATTTTAAAATTTTTCAACACTCAACAAACTAATAAGCACTTTACTCACGTGAATTTCGAATCCCGTCGTCGCCAATGTAGAATACACCTTTTCTACAGGGATGGTTGAGGTTGATGTATATAATAAAACACAGATATAGTATTCACTAGTGAATGTGGCTCAGCGTGCGTCCGCACGGCACGGCGGTCGGTGAGTGAATACCAAGCGAATGCACGATAGATATTCACCATAGACCGCACCTGCCGATAGATGGCGCTAACGGCGCTTTCCACATTAACTACTCTTTATTGCTGTACACTACAGGCTCCATAGTGAAAGTTGTTCATCTTGAGGCTGTCACTTACACCCTGTATAATTCATAAAAATAAGCTGCTACTTAACCCAAAACTACTAGGCTCTTTCAAATTTAATGCCGGTGCTTAGACAGAATGAATTCTGAGATGAAAGGATATTTCAACACCAGTTTCAGGCTTTATCGCATCCATTATTCATTTATAACGTTGACTTTCAAAAGGAATCTTTGCTCTGTAATATCATATCGTATCTTACATACTTACATATAGGTGTAGATGTAGATACACAATGGCATGCAGGAAGTTCTTAGTGCTTTCTTCCCTTACTTGAAGAGATAAAAGAGAAAGAATCTCTTGGCATTGTGCTTTGAGGTCAAGGTTTTATTTCTCAAACATTAAACCATACCTTGTTTTTTGTTTAAGGGCCTATGTCTAAAAATAATTAAAGCAAAACGGGCGTGTGATAGCTTATATTACTGCCTGATAAGAGAGAAAGAGATGGGACGGCGCGCGCGCCCGAAGCGATGCAAGCGTAAAACAAACTATACTCGTATTTAATTGTGATTGTGCTATATACGAGTATGTAAGTTCAATTCTGCTCTAATCATTCTTTATAAAATATCAATCTCTTTTTTTAAATCAAGTCTCGTGTTTCTATTATTCACCGTTTAGCAGTTCCAAGCGTTTATCAATAAAGACGGAGGCTGCTTTGGCTTGTTTTTCTATCAAGAAAATGTCTCTTAATCGTATTTTGGCTCTAATCAAAACTACAATTATATGTTCAATTTACACATATCCGCAAATCATACTCCTACTGTTAGTACTTCATGATATATGATGCTTTGAAGAATACAATTTTTTTCACATATCCTCTTAAGGTGTTTACAGAGTTGTCAATTTCATACAAAGTTTGACGCAGAATACGCGTAGTCGGTATGGAAAAATAGTTTAGAAAATCTAGACGCCGCGTCACAAATAATATTTGCAATTTATAATAGAATTACGAAGATATAAAGCTTTGAAATTTTCTATGAATAATTTCCAAGACAACTCTGCGGTTCCCGCGACTGCGTTCACATAGAACGCTGGAACATTTATATGAAAATTTTAACAGCTCATAACTTATGATTAATTGGGCCAATTGCTACGAAATGTGAACTGAATGTTAGCCTAAACTAAGCCCTACTACTTTTGTAAAAATCCGATCTGGTCAGTTCAGTGGTGATTATGTAATGCGTGCAGAGGCAGACTTTCTAAAATTGAAACATTCAACTCATTGGTGTTACTGCGAGGTTAATTCGATATTTTGACAGAACCAGTGTTCCCAGACGTGCGATAATTATCCTAGATCCACGATATTTTCGAGTGGCATGCGATAGAAAATAAAAGTCTGTCTGTTTCGTAAAAATTCCACGATAATCCACGATAATTTTTAAATGTAAAGGAATCAGTGTATCCAATCACTGTTGTCAACTATATTTTCCTTTAAATTCCAATGAAACATCATACTCACGTATACGTATAGTATTGGCTACAGTGTTCAAATATTACTAAAATTTAAGTTCAAATGAGAAAAGTTGAGGTAAAAAATATTTACTCATCGTGTCGTTTCAATCAAAAATTGTACTAAGATTCCATAAACACTACCTTTAAATATGTAACTAGCACGTAATGTAGGTAAGAATGATTGAATTTCGTACATCATTTGGTTCTCACTCTCTTTTAGACTGATAAGAGACACCCCAAATTCCCAAAACTATCGTAAGTTTTGGGAATTTGAGATGCGAAAAAAGCACAATAATTTTGCGGCCAATCTGGGATAATTCTTAATCATGGATCTGGCTACACTGGACAGAACTGCTATGAAATCACATGTGATTTAAGTAAAATATAAAGCAGTAGATGTTGCATAATAGGACTTTATCTGCGTAGACATTAAAAAAGTTTTCTATAAATCATAATTCCTATCCCCCCCGTCTAGGTCGCAAACCTACTCGAGTCAAATGTATAGGACAGCTGATTTTTTTTCGCGATTTCGATGTTGGTCACATAGAGAAAGTTGTTTAGTATCATGGTCTGGTCATCCCTCAGAGGAAGGATCTCCATAGAGTCCGCATAAATTTACGATTGTAGTTAGTCTCTTTTGTCTTATGACGTACCTTTAATAGTAGAAGGAGATGGAACTATAGATATTTGTTTATGCGGCTGTCCACTTTTTTTGAGCTAGTGTGTGTAAAAAGTGACAGTAAACATAAGGCCATATGTCACTTGGTGCCTTTTGTCCATACTACTTGACACCACACACTCAAACCTAAACGTCAAAAAAAGTGGACACTTTACAATTGGTATGGCTCACTCTATTAGGTATAATCTCTTTGGGTCATCCCCTTAAAAAAGTGTCAGCATATAACGAAGGACCCTGTATGAATAAAAACCCAAAAAAATATATCATTAGGTATATTATAACCTTCAAAAGAAGTCTAGATTGAGTGTAAAGGATTTAAAATTGTATTTCAAAATAAATTCCTTTCAAAACTGTAAAGAGCTCTAGCTTGTACCTATAAAATGTAAATTCAGTTCGTTAGGACTATTTGCTAGCCGGGTTGTATTACTGTAAAATATATTTTCATCATAATATGTACGATATTAATTTAGTATTCGTCAGGCTATTCCAAATATTTGCTAGGTATTTCTATAATAATACAAAGAGGGGTAAATAATTCATTCGGGCTATCCACTCGTGTGGTAAACAGATATTTCGCTTTCTGTGATTTTTATTTTCTATCTTTTTTTATCTCGTTATTCAGGATTTTATTAAAGCATACATGAGTTTTTGTATGTATATGCGTACGACTATATTCCCCGAGGGGGTAGTCAGAGATGTTCTGAAACCTCAGAACATCCACGTTTCACCAGTAGTACCGAAACTCTGTCCAGTGTGACGGGGGGTGAGCCCGTCGCCACTAATAATGGACAGTGGGTACAATACATGCCTCGAAATTGAAGCATGCAGGTTTCCTCACGATGTTTTCCTTCACCGAAAAGCCAGTGGTGTTACAAATCGTACATAAATTGCGAAAAACTCATTGGTACGAGTCGGTCTGGACGGGGATCGAACCATCGCCTCCTGCACGGCAGGCAAGGTTACTTTTTTATTCATTATTTATGCATGTATGGAGCAGCACATTTTTTGTTTACGATTTTGATGTTAGTCCAATATATAAAGTTGTTAAGATTGATAGTCTGATCATCCTCTTAAAATCCGACGGCATATTAAGAAGGCCCCCGTATATATTTCCTCGTGTAGTTATGTTATAGTACCTACCTACACTGACTGGATACGTTTTTCTTTTTTCTAATAAGTTGCTCTTTCGTTAAATATAGACACCATTGCTGGTTTATATGCCACCATATTCCATCCTAATTGACAAAATTAACCACAAACCAGCTTTTGTTTTTTACCATAATAAGATACCTTAAAATTTATAGTTAGATTATAGACTGATCTTTCTTACATAATATGTAACTCTAATTCTTATTAAAATTACAACTAGTATTTATTATTAGTAAGACGTATAAATATGTTTTATGGTTTTGCAAATAACTATAATAATAAATTAGATTTAAAAAAAGGTACCTTATTTTTCACACTTTTTTGTGTAGTATAATATAATATTTTATTTGAACTCTTTATCGTACACACGGAAATATATATGAAAACAGCATAATAGACAATTACAAAGGGCGAGCTTATCTCTAAAGAGATTTCTTCCAGCAAACCCGTGACAGAGAGAGAGTATACAAAGTGAGGCAGACGAGGTGACAGTGAGTGTATACATACTTATATAAATTATATAGGTATACATGTTACAGTTTTATTCAAGTGTACACACATTGAAGATATTTACAAAATAGAGGTTACAATTAGAGTATTTAGGTGTCCCTGACTCCAAATCACCAATTTTGTTTGTTAGTGTGAGCGTCATGCAAAAACTACTTTGCCGATTTTGATAAAACTGAATATGTTTAAAAGCTTATGATTAGACTTAAAAAATTGTATACATTTTATCTTGATAAAACGACGGTGCGGATGAAGTGGCGGACAAAACCTATATAACAGTATCACAAAGTTTTTTGTATACAAAAAGAAACCAACGAAAACTTAGGGAGTAAAACATAGTATTCTTTACTCAGGGTTAAATATTGATCAATACAGTTCAAAATCCAGCCCCACGCGCCAGTTGGCTGGGCACACAATTCCATTTCTCCATACCATTATGAAATTGTTCCTCCCCATTTCATATCTTAGTGACTCCATCGTGAATACGACGGGAACTTTGCGGCAATTTGTTCAAACAATCTCGGTAAGCTTTTGGGAATTCAAATGGTTTTGGAACTGGTTTACTTACAATCCCTAATTTACAAAGTTGGTATGCAAAGTGCAAATTAAAATGTGTAGCATGATACTGCAAGGATGCATTCAGTGGGAACCTAACCTAAATAAAAAAACAGTAAAAACACATTTTTACTTCCCTTCTTCAAACATAACAAGGTTAAAAAATGACCTGTAATATCAGGCCTGTCTCACTCCAAAGCCCCACCGCGGGGTGAGTGGTCGTCATTGACATAAGACGCATTTTAGTTTTCGTTCCTGAAGCGCAAAGTTCGTAATTCGAATCGAAGAAAATTGGGTTGAGTGAACTGTCTGTTACGGTAGTAGCTATTAAATAATCTGTGGTAATATGTCCAAAAAATTCCTAAATTATGTCAGTTTTTAGCCAAAATATCGTCCACAGTAAATAGTTATGTTAGTATTAGTTATCAAATGAATGACTAGAATTCTAAAAATAATTCTCTTGTTAATTAGATATTCATAATGCTGAATATACCGTTGCATTAAAATTTACACTCAATATTTTATCATTCGAATAATTACACATTTATGTTATACACGGGGTATTCATTACAGGAAACTATTATTAATTTGTGTATTAATTACGGTGGAGTTTACATACTTGTTCAAATAAATATCGTCTACATCAAAAAGATGTTTAAGGTAGGTATTGACATTAGTCGATGGTGAATCCGCTAACGTAAACCTCAAACCCTCAAGGGTGTCGTTTAATTATATGCTATACTAGCGGCACCCGCGATTCCGTACGCGCAGACCACTGACTTTAAATACTCACAACTTTTGATTGTGTAAATCGTTTACGATAAAACTAAGCCTAAATGTTAATCTAAACTATGTCCTATGCTTCTGTGAAAACCCCATCCAAATCGGTTCTGTAATTTTTAAGTGATGTGTGCACAAACGAACAGACAAACAGAAAAACAAACTAAAAATAGTCTTGATGCATTCCATTACGTATTTCAAACACCCTTAATGTACTTTATTGCAAATATCTCTACATCCACTCCAAATTAAAATTTGTATTATTTGAAGATTACGATAAAGATCTCAAAATGTGAAAGGGTTGTTACAATAAATGCTGCCACTGTCAACAGTACGAGCAGAGTGAGAGACAGAGCATTCACTATATAATGTCTTGTATTGACTGTCATATTGAACAACTGTAACCACTGAATTCTAGCAAATAAAGACTTGACTTGATTAATTTTGATATCAATGTTCTATACAATTTATATGAACTAACGCACACTACGCCGAGGCAGGCAGGGCAACCACACGCACAATATAGTTTTCTCCCTCACAATTCGGTATTTCAAGTTTTTTTTGGAGGGCTGAATCAAAAACCATTTCCAGATAATTGTACCAATAATAATATTTTCTATGTCAGAGATTCTAAAATGAAAGGATTACAGATATTTTAAATAAAATAACGTCTTTTTCGGTACGTTTTCGTCGGTACGTTCTGTGACAGTTTAAAATAACAACTGGCCATTAAGAAAAAAAATGCATTCACAATGTCAGAATTTGACATTTGATGTTGCCGTTTCTGTTTCCAGCATAGAGTCGACAAGAGAAGGCAGGAAAGTTTTTATTTTTTTAATAAAGCAGTAGTTTTTCTCAATGGAGTTTGAATGATTTTCTCTCCACCATTTTTGCATTTAGAGATTTCAGATCAAAGTAATTTAAAAATAAAAATGTATATTGATAAAATCGATGAATTGCGATAAAAACTAATTTGGTTTCTTAAATTATGTCTTCTATCCGTTAAAAATATAAAATGAAGACTAAAAAAAACTTGGCATACCGAATTGGGAGAGCCAAGTCTTCGGAGATAGCAATTGTAGGTACGTACATAATATTATCATGAACGCGTTCTCTTGCGGTATGGTCAGAAATATCGTTAAAAAGTTGATGGTTATTAAAATTTTAAATCACAACTTGTACACATCACAGGCGTCGTACCCAAAAAGCTTCCTTGCTTGCAGTACCTACCAAATTTTAAACAAACATCTGGTCCCCTTGTTTAAAGTTGACTTAGTGGAACTGTAATTATTTCATACCGTTTTAGTTAGTCATAATTAATGAAATATTTAGTCTGCACATAAAAGACAAATCCACTAACACTGACTCACTTTTATTTTAATTTGGTTGCGTCACTTTTATGTGAATGTTCTGTTGACGGTAACGAGTTAGAATAAACCGCTCATCATATTCTTTGGGAGTGCGAGCTTTGGTAAGCCGAGCGCCTGACCATGCTTGACTGAATAATAGTTATTTCGCTGGGTGAATACAACAACGGCACAACTCAAAAATTGGCAAATTTGAGTTAGCACCGTATTCTGGTTCTACATCGCATACTTTGTCTTGTGCAATATAGACCTAACTTGATATTTCACTGAATCTAACCCTTGCTGTGTAGTAACTACAGACGAATTTGTTCGCGCGCACTCTCTCGCGCCAACTTTAATATTATTTTTCTCAAAATCAACTTTTTTGACTTGTGCCGTTGTTGTATCACAGCGATTTGTTATACAAGAGTGCAAAGTTATTTTGACCGAGCAAGCGAAGGATTCTAAAATTAAATCATGAGCGCAGCGAGTGAAACAAAAATTAGAATCCTGAGCGTTAGCGAGGGAATCAAAAGAGCACGAGGTGAAAAATCTTTGCACTCGAGTGCAACACGTAACTTTTCATCCCACCTCAGTGAGAAAATGACTAAATGCAAAAAAAAAATGTTATATGATAAATTCGGCACCATGGAGGGAGAAGTAAATAGGTTTATGATGTTTTGAATTCACAAATTTAGTGCACACGATGTTCTAAATTCAATTTAAATTATCCTCTAGCGGATAAAAACGGCGTTTACACTCAGATATCGAAGAGCAAAAATACTCTTTCCGAGATGGGGGGATGAAAAATTGTTTTCTGGTGTCCCTTATTACATGGATCTTGTTACAACTAGGGATAACTTCCGTGCGTTCAGATGTTTTTGCCATACTTATTACTGAAAGCAAAATAAGTCGTAGTATCAGTACAGTGTTAGGTTCCTCTTTTTTTATGTAATGTAAAATTTTTTGGTTATTTTGCTGTAGGGTCTTCAACTCTGTCATAAATGATCTCTGGAATTGGCTCTCTAATAACCATGCTTTTCTTATACTGAGGGAAGTCGGATTTGATTTTTTTACTCCTCCTATCTTCTTTGATTAATGTTGATCCTGGTTTACAGGAGTTACAGTGGAATGTGTGGTGACTCATTATAAAATCTTCAGAGTTTTATTATTCTGAACCTACGTAATTTGAATTTTGACTTCTTAGAAATCAAAACATATTTTTTCAGTGCTTTTAGAAGGATGTGGAATTGGGGAAGAAGATTGCATGGGAATCCCAACTTGTCTCTGTATACAGCTCTAAAAATATAGTACAACAATTATTTGTTTGTGGTGCAAAATTTTGTTTAACTCGGAATCATTTATTAGATTTTTAATTCTATGTCCTGTTTAGTATAACAGGTGGGGATATAAGTATTGTACCTGCCTACATAATTATGTTTGCGTTAGTTCTGTGTATCGTAATGACCTGTCACTTTAATGTACATATCAACTTGTTTAAAAATTCGTTAGAGTAGCAACAGCTATTATCCGACTTTATTGATGATAATATTCTTTGAAGTTAGATAAAACTTTAACAACAAAAAGAAAAATCTCTCTATTTTCTTATTATCTAAATAAGTTTCACTAAGATTTTGCTTCTATTTCATTAAATGAGAGACAAAAAAGTTTCTACACAAAGAAAAAAGTTTTTGCAAAGAACAATACAAGCTAATGGACTTGCGTAATTCAATATCGAAAAAAAAAATTCTCTTCTTAATTTAATTAAGATCAACCGACTTTGAACACAAAAAGAGGTTACACTAACGACAAGGATAATTCATCACCCGGAGCTATTCAGGGTGTAACACAAAGCCAAGCCTAACTGACAATATTAACCTCAAGCCTTTGAATATTCCTCTGACAAAGTCGTTCTGATCTTAAACCTTTGCCTGAGAAGTTGATTTGTCATTTTAGGTTTACAGCAGTTGGTAATGAAAATATATATAACTACTTATAAATATCTTGGACAATGTCACACAAATTATCTAGTCACATTTAAAGTACCAGAATCTAGCCTGGACTTGTATTATGATGACTAGACAACGATATAGAATACATATATAGATACAAACATCCATGACTCGGGTACAAATATTCATTTTCATCATACAAATATTTGTCCCTTACGGGATTCGAATCCGCGACCCTCGGCACAGCAGGCAGGTTCACTACCGACTGTGCTATCGGGCCGTCATACTTATGCATAACCTGAATAAAATCATGGTACAGTCACCATCAGATATATCGTAGCATACAAGGTGTTCAAATATGTCTGAGCAGTGCTAATTTTCAATAAAATCTTTACGGCTAATGTTTCCAATTATATCTAAACGTGTATTGTGTCATAAATATCTGAACAGCTAATTTTCAATAACTTATTAACAATTTTATTTAAAATTGAAATGTATAGTGTAACGGAATAAGGTCTTTTTTCCAAAACTGCTCAGATGTTTAGGATCACCCGACTGCGTAGATATATTTGATGTTCTAGGCGTTCAGATATTTTTGATTGGTTATGTGTAAAAAAAATTATTGAAAACTAGAACTGCTTAAAAATATTTGACCACCTTGATTGCTATGATATATGTGATGGCGACTGTAATACTACTGCATAACACATCTAACTTATTTAATATTATTTATACTAACTATTATAAAATATCTTAGTAGCTATCCAAATGATGTAAAGATAATAGACAAACAAAACTTTTTCATGTTTCGTATATTTTAAAAAAGAAAGTATATTTTCTTTTTATTCGATCATAATTATCTCTAAGTCTAAGGCGTATGGCATATAGAAGGAGTCAAGTCGGGGCGTTGAGGTGCGGGCGCGCGCCAAGGCGACATTGACTCGGGTAATTGACAACATTACATTTTAAAAAAGGTACCAAAATAAGAAAACCATTTGGAGATTATGTGATTCAAAGCTTGTATCAAAATTATCAGATTTTTCTATCCATTATTTCTCGAGTTATTAGAAAAATACTGAAAAATATAATAGAAATTGAATGAGATTGTATTCCTTTGCCTGCTTACCTTTTCTATGGTAAATGACAGTTTTTATTTTTAATGTTATTGCGGCCAAGGTATCTAAGCCATAAATCCTACGTTTTTCAGAAAATCAAAAGTAAATTAAAAATAGAAATATCGGTCAAAAATAAAATCGGAAAAGTAAGTAACTCTTGTATTTTTATTAAAAACAGGTGGTTAAAAACATGTTATGTTGTCAATTGTATGCGGCGGCGCTCGGATTTATTTTTGTTATAAAATTATCGACCGTATGTCAAGTCGCTTAGGTGCGCTCGCGCCTAGACGCCGCGCCGCCGCCTCGATTCCTTCTGTATGCGATACGCTTTAGGGGATCCAAGGACGGAAGCGGATAGCGACTTTGTTTCATTCTATAGGTACGAGTATTTAGAGCTTCTATCTGTTTCTCCGCTTACTTCTAAACCACGCAACGAATTTTGAAACAGTTTTCACTGTCATTTAGAGCCTTTCCTTCAGAAGATTTTTGTTTATAATACATTTACTTACTTATATTATACATTCCCACCCGGACAAAGCAGGCGCGAGCCGCTAGTTATTGATAAATGAACAATATTTTACGTACGATTTCAATAAAAATCACATACCGTATCATCATCATCATCTGCCTATACAAGTTGTTACAACAATACAATTAAACATTTAAGGGGGTTGTTTAGTTAGACCATCAAACTGAATAACTTTCACTATGGGAGCAATATTTAAATCGCGAAAAAAAAAATACGATGTTCCATATTAAACTACAAATCTACTCGAACTAAATGTATGGGACAACAGATTTTTTTTCGCGATATCGTTGTTGGTCCCATAGTGAAAGTTGTTCAGTTTTGTGGTCTAAACAACCCCCTAAAAAGTTTTAAATGTTTATTTTTACTTTTGTAACACCCTGTATATGATCTATTATCTACCTACAAAGCACAAGCCTTCTCGCATGAATAAAATCATAAATAATATAATACTTGCACGGCAGGAAAGGTTACTCGCCACTGGACCACCACTGTTTTTTTATGCGATTATGGCGATGGTTCGATCCCCGTCCAAGCCGACTCGTACCAATGAGTTTTTCGAAATTTATGTGCGATTTGTAACACCACTGGCTTTTTGGTGAAGGAAAACATCGTGAGGAAACCTGCATGCTTCAATTTCGAGGCATGTATTGTACCAACTGTCCATTATAAGTGGCGACGGGCTGACCCCCCGTCACACTGGACAGAGTTTCGATACTACTGGTGAAACGTGGATATTCTGAAGTTACAGAATATCTCTGACTACCCCCCTCGGGGAATACAGTCGTGAGCATATGCTATAATATAATACTTTCCCACAACAGAATTTAAATGATTCCCCATGTAATTAAGTAGTAGGTAGACACGGATAGCCCTACAATGGTAGTAAGGTTTCTGTGGGTTTTTCGAGAATTTATTACGAGCTTTTATAATATTGTAGTGCCTAAAATTTTTGTACATGTTTGTATAAATTTTACGACACAAAAAAAATATGTTACCTACTTTTTACATCAAATATTAAATTCTTTTAATGTTCATTTCTCTGAATACTTATTTAATCTGTGATTTTCGCTTCGCTCAGTCCTTTTTATAAAGGTCAAACAAAATTCTAAAACATTCAGTAGGTAAATACATCAAATTTCAACGACAACATCTAGGCAGGTCATTATAATTCATGTTAATTTTTGAAAGACTTAAAATTTAGCAGAAATGAGTAAGATTTTCAGATTAAGAGGATATGTGAAAAAAATAGAATTCTTCAAAGCTCTATATATCATGAAGTTCTAACAGTAGGAGTATGTTTTGCGGATATGTGTAAATTGAACATATAATTGAAGTTTTGATTAGAGCCAAAACACGATTAAGAGACATTTTCTCGATAGAAAAATAAGCCAAAGTAGCCTCCATCTTTATCGATAAACGCTTGGAACTGCTAAACGGTGAATAATAGAAACAAGAGGCTTGATTTAAAAAAAAGAGATTGATATTTTATAAATTTTGATTAGAGCAGAAATGAACTTACATAAATAGTACAATCAAAATTAAATAAAGTTTGTTTTACGCTTGCGTCGTATCAGGCGCACGCGCCGCCTCATCTCTTTCTCTCGCATCAGGCAGTAATATAAGCTATCACACGCCCATTTCGCTTCAATTATTTTTCGACATAGGCCCTTAAATAATAATATTTAAGGGCCTATGTCGAAATTAAATAGTAATACCCAAGTAATTTATGGGGTACTTCTTAATATGCTGACATTTTATTAAGGGGAAGATCAGACCGTCAAACTGAACAACTTTCTCTATGGTACAACATCGAAATCGCGAAAAAAATCAGCTACAAAACTGCAATCCTACTCGAGCCAAATGTACGGGGCAGCGGATTTTTTTTTTTGCGATTTCGATATTAGTCCCATAGAGAAACTTGTTCAGTTAGATGGTCTGATCACCACTTTAAAAAAGTGTCAGCATATTATGAAGGATCCTGTATCTAGTCTTGACAATGTTACACTATGTAATTCAATATTGTATTTTGTAAGTGTACTTTGTATATTTAGTTTTTTTTTAAAGATGTGAGTTTCTGGCCGCATCTTCTGTACAACGGAACACCTTCCGACGCGGTGGTAGAGTCAAAAATAACGTCTGATAGCCTGTCTGAATCCATGATTATTTTGAAAAAAAACATTTTGAGTTTGAGTTTGAGTTATGTGTTTCCTATAATCCAATCGAAAATAAAACGACTAAAAAAATGAATTTGACCTTTATTTGATCAAGTTTTTTTTCATACAGCGTGAAATTCAAAAAGGTATATTGTTCAAATTTTAATGCACACTTATAAAATAACTATAATATAATATCGTTTTTTTTCTCTCAGCAATAAATTAGTTTAATTCGTTAGTCACGTGACCGAAATAATTTCAACAAAACATTAAAGGAGGTTGGACCCAAGCAAACTATAAGTAGAACTTGAAAGTTATAAGTCTCCAGGCCTCCACAGCTTTTAAACAAACATTTGATATTCCTTGATAAGATGTATTTACTCCTTCATTTATTAGTCCTTTGTCTTTAAAGCAAATATCTTCAAGTTCTCCGTTTCGGTGTTGAATACAACATTGCACTGTTTCCCAAATCTTTTGTAAGAGATCTGATGCAAACATTCCATGTCTGCTTTTTCCGCGCTGCGCTGAGCTGAAGCACTTGTAAATATTCCACCCGTGGCTTTAAACCCTAATTCTTTTGAAAGTTCCATCCTGTAAATAGAAAAGTCTTTGAGAAACCATATTCCCAATAGAAAAAAAAATTAATGCGTTCCGTTGTATGTTGTACCAAGAAGGAGATGGAACGAGGGTCGTGGCCTTTTTTACACAACCGCGCCAGAAGGAGGGTTATGTTTTTCGAGCGTATGGATGTATTTATGTTTGTATGCATATTTCATTGGCACGCCCTACAGACTAAGCGGCTTGATGGATTTTAACGTATGAGGTGTCTATAGATTCGTAAAATTGTAAGAGTGACATAGGGTATACTATTTCAAGATAGCGTCCGCGGATTTGAAAAGAAAATATATATTTTTTTAATACAATAAATTATTAATAGTGAAGAGCAGATTCCAAAAATATATATATTATGGTACTTTTATGCTACACAAGACTAAAAAGTATGATCTAAACTAAATTATTAATAAAAACAAAAAACCCGACTGCATGAAAAAATTATTAACTGAAAAGTGAAAATCAAGCTCTAAAGTCATAAATTTTTTGTTTGAGCAAATCAATTTGAATTTTATTAGGTAGGTATTGCAGGTGGTGATAAACCAATAACCAACAAAATAGGTATGTTTTTTAAGAGTTGGTATAGCTGATTACTGATTTTAGAGCTTTATTTTCACCTTTCAGTTAATAATTCTTTTAAACGTCGTCCTAGGTCCCTGATAAATCCTTTTGCCTCAAAACCCACGGCCCAGCCATCTTTGAGGATAAACCATCCATGCAAACCCATGATTACAAAAGTGGCAATGGGTCCATACCTGTCACACTGGACACGGTTTGGGCACTGTTGGTTAAACCTGGGGGCACGGTATGGTATCGGCTAAGACAAGATAAACGAGTGAACTGTCGTACCTTTTCTCGAAGCGATTCGTCCTATATTGAACCGACTTCAAATTAAAACAGACTTTAAAACTAATAAGTTGAAATTACTAATTATAGTCCATGCCTTTTACTTTCGCACCTATAAGAAAATTACTTTGTTTCATTGGAGTCGCTATCAAGCCGGTAGGATTCCCGAATGGGCGTAGACCATGGATTTAATTTTGCAAATAAGACATACGAAAGATATGGTTTAAACGCCGACGACTTGCCGTACAGTTTTAGTGTAACTTCAAAGATGTTTACCAAATTAAAATGGAACAAATTCGGGAGTAACTGCTTCCGAACATAAAAGAATAATCCAAATCGGTCGAGATGCATGCCTAATATATCGCGTAACAATCAAAATTGAAAATGGTACTTTTAGTATGTCTCAAACTTTTCAATTTATTTTTAGTTTCCTATAATAATTGTCATGTGGTATATAGAGTTTTTTTTCTTATTTCTTTACACAGCTACGAGTATAATAACCAGCGTGTTCGTTTCGCGTTAACTGTTAAAAGATAAAAAAAAAGATTTCTCTCTCGTTGTGAAAAGTGGTTGTCTGGATTGCTTTTAGTGATAACGCCGCCGTTATTTGTATCCTTCTCTTTGACCTTTTTTATTTGTAACTTGTATGCCAGTAGATAATATTTAAGAAATTTTATATTAATAACTTGTCGGGAGCCACCTAACATCAGGTAATACGTCACTACAATTTGATACCTTTATCAAAGCCACCGAACCTTCAATACAACGTGTTAATGAATAAGCGCCAAACCTCATACACCCCAACTGATTTATAACAAAATAATTGAAACAATAATTTCATTATTTTGATACTTAAAATTTAAAGTTATTCATATTTTAAGTTTACAGGCAAAAATTATTTGTTATCATTTCAGCAATGAATGAAAGCGCTAACGTGCTCATGGATACATTTTAAGAATCTTGTTTTGGTAGTAAGTAGGGTGAGTGTGCCCGTGCTATCGCAACCCACCTTGCGATAGAGTTCAGTAAATTTAATATTTTACCAACAAATTTATTTAATATTTTGAAAAAAATTACCTATGTAGAAAACATGATAATTCGATTCTGCTCTCGATTCTAAACACACTACGTTCTAGTTTTGCGTTTATTCATTAACACGTTCTATATAAAAATGTGAGTCTAACTATTTCTAAAATAAAAAAATTGATTATAGTTGTAGTTTCTGACAAAATTAGCATGCTCTCACAATGAAACGTGAATTTTAAATGAATTTTTATATAATATTTGAAATTCTACGCAAGAGGGAAATGAGAACAAAAAGCACACAATGCATATTAAATGAAACTTTTATGCAGCGAAGTAGACGAGAGCCCCGCATTGCATTATAGTGATAAAGGTTTATAATGTTTAGTTCTTTAATCATCATATTTTAGGGGTTTTGAAGGGGACCAAACTGCAAAACTTTCTCAATGGGAGCAAAGTCAAATCACAGAAAAGCTGTTCCATAAAGTAAAAATGTACTCGACTCAAATGTAACGGACAACATTTTTTTCTCTATTTTCTTGTTGGTCCTAAATAGAAAGTTGTTTAATTTGATGTTCTAATCATCCCATTTAACAACCGTCAGCATAATAGGAAGGACTCTATAATAATTATATATAAACCTAAACACCAATTATATCACCATATATCCAACATCGCCATTAAATATGACTATAACATCTTCTTCATAATACAAGTGTAATATGATATATTACCTCGCTCTCAGTAATTCCACAGCGATCCCCAGTCCCCTGTACTCTGGCGCCACTGAGAGCCCGACCCCCATGAGATATTCATCCACCTCGAATTTGTCATAAATCGCTGTCACTTTCATTGCCTCGCCGAACATGCGTAGCGACAATTGTCCTGCTTTCGTTTTTGGCTGCAAGCAAAAAACATAATGGTACCAAATAGAATCGTAACGGATAGGTACTTACCCGAGAATCTGACTGAATGCAAATTGTATTTTTTTATAGTTAAATAAAATAAAGATAAAATAAATGTTCGATAAAGAAGTAAACAAATCTTTAAAACTTGCTGACTCTACATTAAAACATTAATGACTAAAACGTAATCATACTATGATCATTGCTATTATAGACAATGACATACAAAACGATAATCAAAAGTGTAGATTCATAGACTATTGACGATATTTTCTCGACGACGACGCTTTCTCTGTGTTCAGAGTCTCAGTCCTCCACTCCGGAAAAATGTGGTTGTACAGAACACGTGTACACACGGCGACACAGTCATCAAGCTACGCAAAACCAATATAAGCTGGCCGCGCGACGTTATACATTACTCTACCTATGCGCGGTCAGCTTATTTTAGTTTTGCGTAGCTTGATGTGTCGCCGTGTGTACAAATGAGAATAGAGAAGAAACAACATGCCCGGTCGTTATATCGAGTTTTTCACCGTTCTTTGAAATTAATACTATCAATAAATTATGCATAAGCATACATAAGCATATGCTCACGACTATATTCCCCGAGGGGGTAGTCAGAGATATTCTGAAACCTCAGAACATCCACGTTTCACCAGTAGTACCGAAACTCTGTTCAGTGTGACGGGGGGTGAGCCCGTCGCCACTTATAATGGACAGTGGGTACAACACATGCCTCAAATTGAAGCATGCAGGTTTCCTCACGTTATTTTCCTTCACCGAAAAGCCTGTGGTGTTACAAATCGTACATAAATTCCGAAAAACTCATTGGTACGTGTCGGCCTGGACGGGGATCGAACCATCGCCTCCTGCACGGCAGGCAAGGTGAATAAATAATTTCATATTAAATTGTCAAATTTCTAACTAAATTGACTTACACTCGTAGTTACTGGTACGTATACCACAAACGAAATCGTAATGTTTCCTGTAGTTAAATAAACCTTTTTAATAATTCTCCCTCAAAAGCTTAGTGAGATTGAGTAAGAACAAAGAAAATTTTAAAAGTGCTCCAAATTGAAGAACGCAAATAAATTCCTTAAGTTCATCATTTGTTTCAGAATCATTTGTTTCAGAATCATTTGTTTTCTTAACAATATTCGCAAGTCTAAAGTTTTACATTGTTTAGGAAACCGTATTTAGAATAAGAAGCTTTTACTTGTTTCATTTGAAGGCAAATCATTTGATCAGGCCTACAATTTTTTTATTACGAGCGAGATTATTACAGCTGAATATTCGATCTTATTACCACTGTCATCATCAGCGTTTACAAACGGGTATACAACGTGTTAATGAATTAACGCAAAACTAGAAAGTCATTTGTTTAGAATCGAGAGCAGAATCGAATTATCATGTTTTCAATATAGGTTTTTTTTTTCAAAAAATTATTTAATTTGTTTGTGACATTTAAAATTTACTGAGCTCGATCTCAACCCACCGCTCGCGTACACTCACCCTACTTACTACCAAAATAAGATTCTTAAAATGTATCCACGAGCACGCTAGCGCTTATATTGATTGCTGAAATGATAACTAATCATTTTTGCCTGAAAACTTAAAATGTGAATAACTTTAAATTTCAATTCAAATAGTGAAATTATTATTTCAATCTAATTATTTTGTTATAAATCAGTTGGGGTCTATGAGGTTTTGCGCTTATTCATTAACACGTTGTATAGTAATAAACAACATCAAGAAAAAATAAAATACATGTATCATACAAAACTGCAGTACTTTCTCTACTCAAATGTATTGGACAACTGATTTATTTAAAAAAGAAAATCTACATTGTCTCCATAGTAAAAGTTTTTCAGTTTGATGGTCCACCACACCTTTAAATATTACGAGGGTGTTTTGTTACACCCTGTATACATATGTTTTATTAATATACAGGGTTCAACTTAATATGCTGACACTTTTTTAAGGGGATGATCAGACCATCAAACTAAATAACTTTCACAATGGGACCAACATCGAAATCGCGGAAAAAAACAGCTGTCCCATACATTTGGCTAAAGTAGGTTTGCAGTTTTGTATGGAGAATTTGTTTTTTTCTTTCGCGATTTCGATGTTGGTCCCGTAGTGAAAGTTGTTAAGTTTGATAGTCTGATCATACCCTTAAAAAAGTGTCAGCATATTAAGAAGGGCCCTGTATGTCAAAGCGGACCATTCCCACAACGTTACTTAATGCTCAACTTGCTGTAAATCTACAGGGTGAAAAAAAAATCCTTTTTGGAGCCTTTAGGGTGTTTCAGACCATCAAACTGAACAACCTTTCACTATGGAGCCAATCGATCAATCAATTATGCTTTATATTACACCAAAAAAACATAGTATACAGAATATAATCTAGTGTATAGTATATAATCTAAAAACAGCTGTCTCATACATTTGAGTCAAGTTGGTACTGCAGTTTTGTATGAAACTGGTGTTTTTTTCGGGATTTCGATGTTGGCTCGATACTGAAAGTTGTTCAGTTTGATGGTCTGAAGCACCCCCTAAAGGCTCCAACAGGGTTTTTTTACACCCTTAAACTTAGCTTTTAGCTTAAAGGTAGCTTTTTAAACATCGAATATTCATTTGCACCTGGGTGAATATTCATGGCGTTTGAACGCCATAATTTATTTGGCCCAACATTATCATTTAGTTTAAAACATAAGAAAAGGTATAATAACATTTTAAAGCGTTATGAAGCTCCTGGATCTTTATAACAGCGCTATAATATTGTATGCCACTTCTAATAAATAAGATGAAAATGTTCGTACAGATAAATTATGGTGATCAAACGCCCTGTTGATTCACCCCTGGTTCAAAGGCTCATTTCGGTAACTAAAAGGTCCATTAGAAAACTTCAAAAACGTAAGGTTTAAATATTAGATGAACTTAGATTTAAACAATCGGGGATCATTTCAGTTTCAGACCCCTAGAATAATGTGATAGCTGAAAAGTAGGTCGACCTCGAGTAAAAACCGGGAGAATAAATGGAATGAAACTAGGGATAGAGAAAATGGTGACGCCGACGGAATTATGGACTCAAATGAAAAAGGTTGTAGCCATTATTCTACGAGTGTGACTTGTGTTCTGTTTTACTTGCAAAAAAAAAACTAATATTCCTTACGATTTTTTAAATCGTTTTATAACGATAACTGATAACGGGTTCTAACAACGTTTTTATTGTTTTTGAGTTCCCGATTTTTTTGAAATATACAGGGTGTTAGGGTTAATAGTTGCATTACTTTAAGGGGAGATTTTACCCACGACACTGAACAACTTCCCCTAAGAAACCTATAGGAAATTCGTAATAAAAATGTTGGTCTTTCCATACTAAATGCAATCAGCTAATCGAACCTTTGTATGAAAAGTAAAAAAAATCAGAATTTCCTTTAGGTTTCTCAGGGAAAGATGTTCAGTATCATGGGTACAATAACTCCTTAAAGTTATTGCAACTGTTTTTGCTGCGCGCTCCATACAAACGAAGTCTGGTTATGTTTTCAATGCTAACCAATTAAAGCCAATGGAATTTTTAGACACGATCTAGAAACCAGTATCTGCGCTTTACATTTGTCAGATATCTATAAAAATACAACTTGTTTACGAATTAACGCAAAACTAGAAAGAAGTTTGTTTAGAATTGAGAGCTGAATCGAATTATCATGGTTTCAACATAGGTAATTTTTTTGAAAATATTAATTAAATTGTTTATAAAATTTAAAATGTACTGAACTCGATCTCAACCCACCGCTCGGGCACTCTCACCCTACATACTACCAAAACAAGATTCTTAAAATGTATCCATGAGCACGTTGAGGGGTGTCTGAGGTTTTGCGCTTATTCATTAACACATTGTATACAGGGTCCTTCTTTATATGCTGACACTTTTTCACGGGTATGATCAGACCGACAAACCGAACAACTTTTTCTATGGCACCAACATCGAAATCGCGAAATAAAAATCAGCTGTCTCATACAAAACTGAAAACCTAGTCGAGCCAAATGTATGGGACGGCTGTTATTTTTTTCGCGATTTCGATATTGGTCCCATAGAGAAAGTTGTAGAGAAGTTGTTCAGTTTGACGGTCTGATCATCCTCTTAAAAAAGTGTCAACATATTAAAAAAAGTTGCAAAGTTACTGGTATCGTTGCTCAAAGTTTTCCATACAATTCTTAAATTAATCCTAGCATTGAAACTATACAAGGTGTTACAAAATTGACAATCAATATTTAAAACTTTTAAGGGGGTTGTTTAGACCATCAAGCTAAACAACTTTCACCATGGGAACAATATCGAAATCGGGAAAAAAAACAGCTGTCCCATACATTTAGCTCGAGTAGATTTCAATTCAATTCAATTATACTTTATTGCACACCAAAACAGAACATACATTTGAATACAGATAAAGAATTAAAAGTAGGTACAAATAAGGCGGTCTTATCGCTAAAAGCGATTTCTTCCACACAACCTTAGGGTAGAGGAATTAACAATCGAAAAAATAGGTAGGTAGATTTGTAGTTTAGTATGGAAGATCAGTTTTATTTTCGCTATTTCGATATTGGTCCCATAGTAAAAGTTGTTCAATTTGATGGTCTAAAAACTTAACACTCCTTCTGGCGTAGTCGGGTAAAAAAATAAGTAGATTTTTTCATATTCGATACGCTATAACTCGAAAGTCTAAACAGTATGATGAGCCTGACCCTGAGTGGAAATATTATTAACGCTACACGCTCATATTGCTTTCGTTATAAATTTATTATACTTAAAACTCAAAGAGAAGCACTCGTTGGCATAGTGGAGCTTCGATATTGGAAACGATCACCGAAGTTTTCAGTCTTTGGATGGATGACCGTTTAGTAGTACTTCATCTCGGAAGGCACGTGAAGCAAGATGGTCTCGGATAGTTCCGTCTGATGGCGTTGTAACTATTCTTTAAGCCAGGTCAGAGGCCTATTAAGGCGACATGAAAATTATCTGACAGCAAACCACTAACTTGCCTCGACCAACACGCACTGGGTCCGCGTGGTGGAGTATGGCCCACTCCCTCTCACCCTTATTCATGAGAGGAAGCTTTTGCCCTGCAGTGGGATGGCTATAACTTACTTTTTTCTTTACTAAAGAATCGCGTTGTAGGTCTATCATTGGGTGGTCGAGAGTTTGCTACAGCTCCCCGGCCTACAACGAAGCTTCAGTTGTATGGTGGCCCAAGACTGTGTTTCTTTTCAAGAAACAACCCTTGAAGTCTCCAAATATTTATAACCGTACAACGTCAAGCACTATATACCTATTAATACTTCTTTTTCTTCGTGTGGGCAGCAAGCCCTGGTGTCAGAGTTTTTCCAGACCGCCTTACAGCCTCTGACGTGATTTTTATGTAACGACTACTACCACCAGAGAGAGTTATTTATACTAGAAATTGGAAAAATCATAAACAAGAATAGAATTAGAATGAAATTATATGAAAATGATTTATATAAAATGAAACCATGTAACAACTGAAACCTAATTGTGAAAACCTCATCAATATTGAATTTGCTGTCACAAAATTGTTTCGGAGTCTTGCAAACAGTGTTGTACATTTGAGTACAAACTGTTTCAAAGACAGTTTGTAGTAAAATGAGAAGAATATTGCACCGTTTCGTTCGTTCAATTTGAATAGCTGAGGCAAAGAAGCAAAACAAGAACGGTTTTACTTTCAATTTTGGGGTTCCGTGCACTTATTTGTCATTAAAATAAACTTTAATTTCACACTAATACAAATTATTAATAATTTGACGATGATGAATAAAATACATGGTGTTACAAACATACAAATAAACATTCAAAACATCAAACTGACCAACTTTCATTATAGGACCAATATCGAAATCACGAAACAATTTTGATGTTCCATACTAAACTACTAATCTACTCGAGCTAAATGTATGGGACAGCTGATTTCTTTTTTCGCGCTTTCGATATTGGTCCTATAGTGAAAGTTGTTCAGTTTGATGGTCTAAATAATCCCCTTAAAAGTTTTAAATGTTTATTTTTACTTTTGTAACACCTTGTATACAAAAATTAATCAGTCACGAGGCCCACGATAAACATAATAAACGAGAACAGAACCGATGAAATAAGCTTTAGCTCCTCCAGTAATACCTAAACAAACACGACAACGCAAATAGCGAATTTAGAAATTCCATTTCACTCTCCCAATTGACGTACAAAAACGGCACAAATGGATGCCAGAGTCAGATAAACGTTTTTTACCGGCTTGTGTTCTACGAAGCGTCCCTTCTGCTGGGGCAGGCACATGTTAACCGCAACCAGCGTATGTCCGGAACCGTCGCCTTCTGCGAGGAAGCACGCTAGGCACATTTTCTGCTTAATGATAGATGTCAGGAGCACACGGTATTCCTGGACCGCCTGCGGATCCCTCGCCGTGCCTGTCAATGTACAAGATTAATTAAATAGGTACTGAAAGGGTTCAACAACACTGTGACACGATATTCCATCCCGAGTCCTTCTATATGCTAAGATATACCTTTAAAGGATAGTTAGTAATTATACTTAGCAATGTTTCTGACTAAATGAAATTCCGACTGTTTTTAGTCTTATGGGGCGTCGTAAGACGTGACTAAGGTTTATAGTTCAGCAATTTTTTTTTACTAATGGGTCACCTACTATTATTTAAAATCTCACTTAGTCATTCCGTCAAGTTGAATTACATTTTGTAATACCATCATGGACACCATCAAGAACTTAGATCTTAAGGTGGTTGCAGAGTTGTCAATTTCATACAAAAGTTTGATACGCGGCATCCAGATTTTCTAAACTATTTTTCCATATTTAAAATATTACTGCGTCAAACTTTTGTATGAAATTGACAACTTTGCAACCACCTATCGCAAACGAAGGAGAGTGAGCGGAGTACAATTTTGTTCGCGAGAAAAGAATGGTGTATCCACAACACAAACTTTTTGTGCGACGGGTTCTAAATTTTTTCCGTCGCGAAATGACCGTCGTTTGCGTCCAGCCTACATGAATAATGGCAATGATTAAATTTCTATCAATAAGTCCAACCCCGTAAACCAATTTAGGAACGAATGTAAATTTTATGGTAAAAACACATTTATCACAAGGGGCGCTTTTCATGGACGCGTTTTTAATTGACTTTGTAAGCTGAATTCGTGATGTTTAATTTTGATTAAATAAAACCTCTCGCGTTTGGTTCCCATAAAATAGGACACTATTAATTCCTCTCTGTGAGTGTTGTAGAAGACGACTAAGATGTAAGGTTTAGTTTACAGTATTTTAGTATATTATCCAACCACAGTGCTTTTCCGGTGGATCTTCAACTTGCTATAAATCATCTCTGGAGTTGGCTTACCAATAGCCATGCTTTTCCTATTTCTGTCTCCAATTTGCAACCAACGGAACGGAGGGAAGTCGGATATTAATTTTGCTCTCCTATCTTCTTTAATTAAATTCATTGTGGATGTCAAGACAGATTACAGTCATACCCGGGCTCTCTGGACTTTATTCTCTAGTTATGTATCATAAGTGGTTGCCGCCATCAGTACTGGTTTAAAGGATTTATAGTGATGGGATTGTATGATGGGCATTATGCCAAAATAATCTTGAAATTTATTTTGCTACAACTGCACACTTTAAAATATTAAGTATAGTAAATTGTCCGACTTAAAGTATGGAGGTATGTAAATCATTTGTTTAACCTGTTTTATCCCATTGCTGGGCACAGGTCTCCCCTTAACTCTTTGACATCTCTCTGTTTAGTGCTACATTCCTCAACTCATTGCAGAAGGCATCTAGCTCGTTTCAAATTCTTTTTTCAGCTTTTTGTTGTGATATTATCTTTATACAGGGTCGTTTAATATGCTGACACTTTTTAAGGGGATGATCAGACCGTATCAAACTGAACAACGTTCTCTATGGCTTCAATATCGAAATTGCGAAAAACATCAGCTGTTCCATACAAAACTGTAGTCAAATGTATGGTTACAGCAGATTTTTATTCGCGATTTCAGTGTTGGTCCCATCGAGAAAGTTTTTAGTTTGATGGTCTCATCATCCCCTTAATAAAGTGTCAGCATATTAAGAAGGACCCAATAGATGTTTCGGATTACAGAATATAATGGAGTATCAAGTGAGTTAGCAAATATAGCAATTAACCTGACCGAATTTAAATTTGTTTTAAAATACCACAAATTTCCATTGGTGTTGTCGGTTCAACGTTGCGGTTCACCCCAGTTTACTTTCAGAAAATATCAGACTACGTTTCACAAAATTATATATTTTTGCCTCTCTTCAAATGGCTATGCAAAAAGGGTCGTTAATGACAGTATGTTAAGGTCCTTACCCCGGCCTCGAGATAATTGGGCGGGTCTCACAGAATACGCCTAATGACCTGGTATTTTCTTGCGTGAGAAAGCGTTCGCCGCCATAAGAAGGGATTTCGCTAATTGCAAAAAATGTTCACGCCCCAAAACGGATTAGCTATTCGTTGATTAATGCAAGTAATTTGGGTTTGAGGATTGGCCATTTACTGCTAATAATGAGATTAAAGGGAAGAAAAATGTTAGATATGTATGTATTAAGGTTTTTTTCCAGTGTTTTCGTGGACGAATATATCAGGATGATGACATGCGAACTCACGCGCACACACGTGCGTAAGGTAGATAGACTTCTTGCTGTTTGCAAATTCAAGCAAAGTAAGCTTGTTAAGTTGATTTATGAATGATTGTTGCACGTATTGATACTGACCGTTGGCCAGAAGAATACTGGAGTGGACGCCCAGAGAAACCGCGTGGTGTAGAGGCCGCCCACAAGATGGGTCAATGATATTTGGCGGCACGCGGGTTTTAACAGGATGCAGAGAGCGAGTTAACGTCATGGAAATATACAGGGTCCAACTTAATATGCTGACAGTTTTTTAAGAGGATAATCAGACCATAAAACTGAACAACTTTCTCTATGGGACTAAAGTCGAAATAGCGAAAAAAAAATCTGCTGTCCCATACAATTGGGTCGAGTAAGATTTCAGTTTAGTATGAAACAGCTGTTTTTTTTTTCGCGATTTCGGCTTTGGTCCCATAGAGAAAGTTGTTCAGTTTGATGGTCTGATCATCCTCTTAAAAAAGTATCAGCATATTAAGAAGGACCCTATTATGAAGGATGCCTATGTCCGAAGATGGACGAGGGCTGTGATGGATGCATGGATGGATGAAATGATTTAAAATTTGAATAATTTCATACTAAAACCATTCAATGGTGACAGGTGGGGTGCTAAAGCCTTTCATCCGCATAAACACTCCAACAGATACTGTATCCCTAAATAGCCTCTTAAGACATCCAATGGAAGCAATAGGGTGGTCTGTTCCAAACCACGCAGTTAAATAACGACAAACCTAATATTGATTGGGAATTAACAATTCAAAATGAAACTGGTCACTTATGTACCCACATACCTACCTAATTCAATGTTATTTTGTCATTACCTAACACAAATACTCGCAGTGAAACCACGGAATACATAAACAGATGTACAATGATTGTCTATGTACATATCTACTGAAGGGAAGGTTGATACGACGATGTCTGCGGTCGTGGTGGCGACGCGGCGGCTGTAGCAAAATTGAAAGCATATTGAAGGTTTTAGGATGGTATGACATTAAGTGACGAGTGAGTTGCATTTCATAAGAAATAGTATCCCTTAGTCGCCTCGTATGACACCCATGGAAAGAAATGGGATGTTCCATTCTAAGCTGTAACGGCTCATCGAAGTAATTATATCTACAATACAGGGTGTAAAGTAAAATACGTTACATTCTTAAAAGGATGTTTCAGACCATCGAACTGCGAGAAAAAAATCTCGATTTCAATATTGCTCCCGTAGTAAAAGTTGTTCAGTTTGATGGTCTGAAGCCCCTCTTAAGTATATAACGCATTTATGTTTACTTCTGCATACAGAGTGAAATTAATATCTTTGGCATCCTTTTAAACTAAGAGTATACCCATCAAACTAAACAACTTTTACTATGGGAGCAAACTGATCGCAGCAGAGTCGAGTAGGCATTGCAGTTTAGTATGGAGCAGCTGATTTTTTTTTGCTCCCATCTGTTTGCTAATAGTAAAAGTTGTTCAGTTTGATAGGTAGACTCTTAGTTTAAGAGGATGCTAATATAAATTTCATCTTGTAGTGCAAATAACATAAAAATAAGTTACATACCTGCAGTGGCCCACCAGACATCTTCTTTAACATAGTTACCGAGCATGAACTCGACCGCAGTACACCACATCGATTCAGGAACATCCTCTATCTCAAACTTGAGCGTTTCATCTCCGACTTTCCTCTCGAAACGAGCCCACACTTTAGGGTACAGTCGAGAAGACATTCCTTATTGCAGGCGAGAGCCCGGAGGCGTTTTAAAAGCTTTAAATTTAAAACGACCGAGGCTTCCCGTGAGTTATACGAGACTGGATTTGTAATGCGATTCCTTTGATTGTGCTTGTTCAAGTAGTTCATATACAGCGAGTGCATCGTTATTCCGTAGCGTATAAGTTACGCGCTTCGAAATAATTGTGTTTGAACCATGAAGCCGTTTGAACACATTCAAATCGTCGTTATTTTTAGAACTGTATTAAGAGTAGTTTAAAGTTATACGTGGCGTCATTTTATCTTGTCAAAATCATTTTACAGTATACGGAGTAAAACTTATAGCAAGATGTAAAATATAGGTAAGAAGGTCTTATAAGCATTTTTTCATAAGTACCCAAGTTCAGGGCTAAAACCTCTGAATCTATTTTGATGAAATTTGGCAGAATGATAACCAAACGTACATAGAAATTCCAGTTAAGGTTACCAGATAATGTTTATAGTTATAGTTGCATGAAAACTTTTATTGAACTCTAGGTTATAATAAGGAATAAAAAAATACAAATATGATTAAAACTTATTTGTACCTATTTATTTATGAAACATTGCATTAAATTGAATATTGGAATTGAATCTGATGAAAGTTATGTTCACACTAAAACAATAATAGGTAATTAGAATTCTGATAATAATTTCGCGACCGAAATTGATGATTAAAAATATTGAGATTACAATAAATACCTAATTCTGTTTATTTTATTCGTACGTTGTTGAAAGCAAAATTAAAATGCATTTTGCTTAATGACGATTTTAAACTGAAACTGTGGTCTTGCGTTGCTCGAATTTACTTTATAAAACTGAATATTATCATACAAAATATTAATGAAGCCGTTTTCATTTAATAACACTTTGTTCGAAAACAAAGAGAATCGGATAGCAAGGTTGTAATTATAAATATATCAGCACCAACAAATATAAGTAAATTTCTAGTGTTGATATTTCACAGAGTTAAGAACTCGTCAAACGATCAATTTAATATTTTTGGCAAAAACGTGTCTTCTGATTGACATGAAAGACAACATCAATGATAACAAAAGCCTATTATATGAGAGTCGAATTTAGAAACGTATTGAAAATAATTATGATTATGCCTCTTGCATACACGCATTGGACGAAAAAGCTCTACAACACAGACTTTTACGTCTATTGCCAGTTTGTTCACTGAGCACAATTGATATAAATAGACAGATTTGATACTATGAGTCACTACCTTCCATTCAGTTATAAAACCGACTACATTAGGGAACGAATATGATAACTATGGCCACAAAACATTGCAGAATCTAATAAAAACTGCTATCCATAAGGGTTTCTCCCGACATTAGTATTTCACGCGTTATCCAGAACCCTCTAATAGTTTAGAAATTATTGCCTTGCGGCTGAAGGGACGGTCAGTCCGAGAGAGAAATGATAAGGGTTCCCGTTATTTATCTCCCAAATACATAATCCTATTTGTTATTCCGATGGTGAGGATTGATAAGATCCGGCTGTATGTTATCACTTTATTCAAATAGGTCAGTGGTATTATAATACGTGCAAATGATCCGATTGTGGTTTAATGCTTGATATATTACTAGAATATTAATTATATAGCTAAAAGCAAAGACATAACAGACATTTCATTTTGAAAAGATCTTGGCTCTTTTTAATAACTTTTTGTATAAAAGCCCATTTTCAATTTAAAGTTTATTTATTTAAAATCCTACCTGGATTAGGTAACATTTTTGTTAGTAACTATAGTAATGCTAAAAATAGAGAGTCTTTGTTGATTAAAGATAATTTCTTTTGTCCTGTCTATTTGTTTTTTGCTTTGACTAATTATTATAAGGACTAGCCTTGCGGTAGCATTTCCCCTCTGCCACGGTATAAGCACAATTGATCTTGTGCATTTACATTCAATTTTACACCTTATCACTAAACGAGACAGCCTATAATTGCGAAATAATAAATTCGAACTTAGAACGTTTGGGGTTCACACGAGACTACTTTTCATGATTTTTAACATTCAAAATTAGAATCTAAAGTTATGGGGAGTAAAATCCAAAGTTGCGGATTTCATGTTACCACTGTAGAATTACACGCGTAACCAGTCCATATAATAATTAGTCAAAGGTTTTTTGAGAGTCTTTTGTAAATCCTTATAAACATTTAATAACTAATTATCCTGCCTGCCAAATTATATTTCTTTGTACTTAAATATTTCGCGAATTGCAACTCTGCTACATAAATAACCTACATATTATGTTGATAAGAATTTGATGGGCAGAACAAAATGATTAACCCTAATCTATTGATTTTGTTCGAAAGGAAAATAAAGTAAGAAGAGCTTCATGCTAAGGCTTCCAGTTGTCTCTTATTAGCCATCAGAGAATTACGTGGTGGCTACAATAATTATACAGTGTATAATTATACAAACATAATTAGAACGTACCAAGGTGTTATATTATTGACTTGGAAAATTAGTAACTTTGAGCACGTGTTGGACTTTAGGCGCTTGATTGCTGAATTTGATCTAAACTTCTACCTGATGAAGTTATTTCATTCTGAGAAACTTGTGGAATAATTTTGATTTGCTCAGAGAGTGGAAACATGTTGTGGCTTACGCACGTGATATGACATCTTATTCTAAATTATAAATATCCAGTTAACATCGCCTAATTTTCCAGTGGGAAGAGCAGAGACTATGGTTTGCCGTTTACTTCGATCTTAAAACCCTTCTGTCTACATTCATAGATTCATGGCTCTTTTCGACTATGATGTACCTCACTCTTTTGCAGAACATTACCGGTTTTATCATGCTTGTCATGCTGAAGCTAGAGCGATTATAGTTCATACGGAAGAGAGCTAGCGGCTCAATCATGAGGCGGCGGTTCGATTCCTGGCCTGTACCACTAAGTTCTACGGAATTTAGGTACGGTTGTATTTATCAATAACTCGACGGTGAAGGAAAACATTTGAGGAAACCTGCATACCCGAGAATGGAAAATAAAAAAGTTTGGATGTATGTGTAAAATATGGTTGAGCTTGGGGCGAACACAATAGGGGTCCCCAACATTACTGCGAAAGTCAACACTTAGATTGTCGCTTCATCGAACACTGTCCATCGGTGGTACGCTACATCGATAGTCTTGATATCGAATGGTTTATATACAACGTGTTAATGAATAAGCGCAAGACCTCATACACCCCAACTGATTTATAACAAAATAATTCGATTGAAACAATATTTTGATTATTATTAACAATTTCATTATTTTGATTATTAAAATTCAAAGTTATTCGCATTTAAAGCTATCAGGCAAAAATAATTTGTTATCATTTCACCAATAAATGAAAGCGTTAACTTGCTCATTGATACATTTTAAGAATCTTGTTTTTGTAGTAAGTAGGGTGAGTGTGCCCGAGCGGTGAGTTGATATCAAGTTCAGTAAATTTTAAATTTTACAAACAAATTATTTAATATTTTGAACAAAATTTACTATGTTGAAACCATGATAATTCGATTTTGGTCTCGATTCTAAACAAAATACTTCCTAGTTTTGCGTTTATTCATTAACACGTTGTATATCGATTGGTCAACACAATGGATGTCTTGCTATCGAAAGGTTACTTTGTAGATTCGTTGTTGCTTCGACACCATTAAAACACAATAGACCAGCAATGGTCGCAGTGTTACATAACGAAACTTGCTTGCAATAGCCCAGCCAACAATAATAATGCTGAAGCTTGTTGTATTGGTCCATGTCACAAGTAATATTTCTAAGTTTGTTATGTTATATTTAGGGTGCCACCCAAAGGGTGAAAACGGGATCTTAATTTACTAAGCCTATGTTGTCCGTGTAGTTAATTATTTAGCACGTTCGAAAGAAATGAACATAATTCGGGACCTTAAGATTATAGTATAGCATAGCATAGCATATGCTCACGACTATATTCCCCGAGGGGGTAGTCAGAGATATTCTGAAACCTCACAACATCCACGTTTCACCAGAAGTACCGAAACTGTGTCCTGTGTGACGGGGGGTGAGCCCGTCGCCACATAATGAACAGTGGGTACAATACATGCCTCGAAATTGAAGCAGGTTTCCTCACGATATTGTCTTAAGATTATTAGTATTTCTAATTTAATTCTTGTGCAGAAGTTTAACCGATATTTATGTAACATCTATAAAAAGTTTATAAATTTAGACGCGGCTTTTTAATTTAAAAGTTGAGCTGTTCAAAGTTTTGCGGGTAACCGATAAGTATACGGCGTTACGAGTAAAACCAAGTTCTATCTTACAGGAGTTTGATATGCAAAGTTTTAAACATTCCATTGTATTTAAAGAGTATCTCAGTTGATTTTCTACGGGGTTTATAATGATCTCTTACTCAGAAATGTTGCAAAAAAATCATAATGGTGAAAGCGCGCTCGAAATTTTTCTCATGTTTATTGAAAAACATATTTTTGCCAGGACATAAATTGCTTTTAATGACTTCTGACTTATTCCAGTGAGGAAAAATATATAGGAGTTTGTTTGATGTATAATGTGCTAATTAGCCTTTAGGGACGAGATGGCCTCGAACCTTTTAAAGTTTTAGTTTTGTGTTCACAAGTTAATGAGTCGTTGAAGAACTTGCTGAAAAATGTTTTATTGGAATCAGTCACGATGAAATTTTAAACTTAATATGTCCTTTAGTGTCATGGAGAAAAAAAAAGAATAACCAGTGGCAACGAATTACTCCCCAGTGGGCTGCCCTCCTTTAAGCCTTGAGAAAAGAAATAAAACCGGTCAAGTGCGAGTCGGGCTACTCGCGCACCGAGAGTTCCGTACCATACCACCACACAACATAATAACTAAGAATTTTTTGTCCTGCACCTTTAACACGAGACCGACTCACACTTGGTCGGTTTTTATATTTATATTGTAGAGTTTGCTCTATAATCTTACCGAGTTTGACGATTGTATGTATTACCGTTTTTACGATACAGCGAGAAGAAAAACCTTTGATAAAAACTAGTTTCTTGTATCAGGATCCCCCATAATTTTTAACTTTTTGAAGTTTTTATTATTTTTTAGCAAATCCACCGTAATAACGCACATTCGGAACATAAATTTCAATTGTCTAGCTATTTCGGTTCAAAAGCTACAGCCCTAAATAGTTAGGACGGACGGACAATGTAGGCTTAGTAATATGGTCCCGTTTTCACACAATGGGTATGGAACCCTAAAAATGATTGACGTCTTTTTTTTCTGGATGTGGAGTAAAGTCAATATTATGAAATGTCCTAACATTCCGGAGCGTAATATAAATATTCTCACAGCGAGGAATCTTAGAGCACAGTCCATCACGTAGCCCCATGAGAACGCCGTATAATTTCTTCAATTCAATTATTTACAAACGCCTCTGTGTCATTAGGTTGATGAATCACATTAAATGTTTGTCCAATAATGTTTATTTCATTTGTGCTCCAATTTGTATCTTAATTTGTATTACATTGAATCTGAAACCCACGTCAGAATTTTGAATTTAATACAATATGCTATTTGTTATTTAGCTGTAAGTTTTCGAAAAGAAAATTAAATAAATAAATAAACTTAAAATTCGTTTCTCTAAAAAAGAACTTTGGAAAATAGGTAGGAACCGCTTAGATATCTAACTCTAAGATTTTTAAGATTGCATTCAAGTTAAAATGAATATTGTATCTCAAAAAAAAACATTAGTACTTTTTTAGGTTTTTCTTAAACTTTCCACATTTTGTATGTGCGGTTGTACCTGTACCACCTGTGGGTATCATCTCTTGTAATTTCAGTTTCAGTGTCTAACTGTTTATTACCTGGTTGGTAATAACATTATAATTTACACAAAGTATAAATATATACATAAATACATACATACTCAATATAGCAAAATAATTGTAGAATTAGGTACCAAGTAGCGTAATAATTATCTAAAGGCAAGTTGTAAATTTACCTCCACCGACCCGCACACGGCCCGCGTAGCAGAGTCGAGTAGGTATGGCCCACTCCCTCCCTACTCTTATTTGTGAGAAGAGGCCCTTATACATATTGGGTCCTTCTTAATATGCTGACACTTTTTTAAGAGAATGATAAGACCATCAATATGAATAACTTTCGCAAGGGCACCAACATCGAATTCGCGAAAAAAAAAAACGGTGTCACATACATTTAGCTCAAGTAGGTTTGCAGTTTTGTATGGAACAGCGATTTTTTTTGCGATTTCGATGTTGGTCCCATATAGAAAGTTGTTCAGTTTGATGGTAAGGACTTGTCCCTAAGGACCCTGTCCCTGACCCATATGCCACATTTCAATAACCTTAGTTGGTCCCACTTTCAGAAGGAATTTCATTGCAGGTTCAGTACGCGGGTGTTGGAGCGAACGTGCTCGGCGCTCGGCGGGCGGCGCGTGGCTGCGCTGCTGGTCTGCGGCGCGGGCGCAGCCGCCACGGCCGTCGTCACCGCGGCGTCCCGCGCAGGCGTCCCGGTGCTGCGAGCCTCGCCTTCACACCAGCAGTTCTCTTACACCATCGCTAATGTTTGTATCTTACTTATCATAATAATATCTACTTTAGAGTACAGTCCGTGGGCACTTAGAATAGGATTCGGCTGTCAGGTAAAATATATTATATTCGCATAATAGATACAATCGCAGGCAATGACAATCTTTTTGAAATCGCTAACAATAAAACTCTCGAGAAGTACATGGGCGTTTTTAAAAATGGCCATAGGAAAAGTACCTTGTCTTATGAAGTAAGCATTCCTTACAAAATACAGAACATTTTCCATAAACTTTTAAATAATGACATGATTTTTGCTATTTTCGTAAAGTGTAGACTATATTTATGCGAATAAACATTATAAAATCATTACTTCAATTTCGTCACAGATTTTTTAAAAACGTCTAAATACGAGTATAACCGGTTTTACCCGACAGCCGAATCCTATTCTAAGAGCTCATGAACTGTAACTAGATTCGAAAGGAACTGCACACACATACGGGGTTGCACTTGGCTGTTCGTTAGGAAACCGACATGCTTCAATTTCGAGAGTTATCAATCCAAAGATTAGTAACCCTATGTTCATGTGCAATAATTAACTCTATGAAACTTTTAGAGCCATATCACCTTGTCGATTTCTGAGCGTAGGCATTGACGGAACGATATCGTCGTGATTCCTCCGCCACATCATAGCGATATCGCCGCGATAATTCTGACATCAAACAGTGTCAAAAAGTCTCAATTTTTATTTAAAATAATATCACCTAGATAACTTTCTGACGTCATGTTTTTGAATCCACCACCGCGTCAGAAGGTGTTCCGTTGTAGAGAAGATGCGGCCAGAAACTCTACAACACACTTCTTTTAAACAAAGCACAAAGCACAAAGTCGAAGTGGAATAGCTGCGATAACGCCCAGTAAAACGCGGTGATTCACTTGCGATGTTATTGCGGTGCAGTTACAAAATCGCCTATGCTCAAATTTTAAAATTATCACATACAATCATTGACTTCTCATACAATACGTAAACTAGTCCTGAAGTTAACTGAAGATTAAATTAATGATTAATTAAGTGTTAAATCGTTAGTAACACAGTGTTAATGTGAAAACATCTTATGGAAATACTAAATCAGCCTTATACAAGCTGTTGTGTCGCACCCAAATCAATTCAGGCTGTGAAGTGGAGCACTTTGCGTTAGCTAACGATCTTTTGAGTGCTAGCCTATTTTATTATACAAGCTATACGCTACACAGCTTAGGGTTTGAGTGCGACCGTAATGATCATCGAAGTAAAACAATGCTGGGTCACAGTTGGGTGCCACATTTGATGGGTAACCGTTTTTGTAATAACAAGACTGATATCTAGCGCCTCAATGTTTCAGATGAAACGTTAAGAGAAATTTATTCCGAATGCGTAAATGCGCGCTGCATACAAACGAAGTCTGATGATATTTTCAATACTAACCAATTAAACACAATGAAATTTTGCAAAAACAATCTTGGAATCTTGCTTGTATCGTGTCCGATTTTCGTTAAAATATACAGTTTCAATGCTAGGATTAATTTAAAATTTGTATGGAAATCTTTGAGGCACTGTAACTTGTTTCTGCAAAATTTCATTGAGTTTAATCGGTTAGTATTGAAAATATCACCAGACTTCGTTTGTATGGAGCGCGCCAACAGTAATATACCCTTAAGGGAATATAATTTGGAGCGTGCTCCGTAAAAACGAAGTCTAGTGATATTTTCAATACTAACTAATCAGAGACAATAAAATTTTCTGAAACAATGTAGAAACTACTAATATCTATGTATAGTTTAAAGTTATAGTACCTCAAAGATTTCCATACAAATCTTTAATTAATCCCAGCATTAAAACTGTATATTTCAACGAAAATCTGACTTCATACAATCATAGAGATAAGTTTCTAGATTGTTTCTGAAAAAATTGATTGGCTTTAATTGGATAGTATTGAAAATATCACCAGACTTCGTTTGTATTCAGCGCGCATTTACGCATTCGGAATAATTCTCTTAAACAGTTGCGGATTACTTTTTGAGTGTTACCCAATTTTATTTTAGTCCCCGTAGGTCTCTTACGAGGCGACTAAGGAATAAGGTTTGTTGTGCAGTTTTTGTGGGAAAAATTTTAGTCCTATCCTTACTACTTGATACGTCATCCCAACCTAAAAGCTTTAAGTGTGATGACATATCTGCCGAATTTACGCGACGTAATTTACGCGTCTATTACGAAAAATGGCGCGTAATAGTGTGTCATAGGACGCGGATTAGTACTGAAAATCAAGTCACGCGTATTTCCGGCTGCGTAAATTCGGCAGGTGTGTCATCACACTAATACTAGTATAATATGCTAAAGGTGTGCGTTGCTACAACGATACACCAATAGTAGAAGAACATTTTCTAACCACCCTAAATAGGATTATGGTCGTGGGTTAATTGAAGCACGTTACGCAGTCGTTACTGGGTAGTAACATGAAAATGAAAAATTTATTTATTTCTCTCTTCACAAAGGTTGATAATTATTAACGATTAATGATGATTGTCGAGTATAACAAACACCTTTCATACTTATTAGGGGAACTAAAACCTTTACCCTACATAAGAATCTTGTAGATAGTCTATTCTATAGCTTACCATTTTCTAATAGTCGGGGAAATCTACGGATTTTTGTATGGAGTAGGTTGCATTAATTGCACTTTTGGTGAAAATTTGGAATATAGTAGATACATATCTGAAAAACATAAATTCTCAATAATCCCCGATTTTTTATGTTTTCTTATTGAATAATTAAGACATTTACAAAACATTAAATTTAGGTATGAACAAAAAATGGAAAACTGGTGATTTTGTACAGGATGGCTTCGTTCAATACGTTTTACTTATAACAATAATAATCCACGGTTAATAATGTTAATTTGGGTAGATATTTAATATTTTGTAAGTCTTCAAAAATTATAACCTCAAAACTAAATTATTTACTGTTTGTTTTTACACATTAAATTTGCCTTTTGATAATTAACTGTCTCTATTGCTGGTATGCTGGTCGAAATATTTTTAGAAATAAGCTTGCCATTTGTACATTAATATCGATTTTAAGGTATTTCTCAGGTTCCTGAGCCTATATAACCACGAAATCTCGACAAAAGTGTTATAAACTAACAGTAATATTATTTCAAACACAATTTACTAAAGTGTCTTTAATGCAATCTCAAACCTTATTTTTCCTAGACTATAAGCTATTTGCACCAGAAACTAATATTAACAAGACTTTCCTTTTAACAAAAGACGTCAACGTCAAATAAAACCTGCACTTTAAGAGAAAATCGATGTTAATGGATTGTTTGATAGGTCTACAATGATAGGAGACATGTCTTCGCTCTGTACGAATGTGTTGAAAAAAGAAATCGAGACGGTGGATTGATATTTTCTCTCCAGTTCTTCATTGTGGGACATTACTGACAGGTTGACATGAGAACGACGCGATGTGAGGATATGTTTCTCGTTTTATCGTTCTGGGTGTTTTTTTAAATTATATTCAGAGTTAAGTTTAGGATTACATTTTTTGTATTTCAATGCTTCGAAATAGCTTAACTCTTTGAATTAGTTTGTATCCTTTAGCGATACTGATTTTAAGCCTAATTATAATTCTTTCGGCTACTTCCCAAAATGACTGCATTATACTTTGGCCTTCGATTTGACTTTATCCCAAAATGAAATTTTGAGTGCATTATGTCCATTATACGTGGCGACGGGCTCACCCCCGGGGGGTAAGCCACACGTCACACTGGACAGAGTTTCGTTACTACTGGTGAAACGTGTTTGTTCTGAAGTTTCAGAATATCTCTGACTACCTCCTCGGGGAATATAGTCGTGAGCATATGCTATACCAAAATTAAATTAGCGAATTCTTACCTATAATGACTATTTCCCAAAATGCCCATTCGCAAGTAATGGTCTGTATCAATCTATATACGATGATACCTAGGTATCACTACTGAAGATGAA
This sequence comes from Agonopterix alstromeriana, assembly GCA_963924505.1. NCBI lineage: Eukaryota > Metazoa > Arthropoda > Insecta > Lepidoptera > Depressariidae > Agonopterix > Agonopterix alstromeriana. The sequence goes on from OZ004664.1 coordinate 17,631,594, forward strand.
TAAGAGTGAATTATGCAGATACTTTATCCCTGTAGGGATATTATGCTTCATGGGACATCTATGGAAAAAAATGGTGTATTTATCTGCCGGAAACATGAAAAACAACTCTCAGGAAGGTAAAAATTACTCTTAAACATTTTGTCAACTTTTTTGTCATGGACCTATAACATAAAATTGTCAATATCCCTTTAGCCTTAAGGGTTCTAAAAATTCAATTCACACCCCGTGTTCGTTATCCCTTATGATTTTCCTCACAGATGCTCGTACTGGAATATCTAATCAATTTATAGGCACGTTGGGTTCATCAGTTATTTGATATTGCGATTTGTGGTACCGAATTCGGATTAGGGTGCTTGATTAGAGATGTTTCGAACTTTACCTTAATTAAAACTGATCCTAATTGAATAATCATAATTATAAATTTCACTCTGCGATCGGAGACAGATGGTAAAATATTTGCATACCTTCTGCATGCCTGCATGCGTCTGCTGCTGTGATGTATACAACGTGTTAATGAATAAGCGCAAAACCTCTTACACCCCAACAGATTTATAACAAAATAATTAGATTCAAACAATAATTTCATTATTTTGGTACTTAAAATTTAAAGTTATTCGCATTTTAAGTTTTCAGGCAAAAATGATTTGTTATCATTTCAGCAATGAATGAAAGAGCTAACGTGCTCATGGATACGTTTTAAGAATCTTGTTTTGGTAGTAAGTAGGGTGAGTGTACCTGTGGGGTGGGTTGAGATCAAATTCAGTAAATTTTAAATTTTACAAACAAATTATTTAATAATAAATAATATTATAAAGAGGAAAGATTTGTACCTATTTTTGTATGTTTGTATGTTTGTAATGAATAGGCTCAAAAAGTACTGGGCCGATTTAAAAAATTCTTTCACCAATAGAATGCTACATTCTTCCAATTTGACATTGGCTACATTTCAATTTGAAAAAAAATAGGGATCCTTGGTAAAATTTGAACAATGTAACCGAAGGTGTAGAAAAATGAGTCTTAAAATTTATTTGTCTACCCCGTGCGAAGCCGGGACGGGCTGCTAGTTATTTAATATTTTGAAAAAAATAACCTAAGTTGAAAACATAATAATTCGATTCTGCTCTCGATTCTTAACAAACTAATTTCTAGGTTAGCGTTAATTCATTAACACGTTGTATAATCATAGATTCTTTATTAGTCTAGACACGATTAGTTTCGGACCTACCTGTCACAATGAGAAATACATAGTTTGGGCACTGTTAGATACATTCCCCTCTGCGAATAAAGTCGTCTTGTGTTAAGAAACTTTGCGACCACTAGTAGCAAGGATAACTATCTACATGGGGTTGGAGTTGGAGGTCAGGAGAGCTGTTATGTAACTAGACGATCGTTGATCGATATTAGAGCAATATATTGTGTTTACTGTTCTAGGCCTACGAAAGTTATAGGCTGTTGTTGCAATTTCCACCAACTAAATATTTTAGTGCGTCTCAACGATACCACTAGTGACCATAGGGCTGGCAGGTTCCTTGGTCATTAGTTTGGTTATTTAAAAGAGACGGAGGTCTTATGGGGACGTATCGGATGACCTTTTTATTGTGATTTAATTTTTGTACTTGTATTTGTGCATGCTTGCATTGTTTTTAGGATTCCGTAGTCAAACAAGGAACCCTTATAATTTCGTCCATTCTGTCCATCTGTTTGTCTGTCCGTCTGTCTGTCTGTCTGTCTGTCTGTCTGTCCGTCCGTCCGTCCGTCCGTCCGTCCGTCCGTCCGTCCGTCCGTCCGTCCGTCCGTCCGTCCGTCCGTCCGTCCGTCCGTCCGTCCGTCCGTCCGTCCGTCCGTCCGTCCGTCCGTCCGTCCGTCCGTCCGTCCGTCCGTCCGTCCGTCCGTCCGTCCGTCCGTCCGTCCGTCCGTCCGTCCGTCCGTCCGTCCGTCCGTCCGTCCGTCCGTCCGTCCGTCCGTCCGTCCGTCCGTCGTCTGTCTGTCTGTCTGTCTGTCTGTCTGTCTGTCTGTCTGTCTGTCTGTCTGTCTGTCTGTCTGTCTGTCTGTCTGTCTGTCTGTCTGTCTGTCTGTCTGTCTGTCTGTCTGTCTGTCTGTCTGTCTGTCTGTCTGTCTGTCTGTCTGTCTGTCTGTCTGTCTGTCTGTCTGTCTGTCTGTCTGTCTGTCTGTCTGTCTGTCTGTCTGTCTGTCTGTCTGTCTGTCTGTCTGTCTGTCTGTCTGTCTGTCTGTCTGTCTGTCTGTCTGTCTGTCTGTCTGTCTGTCTGTCTGTCTGTCTGTCTGTCTGTCTGTCTGTCTGTCTGTCTGTCTGTCTGTCTGTCTGTCTGTCTGTCTGTCTGTCTGTCTGTCTGTCTGTCTGTCTGTCTGTCTGTCTGTCTGTCTGTCTGTCTGTCTGTCTGTCTGTCTGTCTGTCTGTCTGTCTGTCTGTCTGTCTGTCTGTCTGTCTGTCTGTCTGTCTGTCTGTCTGTCTGTCTGTCTGTCTGTCTGTCTGTCTGTCTGTCTGTCTGTCTGTCTGTCTGTCTGTCTGTCTGTCTGTCTGTCTGTCTGTCTGTCTGTCTGTCTGTCTGTCTGTCTGTCTGTCTGTCTGTCTGTCTGTCTGTCTGTCTGTCTGTCTGTCTGTCTGTCTGTCTGTCTGTCTGTCTGTCTGTCTGTCTGTCTGTCTGTCTGTCTGTCTGTCTGTCTGTCTGTCTGTCTGTCTGTCTGTCTGTCTGTCTGTCTGTCTGTCTGTCTGTCTGTCTGTCTGTCTGTCTGTCTGTCTGTCTGTCTGTCTGTCTGTCTGTCTGTCTGTCTGTCTGTCTGTCTGTCTGTCTGTCTGTCTGTCTGTCTGTCTGTCTGTCTGTCTGTCTGTCTGTCTGTCTGTCTGTCTGTCTGTCTGTCTGTCTGTCTGTCTGTCTGTCTGTCTGTCTGTCTGTCTGTCTGTCTGTCTGTCTGTCTGTCTGTCTGTCTGTCTGTCTGTCTGTCTGTCTGTCTGTCTGTCTGTCTGTCTGTCTGTCTGTCTGTCTGTCTGTCTGTCTGTCTGTCTGTCTGTCTGTCTGTCTGTCTGTCTGTCTGTCTGTCTGTCTGTCTGTCTGTCTGTCTGTCTGTCTGTCTGTCTGTCTGTCTGTCTGTCTGTCTGTCTGTCTGTCTGTCTGTCTGTCTGTCTGTCTGTCTGTCTGTCTGTCTGTCTGTCTGTCTGTCTGTCTGTCTGTCTGTCTGTCTGTCTGTCTGTCTGTCTGTCTGTCTGTCTGTCTGTCTGTCTGTCTGTCTGTCTGTCTGTCTGTCTGTCTGTCTGTCTGTCTGTCTGTCTGTCTGTCTGTCTGTCTGTCTGTCTGTCTGTCTGTCTGTCTGTCTGTCTGTCTGTCTGTCTGTCTGTCTGTCTGTCTGTCTGTCTGTCTGTCTGTCTGTCTGTCTGTCTGTCTGTCTGTCTGTCTGTCTGTCTGTCTGTCTGTCTGTCTGTCTGTCTGTCTGTCTGTCTGTCTGTCTGTCTGTCTGTCTGTCTGTCTGTCTGTCTGTCTGTCTGTCTGTCTGTCTGTCTGTCTGTCTGTCTGTCTGTCTGTCTGTCTGTCTGTCTGTCTGTCTGTCTGTCTGTCTGTCTGTCTGTCTGTCTGTCTGTCTGTCTGTCTGTCTGTCTGTCTGTCTGTCTGTCTGTCTGTCTGTCTGTCTGTCTGTCTGTCTGTCTGTCTGTCTGTCTGTCTGTCTGTCTGTCTGTCTGTCTGTCTGTCTGTCTGTCTGTCTGTCTGTCTGTCTGTCTGTCTGTCTGTCTGTCTGTCTGTCTGTCTGTCTGTCTGTCTGTCTGTCTGTCTGTCTGTCTGTCTGTCTGTCTGTCTGTCTGTCTGTCTGTCTGTCTGTCTGTCTGTCTGTCTGTCTGTCTGTCTGTCTGTCTGTCTGTCTGTCTGTCTGTCTGTCTGTCTGTCTGTCTGTCTGTCTGTCTGTCTGTCTGTCTGTCTGTCTGTCTGTCTGTCTGTCTGTCTGTCTGTATGTCCCGACTCGCGCCCTATTTTTGAAACGGAAGGGTTATATCGACTTAGTTTCCAGAGGAGTTTTGTTTCATTGGAAAAGACCTATCCAACAACACCTCAGCGATTTAAAAAAAAATGTTTCATTGTATGTAGGCAAAAAAAAAACGTTTTTTTTTTTCATAACTACTACATTTCTGTTTTTGGGTTACTGTTATGTGTCTTCAAAGTCAAAGTAAAAGTCAATGTAATTTATTCAATATACCTATAGGAGCTTGCAGCACACTTATCAAACGTCAAATCTTTTTTAAAGCTACCACCGCGTCGGAACGTGTTGTCGCTGTAGAGAAGATGCCGCCAGAAACTCTACAACATAACACGACTTAATAACTCTTCATGCCAAATTTAGATTCAATAGGTTCAAAAATGAGCGAGTTATTGAGGCGCGGCATACAAACAGACAGAATGGGACGAACGTATAAGGGTTCCTTGTTTGACTTCAGAACCCTAATAAACACACATCAATCCGATATCGATCGCTGCACTATGACACCCCCTGCTCCTAGCCTGGGAACAACACGGCAGAAAAAATCTGAAATTCTTGACCCATTTTCCACATCATTGAAAGCATAAATTTTCAATCATCTTTCTGATTGCATTCTTTTGAAAGGTGGGAAAGACAGGGATCAGGTACAAAGCGATATTGCTTTAAGGGAGGAATAATTTTGGATTCAATGCCTCCAATTAAACATTTATAAAATTATACAGATACCAGGAAACAGGGCCCGGCTTTTATCGCTGTGAAATGGTGGATTAAATACGATATTTTTTTTATTTTCAATAGAATTGTTTGTAATTTTGTCAATAAAATTAACATGTTGTTTCAGTATTTCAGCTCCAAATATAAAAAGTATAAAGATTTTGCAAACTACTGTACAATAAAAAAAAATATATTGAATAAACTTAAATTGCTAAATGTGAGCATTGCTACAACTACATTCTTAAACAGAAAGTTGGTAGTTGTAGCTATGTTTCTGATCACCCCGAAAGGGATTACGGTCGTGAGTTTATGCATGTGTATGTATATTGAATAAAAACGGTACGAAATGTTTTTTTTTTTCATAGTTAAGATTTTTCATTCTTATTATTTTTAGCTACTGACTGTGCCACATGTAAATGGGACATTTTAATTATAGGTCGTTTTGCTTTTAGGACCATCTGCTAACAGGTCATTTTGATGAATACGACGTTTCGCTATTAGGTCAATTTGATCTTGCGTCATTTTGATGTGTAGGACATTTTGCTAAAGTGTCCTTACGATACGAAAGGATAACTTCTATTTCTAGCATAGAATGGGTTATTAAATTTCTCACCGTGAATGTCCTATAGGACGACTAGTTGATAAGGTTTTTATTCCGTGTGTTTGTAAGCGATAGGCTAATCTATCCTACTTAGGCGTTAATTCTATCCTAAAAATCTTGACTCTATTATGGTAAAACTAAACCGTTAACTAGTCTACAATATTAACAATGTTTTCCTAATATTAAGCGAGCAAGCCTATACATTCGTTTCCATACATTCACGTAACATAATTATGCAAATCCGTAATATTTATTAGATATTTCGCAACATAACAAGCGGATCTTCATTTCGAACGTGCCTCGTGACGTGACGTCACGTACGTACGCATTATTTCACAGGCTGGTGGGCTATTCCCGACTTTGTCAGGGTACGATTAATAGCTACGCCTGAATGGAATTGTTAGCACCACCAGCCAGCTGACACTGAATTATTTGTTACTAGCTTAGCCGTGATTATGTGTGTATCATGAACGTGGTGCGTGCTTTTGTGGAAATGATTTAATTCGCGGATCACTCCAAGAGTATTAAATAATTATGATCGTGAACTTATGTCGTTTTTAGGGTGATATTGCTATGCTTCCATCAAAATTATACTTAAGAGAAGTAAAGCAATAGTTGAAAATGTCTTGCATCGTTTTGTACAAATTATAAAAATAAAATAAAATATTAATTTCATTATCTAATCTTTTTAGTTTTAAACTTTGCTACGACCACTAATTGTTTATCAAGCAAGCAGTAGAGTATAGGCACACCCCGGACACTACCTACAAAAAACAGAAATTTACGAGCAATAAGTTTATATAGTACATGTCTTATTCGTAAATAAAACGCATTGACAACCGTCTATTCAAGCAGAGTTTTTATCCTTCGTCCTGAGATTATATTCTCTTTGTTTCGAATACATAAATTCTAGCTTGTCAATTGTGATGTAAATTTTTACTACTGGTAACTATCGAAGTAACCAGCGGGGGTGAGGAAAAAAGTGGGTGGGAGGCAGAGAGTGTCCATACTGTAAGTAGTACTAGATACTTTTTCTTATACTGTGGTTCACAAACCTACTTCGGTTTTCAGGATTTGAGACGAGTGAAATAGGTAGCAATTAGGTAGATAAAACATTGCAAAAGAATGAATATTAGCAGAAATAAGGTATCATCATCCACTATTTTGTGACATTTATTGAGTCCTATAGTATTGTATCCTAATAAGGATTAGCCTTGCGGTAGCATTTCCCCTCTGCCACGGTATAAGCACAATTGATCTTGTGTGATTTACATTCAATTTTACACCTTATCACTAAACGAGACAGCCTATAATTGCGAAGTAATAACTTCGAACTTAGAACGTTTGGGGTTCACACAAGACTACTTTTCATGATATTTTAACATTCAAAATTAAAATCCAAAGTTATGGGGAATAAAATCCAAAGTTGCGGATTTCATGTTACCTCGACCCTCGCAAAAAGTGGCAGAAATGTTTGTTAGTAGAATTACACGCGTAACTAGTCCTCATATAAGTAGTCAAAGTATATTAATTAAAAAAAAACATTTGGATACTACGACAGATAGGATAATAAATTTTGAGATTTTTTTAAAGAAAAACTTAGCTTGGAGTAACATAATTTTTTTTACATCGCATTCTGTTGACTGGAGGATAAAGGGCCAGCAGAGGGATGAAATAGGTTAAGAAAAAAAAAATGTTGACTATATCAAATGCTAAGTTATAAATATGTTTTTTTAATTCTGCATCGTTAAATGTGTCAATGGTTTGCGCGTACATTGCTGCCTGGAGACCTGCCTGATATTATATTTTTATAATCATATTGCGCAAGTGTATCGTGTTTATTTTTATTATGTGCATATTGTATGCTATTTATTACCAAACCCCTAATTCAAATAATAACATCAGCATGCAGTGTTACATTTGGCAAAATTGCAGATTCGCAGCTGCACTAAATGTAATTTGGAGCGCAACAAGCGAGGTTTACCCAACTTATAACAACGTTGACGTTCCGCGTAATTTATTATTCAATATGACGTGTAATAAATGAGAAAAACTTGAGATAAATCTACACTAATATTATAAAGAGGAAAGATTTGTACCCATTTTTGTATGTTTGTATGTTTGTAATGAATAGGCTCAAAAAGTACTGGGCCGATTTAAAAAATTCTTTCACCAATAGAATGCTACATTCTTCCAATTTGACATAGGCTACATTTCATTTTGAAAAAAATTAGGGATCCTTGGTAAAATAGACAATTGTCTACCCCGTGCGAAGCCGGGACGGGCTGCTAGTATAGAAATAAAATGAGTTTTAAGTCTTGTGTGACATTGTTTAAAATCAAAAACAAATGGTACGAAGTTCCTTTAAAATTAAACAGGAAATCAAGATTTTGTCTAATTACTTTTTAAAGTTATCGCTGAAACATAAAATATTTAAGGATAATCAGAATTTTTTAGGGTTCCGAAGTCAACAAGGAACCCTTTTAGTTCCGCCATGTCCGTCCGTCTGTCCGTCTGTCCGTCTGTCCGTCTGTCCGTGTGTCCGTCTGTCCGTCCGTCCGTCCGTCCGTCCGTCCGCCCGTCCGTCCGTCCGTCCGTCCGTCCGTCCGTCCGTCCGTCCGTCCGTCCGTCCGTCCGTCCGTCCGTCCGTCCGTCCGTCCGTCCGTCCGTCCGTCCGTCTGTCCGTCTGTCCGTCTGTCCGTCTGTCCGTCTGTCCGTCTGTCCGTCTGTCCGTCTGTCCGTCTGTCCGCGGCTTAGCTCAGAGACGCTTAGTACTAGAAAGCTGTAATTTAACGCCGATCAAGTGATAAAATATAATCTTAAAAAATTGATTTTTTTGCACTCTGCACAAAAAGTGGGGACGCTATTTTTTTTCTCGTCCACCCCATGGTGTGGGGTATCGTTAGATAGGTATTTTAAAAATATTGTAGGTGTGGAAATACCATTTTTCGATTTAGGGATCCGTTAGCGAAATATTAAGCTTTAAAGTGAACATTTTCGTTAGAGTCAAGTGTCCCGTGGCAAGTTCAAAGACTATATAGACAGACTTCAACTGCACGAATTTGCTTCGCCTTCATTTATTTTTAAGCGTTTTTTAGCAACCTGCATCCATTTGGCTGTCTGCAGCTACTAATAATGCAGTCTTAAAAAGTTCGAGTTCACTTACCTGAAGTTCCTAGAACGACTTAAGGTAATGTTCTGTTTATACAAACATGTTTACACCAACCTGCTTTTTACATATTATTATCTTAATCTAGAAGTACTAAATTAATTCAAATAATTCTAAGTAAACACGACGTCCGAACATTTAAACGTCTGTGTAACATGCCGAAATTAATTATGTTGAAGGAAATAAAAAACATTTTATCTTATTTAAAAAATGTATCCCTAAAATCGATTGACAATAAAAACAGTTCTCTTCCTGTGGCTATAAGGAAAAAACTTTTATTCTTAACTCATTTATAACTGCTAAAGCGATTAAGAGAGCGTTTAAAACTTCTTAAGTTCCTTAACATTTTCCCTGACCGGACTTACTTCTTTTCTTTTTACACAGAAAACAAAATAGAGTACAGATACCTATAGTATCGAAAAGGAAAAGCTGTCACTGTCATTTTATATCAGGACAAGAATGGAGACTTTATAACACGTGAGCAGAATAATATGATGTGCATAATATTCTCGAAACCGAGGACACCCAGACACGTTTCACGGATTTTTTTTTCATTTGTCTTACCGTTTCTTTTTCCGTTCCGGTGCGAGACCGGGTGTCGCTAAAAATGATGGCCATTTATAACCCACTTTAGCTGCGATTACGAAGTGACGGGAACTAATAATGGCTTAAAAAATATGATTGAGTTATCCACGAAATTCGGTATGTCAAGTTTTTTTTGGAGGGTTGAATCGAAAGCCGTTGTCCGTCCAGTGACGTCACTGGAAAACCTGTAAACTCCTTGGTAAACTTAAAATCAAGTTAACATAACTGGCCATTAAGAAAAAAATACATTCACAATGTCAGAATTTGACATTTGATGTTGCCGTTTCTGTTTCCAGCATAGAGTTAGAAAGAGAAGGCACGATTTTTTTAATAAAGCAGTAGTTTTTCTCCATGAAGTTCGAATTATTTTCTATCCACCATTTTTGAATTTAGAGATTACAGATCAAAGTAATTTAAAAATTAAATTTATATTGATAAAATCGATGAATCGCAATAATAATTAAAAAACTAATATTCAATAATTTAATTTTTTATTAATATTATTATTTAATTTTTTATTAATAAAATCATTTCTTAAAATTATGTCTTCTATCCGTAAAAAATATAAAATTGGACCAAAAAAAAACTTGACATGCTGAATTATAATTTATGTAATGACCTATATTTTCTTGTTCACAGGAAATGCTTCCTTTGGAGATACGAGTTGAGATCACCGCAAGAGAAACATTACAGGCGCTTAGGTAAGTAAAGTCGTGTTTATACAATTTATAGTGCTAAAAGCTGGTAGCTTACTAGCTAAGTACAAAGCGTTTCTTGTTATTTCTCGGCAATCCAAATTTGTTTATCATCATTTGAAGTCGGCTTTTCTGTGAAACAAAACATCGTGAGGAAACCTTACCTTAACTTACCTTTTTTACCCGACTGCGCCAGAAGGAGGGTTTTTTATAATTTATAATTTTGGGCAACGATATTAAACTGTGGATAATCTGAATATACAAGGTGTTACAAAAGTAAAAATAAACATTTAAAACTTTTAAGGTCGTTTAGACCATCAAACTGAACAACTTTCTCTATGGGACAAACACCGAAATCGCGAAAAAGAAAATCAGCTGTCCCATACATTTAGCTCGAGTAGATTTTTAGTTTAGTATGGAACATGAAACATTTTTTTCGTGATTTAGATATTGGTCCCATAGTGAAAGTTGTTCAGGTTGTGGTATTCTTGTGAGCAAGTGAATTTTAACTCGAAATACTCTAATTTTATTTTCATAATAGTATAAAACTATGTATCTAAAACACTCAATATCGATTGTTTACACATTATCACATAATAATGATATTGACTTATCTATGCATTTGTTGTAAAATGTTTTTCATGCTTACTTCTGCGTTAATAATTTATGAACTACATAAAGTGTAACAGTACTAAGTAAGCTATGCGCGCAATTTTCATCCTTTATCGCAAATGTGTGAGCAATTTCAGTAAAAGATAGGCTCTTCGTAAAGTGGAATGCAAGAATAATACAACGACTGTTCTTATATATGGGACTACATAGCGCAGTCGTGCAGTGGACGGTCCACTTTAATAACATAAAATTGAGGGCATATTTCATTCTCTGTGCGCTTTATACAGCTGTAATGCAGTCTGGTCACAATATTATGTTACGAAATAACTGCGAACAATTTGTTGTATTGTTCGAAACACTCGTTATGTATGTTTTATACATCTTTCAATACTAAATCGTCAGTTATAGATTAGGTACCGTTGGTATTTTGTAGAAATTAATTTTACCGAATTTTTTATAAATTACTTAATGGAATTTCAGTGTAACGAGTGATGGGTTTTGTGAGTAATCTCAATGATTTTTAATATGAATCAAAACATTCGAGCCAATACAAAATAGTGGAGCCTCGTGGCCAGCCACAATTCACTCGATCTAAATAACCGTCCGTAAACCTACTCTAATAATTAATATGATTGGGCGATGTGAACTGATTCTTTAGCCCATAATCTGAATAACTGTCTAGAAAAATAAAAGTACAATATTTCTTACAACAACTGAGAAGGCTTTCCCTAACTGGTTTGGAGTAAAAACCGGGGTTTAGTGAGTAAAGCCGCCACGAGTAAGTTATTATTCCGTACGGTTAAAGTTGGTTGTACGTCTAACTACTATATCTATATGGTTTTATACATAAGAACCGTAGGAAGTCATATAGGGTATACGGTAGTTAGAATCTTTGCACAGAAACGAAACCACAGAGCCAATCTCGATCTAATCCTATTCTTTTTCTGTGAATATTATGTGTTTACAGTTGGTGTAGCTATTGATTGATAAACCACGATGCTATCCATCCTGTACCAATTTGTTTAACAAATTAATTGATTGATAAACTAAGAAGTCAGTCAATGATGACCGAATGCCTTCCCTCAGGATATGAACTGCCCAGGCCGATTCGCAGGTCTTTAAATAGGCTCCGCTCGGCCGGAGTAAGGAGAACCTGTCCAAATGGGTTTTTATCAATGGATTGGACCTAGGATGTGAATGTGGTGTTGCTCCTCAGACTATGGCACATCTCGTATCTTGCCCTTCCTGCCCGCAAACTTGCACGCGAATGTAGCTTATGTACGCAGCCGGTAGTGCTATCCTTGTGGCAAAATACTGGAAAATATTAAATGACATGCCTTCCACTCGATAGAAGAAGATGACCGAATAACATCCAATTACAAATTACAAGATAGATTATAAGATATCACTGTCCAGGTTAAACTTATCAAACTATTATGACTACAGCAATCTCTTCTTGCCACCAGAATTATATCAATCTTTAATACCATAAAAATGTTGTTTTTTCCAGAGCAACTCTCCTCCACACCCACTGGCACTCCTTCACCCTGCTCGCTGAGGAAGATATCTATTCAACACTGTCGCTGCGAAAGGACCTCTCTTCAATACTTACCACCCAACCGCTTAATCCTAAATGGCTTTCACTTCCAACGAGATACTCCCGTCATGCACTTTTTAGGTAAATATTTTACTTTCTTTTGGGATACCGTCATTCATAGGACAATAATTAGCAAAACGAGTATTTTGATAATAAAGAGCTTGATGATATGAAATGTTACACGGAGAAAAAATCTAGTCGCTTTTACTAGAACTTTGTAAAATTACGTGTGACAAGTATTTATTGTTGTAGACGATGCTAGCAAAGTATGTTAAATTCCATTTTAGTACTGTTACCTTTTTTTTCTCCATTTAGGTTCGGTTTAAACACGTCGAAGAATTACATTTAGGTATAATAGTTGTATCTATTAATTCTATTAAGCCATGGATTAAACTGACTCCTAAATCACAATTTATGTCCTTGCAGACGTCTTGCAGAGGTTTCAAGGCTGACTCGAGGTGTCGTCGTCTTGATATGTGATATCCATTACGCTAAGCTTGTTATGAATGAGGCGAAGCGGCTGAACATGCTCGATGGTCACTTCTTCTGGTTATGGATCGACGCTTCCAGAGACATTGATGTCTTCCACAACATCGGCAACAATACACTATATACTGAAGATAGCGACGATGAAACCTTGAGGAATAAAGACGAAGCGAGACACGAGAGCTCCAAACGCAGTAAACGAGATGATACAGACAATAATACGATAAATGAAAGCAAACATCTCCATGAAATCTCAAAGGAAAAACTAAATGATGATAGTAATGTAAAGAATAAGTCAATAAATTCATTTTTTCGTCTTACTAGTAGGAATAAGTCGGAAGCGCACAGTGTTAATAACAAATTATTATATGTAAATTTTAGTCAATCTTACGACAGTAGTCGCAATATTAGTTCTGAGGCAGTAAGGAATTATAATGTAAATAACAAAGGCGTTGAAACTTCTAAAATCGAAAACAATTCAATTGAGAAGGAAAAACTGTCCTTCCCAGATAGAAATAATAGTAGACGTAGTAGCTATAATAAATTGAAAAATGAATCTTTTAATAAATATGTAAATAGCATAAATGTAGAAGGCGTGAATAATGATGATAGAACGTCATATTTGGAACGAGAAGTTATAAATAATAGAGATTTAAAAGATAGCTTATTATTCTCAAGTGATATTAGTGATTTCTTAATGAATCCCACGGTGCATACATCTACAATGCATAATGTTAGAGATACGATCGAGAAGAGAAAAAATAGATCATATACCAAGCATGTTAATATTGAAGATGTGAAAGAAGATGAAGAAACGAAAAGTAATATTACTAAGATATTTAACAGTCTTCCTGTCGGACTATTGGCTTTACATCCTCATCCTATGAAACTAGGTAAGTTATTAACTAAACCATAGAAATGTAAGTTAGTAGTAGTGTTAGAGAGCGATATGATAAAGAACCATCATTATAATTTTAATCATTCACTCAATAGAAAAAACAAAAATGTTATAGACTCTTTATAAAACCAATTCTCTTTCAGATCGAACATTCGTGCGGGCAGCAGTGCGTATGGCAGTGGGTGCGCTTCGTAGAGTATTGCGCGCTTGTGACGCTTGGTCGGCGCAAGCACAGTTCTTTAGTGATGCCGCGGCATCCTGCTGGGATGAACCTAGCGATGCTGCAGCAGATTTCTCCACCGAGTTTGTGCGGTAAGTTTAGTCAATCATAGTTTCCTCTAACTCGGCAGAGTTAGAGGACTAAGTAAGTTCGGATTTAATTTAATTGAGTGAGGTGCTCACGGTGTTTGCGTGATGGATATTCAAATTGATCCTAGTTTATGCTAGATTAAATAAACCAAGAACGTTTTAGGGTTAGATTTGTGGTTGCTTTAAAAAGAGTAAAATGGATATTATTGGAATGGTTTATTATTAAGGGTAACATTTAATATTGATATTATGCAACTTTTAAGGATTTTTCAGGGTTTCCAGGATTTTTTTTCTCAAAATACAGTCAAAAATATTCTGGGGGTTTTATCACGATGAGATGCCCTTGTTTTCACAGATAGACATCAAATAGTCTATATGTTAACTTTATGTGATAGACAACTAAAATAAATGATGTAAATAGAATTAGGTATCCATACTTTTCAATGATTCATATTTTTAAACTTTTTGTTTTATTCCGTTCCACCCCACTGCTGGGAAATTGTATCTCCTAAACTTTTCCATTTCGTTGTTCCGTGCTATATCCAGCCATTCTTTTCTTTCTAAACTTTATCTGACATTTTTGTTCCATGTAATGCTCAAACAGAATCACTGATGAATTCGGATTTAATCCTATAGAATGGGTCGTTACCTTACTCGAACATTCAAATTGACTTTATTTAGAAAGAAAAGAGCGAAGTATTTCGTAAGTCGAGGTTCGCCATTCGGCCAATCCAATCATGTGGGCCTACGAGTATTCCATTGTTGCGAGGATAAGAGAATTCCTCTAGGAGTGTTTGTGTTAAATAAAAAGTCAAAATGAAGGAGGATCCATCAAGGCGAAGGACGCAATCAGTCAGTTTCGTAGCTGTACGGGCTACACCTGTAGTTGATAGTGATAGTTGATAGTAAAGTAAAATGCCGAAAATATGATAAAAGAAGAGTTTATTGAATTAACTGATTTATGCTAGTATGGAAATGATTGCTATGAGAGCACGCGGTTCGGCTACCAATCGTGAACTGAATTGTGTAAAATAAAAGTATCGAACCACGCGTTGATTGATGACTCGACTATATAATAAAAATGCACGGTTGCACCGTACATGTTCCCAGGCCAAAGAAGGGAGGCTTGAGAGGATAGATGATGAAATGATATTGATGGTGATGAGACTATGCTACTAACAAGGTGATTGAACAATGCGCCTTATGTCTATGATGATTCTTATGCTATTAGAGACCCGTGTCACTAAAATCAAATGCCAACGGTAGCGTTTGTTTATTAAGAACACTCGCGCTTGTACACTTTACACTTGCACTAGAGGGCTCAGCCCGTTCAATGGTACACTTACAAGTACACTTGCACATCACATTAGCACTAACACTATCACGGGAGGCGGTCAATCCGCGCGGACGGGGGGTGGGCAGGGCAAGGTGCACGGATCTGCGCCGCGCGCGTCGCACGCGCCACACTATGCATGCTGCTGCTGCTGCAGCTGCCGCTCCCACCAGCACGTAGATCACCGTGTAGTGGTGTATGTCGTGATATGATATTTGATTCACTTCAGGCGATTGCGCCTTCAGTTTCTGTATCTGATCATTTATCTCTTTCATATACTCTTGATTGTCTGTTATTTCTGATTTTACCTTGCTCACAGGGATGGTTAAATTAATAATGTTATTAATAGAAGGAATGTCCGGCGTAACGATTTCTGCTTGCGTTTGCACTTGGGACATCTGACGCCGCTGTGACGGTACGGTGAATGACTCGCCTTTGATAACGCAGCTTTCTTGTAGACTGATAATGCCGGCCTTGCTGACTCGTTCAGAAGTAACTTGATCTGAACATATGATCCGAAGTGGGCATTGACCGCAACAAAAGTATAGGTACGAATTTATACTACTCAATTGTATCCATTTGTCATAGCAACGAGTAGTATGGTAAATACATTCGTTCGATGTTTGATCTCTGAGGCATAAGTTTTTGTCCGACTTCATGTGATAAACTGGTGTTTGTAATTCACATAGTTGAGTTACGGGATCGAAGGATATACATGTATTTAGCTCTTTATCTGATAGCGGCACGAAAGTATCCTTGTGGATGTTTATTGCTACCTGTTCCGCGATAGTAGCGATGCTGATCATATTGTTTCCCACTTGCTGCGGTATTGTGATCATTTTATAAATTTCAAAACTATCCCGGTCAATGAGCGGTATGCTAATTTCGAATATTAGGTAGTCTTTGGTTATTCTAGTTCGGACCTTTAATAATTGATATATCTTGATAAGGTCTGTCTGAACATTTTGAATAGGTAGTGATAATTCTTTTGATATCTGTTGGGAAATGATGTTTAATTCTTCTCTCAGCTGATTCGGTGTTATAAGATGTAGGTCGAACTGGCCATGATAAATATTAGTGACTGTGTCAATTAGAGATTTTTGGATCCCTTTTAAGTTCATCGCCAGATTGTTAGCGATGATGGCATAAATTGCAAAGTCGCTCGTCTCCGCGCCTTGCTGTACGGCATTGCTTAGTACTTTCTTTGTTTCCTCCAGTTCGTTAAGGTGTTGATTGAAGATCTTATGTTGTTTTACCATCGTACTTTCCATACGTTTCAGCAAATTGAATTCAGCTTCGAGTACAGAAGTTTGGTTCTTCCATAGTGCTCCAAGATGTTTTTGATTTTCCCTCACTAATTTTATATCCTTTTGATACTGATCGGCGAACTTTTGATCTAAAACGCCGAAGAGACTGTTTGCCACGTATCCTACGCCATCGATAAGGCCACGACGTAATCGCACATGTGAGCCAAAGTGTTGACTAAGGAACATGTCATTGTAGTATTGTAGTTCGATATAGTTGTGACGTAATTGTAAGGGGATCACGTCACAATGAATACGTCTCTTTGTCTTTAGACACCTGTCTTCTAGATTATTTATATATTTATCTAATAAATTTGTGCTCTCCCAATATGGCTCTAAGTTGTAATATACTACAAGCTTCCACACATCTCGAATCAGGTGCATGTTTGCACCTTTGTCGAAATAGATACTGTGATTTGAGTTGATGTTAGTTATATTGTAGGCGCAGGAAGCTGATGATACTAACATAGTCATTAGCATTAAAACCGTGGTGAAGAGACTGACTGAAGGCCTTGCTTTAGGTACCTTTAGCCTTTCAGGCGACGATACAGTTTCAGCATGAATTGTGTCCTCCTTTGATTGTTTGCTACTTGGTTGCTCGTCGTTCACGGGTAAGATAGATAATTTTGTGATAGGTCTTTTCATAATTCCGTTTTTAGTTCTGACGGAGACAACTCTGACTAATCCATCCTGTCCAGGATGAAGGATGACAACTCTGCCTAGTGCCCATTTTGCTGCTGGTAAGTTGGCTTCATGTATGAGCACAATATCGTTTTCCTTGATATTGGATTTAGATGTCTGCCATTTTGATCTAGTCGACATTTGTGTTAAATATTCCGATTTCCAGCGTTTCCAGATGTCGTGGAATATTTTTTGTGTTAACTGCCATCTTGTACGAGCGTCCCTTTCTGTTTCGATGATGTTCAAAACAGGACCACTGGACAAGAAGTGCGACGGAGTGAGATAATCCAAATCGTCTGGGTCTTCCATGAGGGCACATAAAGGTCTAGAATTAAGACACGCTTCCAATTGTGCTAAGAGCGTGCTGTACTCTTCGTAGGTGAGTTTTTGTTCTCCTACGACGCGACGTAGATGATATTTAAGACTCTTTACTGCTGCTTCCCAGAGTCCTCCAGCGCTCGGCCAAGATGGAGCGTTGAAGTGCCACTCTATGTCCATCATACTGATCTCTGATAGGAATTCTTCGTTTACTATTGATTTTAACTCCGTAAACTCTCTTTGTATAGTGTTGTTTGCTCCGATGAAGTTAGTGCCGTTGTCGCTCCATATATGCTTCGGGGCACCTCGTCTAGCTGCCATGCGACGTAATGCTGCCAGGAATGCTGATGTTGATAAGTCCGACACCAACTCCAGGTGTACGGCTTTCGTCACCATACAAACAAACACTGCAATATAGCCTTTAGTGGTCTTTATCCCTCGACCCTTGTTTGACTTGACGTCCACGTATCCAGTATAGTCGACGCCTGTTTGATAAAAAGCTCTCGTTGGGGTCACCCTTGATTGGGGTAGATCGCCCATTAGTTGGTGTTCTTTTACTGGGTTATGTCTTCTGCAGGTTACACACGATCGAAGTCGTTTCTTTACAGCTCGGTTCCCTCCTATAATCCAGAAAGTTTGGCGTAACCATGCTGATGTAATACGTGGGCCTCCATGATAAGTCATTTTATGCGCATGATCAATTAAAATGTCTGTAAAATGACTGCTGTGTGGGATGATGAGAGGATACATCATGCTTTGGCTTATGTTCGCATTTTTAAGCCTACCACCGACTCGTAATAGCCCCTCTTTGTCGAGAAATGGATTTAAAGACAGTGTTTTGCTTTTTGAATCGACAGTACCATTTTTCTTTAGGCTTTTTATTTCATCGGTAAATTCTGATTGCTGAATATTTTTTACAATAGTCGATTGTGATCTTCTGTATTCGCTTATTGTAAGGTACGATGGCTTATTATTGTCTCGACGTACAATACGTAAAATCCAAGCGAGTACTCGGATTGCGCGCGTCAGGTTGCTATGTCTACGTATGACGTCACCTACTATGTCAGTACTGCATGACGTTGTCGAGGCGTTTGCGTTCTTCACGTCACTGTGTGGCGTCATTGATAAGAGCGTTTGCTTTATTTGTTTGACTTCTTGATTTGTTTCATAATTGATCGATGTTGGTTGATTGTCAAACGTTGATAACCAAGTTGGCCCGGTCCACCAGAGAGGATGATGCTTAAGCTGTTTTGCTGTAATACCTCGACTAGCGCAGTCTGCCGGGTTCTCAGTAGTGTTGACGTAATTCCAACAATCGGCTGGTATGATTGGTGTTATTTGTGCGACGCGGTTTGCTACGTATGTCTTCCAACGCCCGGGGTCCCCTTGGAGCCAACCTAGAACGGCCGTGGAGTCTGACCAGCCATAAATCCTGACGTTGTGTTCAGGCAGGCATGCTAGTACGTTGCTCATCAGTTTTGATAATAAGAAGGCACCATTTAATTCAAGGCGGGGTAATGATACTGTTTTATTTGGAGAGATGAGCCTTGATTTTGCTGCTACTAACGTTACTGATGATGATGGCTTATGAGTTTTCTTAATTCTGCAATATATGACGCATGCGTATGCTTTGATCGATGCGTCACAAAAGCCATGCAACTCTATACTGTCATTTTTGCTCGTTTTCAGCCACCTTGCAACTTTAATATCGTTTATCTGCTCTAAATCGCTTTTGATTGTGTCCCAGTCTTTGTTGATTTTTTCAGGTAATTTGCTATCCCACTGTAGCTCTTTATGAAGCCAGACTTCTTGAAATAAGATCTTAAGTTTTGTGGAGACGGGTGACAACCATCCGAGAGGGTCAAATATTTTCGAAATATCTGACAACAGTTGCCGTTTTGTTGCTTGACCGGGAGACGTATCGATTTTTAATTTAAATTCAAATTGGTCGGTTTTAGGACACCAACGCAATCCTAACGTTTTTGTTGATTCTTCGTGCTTGAAATCGAAGACCTGTTGATAATTTTGCTGTGCTGTGTCAACTCCTTCTAATAGTTTTTGATTGTTAGAGTTCCACTTCCTTAGATTGAAGCCACCAGATCTCAGGAGTTTTGATAAGTCAGATTGAAGCTGCTTTGCTGTTTGAAGACTGTGGCTGCCGCTTAATAGGTCATCCATGTACAGATCTTCTTCCAGGACCTTACCAGCTGGACTGCAGGTGTAATTGTGACCCTCATCACTTGCTAACTGTTTAAGAGTCATCATGGCTAAGAACGGCGCTGCTTTTGTGCCGTAGGTAACCGTTGCTAATTGATAATCCTGCAGAACATCCCTAGAAGAGTCCCTCCATATGATTTTCTGGTACACCTGGTCTTCCAGGTGTAATTCGATCTGCCTAAACATTTTCTCAATGTCAGCTGTAAATGCGAACTCGTATTGTCTCCACTTCAAAATTAATTTTGATAAATCTTGCTGTAAGTTCGGACCCCTGTACATAACGTCATTCAAACTATGGCCAGTCGATGTTTTCGCTGACGCATTGAAGACGACTCGAAGCGATGTAGTAGTGGAGTCCGCGCGCCGCACACAATGATGAGGTAAATAGCAGTTTGGTGTCTTGTTACCGCTCGAGTCCGATGACCGCTGCATATGACCTAGTTCGATATATTCGTGAATAAATGATTTATAGTCACGAGCTATATTTTCGTTTCGTACAAATTTGTTTTCTAATTGTCGAAACTGTGCGACTGATTTTGCTTTAGAGTCTCCTAAAAGCTCCTTATGATTTGGTTTCAGGGGCAGTCTCACGATATACCGACCTTCATCATTGCGTGTGGTTGTTGCTTTGTAAAATTGGACGCACTGATCGTCTTCTTGTGACATGCTTGTGGTCTCCGTGATAACATCTTCTGTGTTCCAGAATCGCTCTAAATCTTCCACGTTGTTTAGTACAACGTTACACTGATAAGACTTTACATTCCCGCATAGGATCCATCCCAGGCGGGTCTGCTGTGCTATAGGTAATGAGTCATTTTCTCTGATTATACCATTTAAAATTATTGATGAGTAAATATCTGCACCTAATAATAAGTCGACGGGGCTGCTAACATTAAATTCTGGATCTGCTAAGTGTATATTTTGTAGAAATTGCCATGTTGGCTTTGGAAATGTGTTGTTAGGTAGGTTGTTTACTAAACTTTTCATAATAGGGACTTCCGTCGTGAATGTATAGTCGCCCTGCGCTGATGAGCATGTAATATGTATAATGCCCTTGCAATTATTTTCTTTAGCTCCTACACCAAAAATCACACCCTTACAACGTTGGCGAGGTAAACCTAGTTTTTGTGCCGCTCTCTCTGATATCAGCGACGTTTGCGACCCTTGATCTATAAGGGCGCGCATGATTTGAAAGGTACCGTCCACCGCTTGCACTTTGATCAATGCCGTTGCTAGGAGGACTTCGGCTATGCTAGTTTTGGGATTTTGTGCCACGTGACTCTCGTGCTGTCGCGGGTTGCCATCAGATTTTGGTGACTTTGCGAACGCCTCATGTAGCAACGTATTGTGGGGTTCTTTGCACTCATGGCATCGTTTTTCTGAAATGCAATCATTTCCGTTGTGGTTGTATAAACAATTGTTGCAATATTTTAATTTCGCAACTAAATTTTTCTTTTCGCTCGATTGCAATTTCAAAAAATCATTACAGTGGAATAATCCGTGCGCTTTATTGCACAATGGACATCCGGTGTACTTCATCGAACGATTTTTATTTGATGGTTGCTTGAATGTTTTGATAGGAGGTGATGATGATGATCCTTTATCCTTGCTGCTCGCGAAGGATTTGAAATGTTGTGACGGTTTAGATGGTTCTTGTTTACGCCTTGATGCTTCTAGGGCCGTAAATTTGGATTCTAAGAACTCTAAAAAATCCTTTAGGGTTGGCAAGTCCCTAGGCTTTGCTAATGATTGTATGTAATCGTCATAACTGCTGGAATCTAATTTTTGTGCTACAATGTGAACAACGAGAGGGTCCCATGTTGAGGTATCTACACCAAGGTTTTTTATAGCATAGATACATTCCTTCGTTGTGTCATGAATTTTCTTTATGTTCACTGCTGACTGTTGCTGCATAACAGGCAAATTCATGAGGATATTAACGTGAGAGGAGAAAATAATCTTAGTGTTGTTGTATCTGTGGTTTAGGATGTCCCAACAGACCTTGTAGTTCTCGGAGGTGATGTGAAGATGTTGAACTATCTTTTCAGCTTCTCCTTTGAGCTTGCTTTTGAGAAACTGCATTTTTTGAGCATCGTTTAAGGATCTATTGCTGTGTATGGACTCAATAAATAAGTCCTTGAAGGATAACCACTGGTGATAATTCCCATTGAAGGAGGGAATGTCCATCTGTGGGGTTGATTTTTCCTTGTGTGATACAGACCAAATCTTGCTATTTATGGTCTTTTTGATGAGTCTATATGTTTTTTCTAAATCCTTAAATCGTGCTTCATAATCCGTGTTGTCCTCCGTAGATATTGTGTCGATCTCCCAGTGAAGAGAGTCAATAACCGACCATCTTGATTGAATTGTTCGCAATGTATCCTCAAGTTCCCATTTCTCTGCGTCTTCTTCGAAGTTGATGGTTGACATGGAGTAACGAAAAGCTTTAAAATTGCTTTGCTGTTTACGAAGCATTTCATCTAGCTTAGATGCTTCTACCAATGTTTGTTGTGTGTTCGACTTCGGCGGCTGTTGATGATGAAATGTTGGTTGCGGATTAGATCCGCTAGGGAACTGTGAAGCGGGGCCTGTAGGAGGTCCCATTTGAGTAGCAGGCTTTATCAATGGAGACGTAGGCTTTTGCTCCAGCGTCAGATGTCCTGCTATGAACGCTCTTGTTTCATTGTAGAAACTTCTTGTTTTATGATAATAATCGCTAGTAAAATAGTCGTGATTTTGTTCTTCAAATTGATTCAGCTGATCATGATTACTTTCGAACTCTTGCCAATAAGAGTCCAAAGTTTTTAGCTTCCTGTTGATTGATTCAGGAGTTTTGCGATCTTTTCCATCCTTTTTAAAGTTTGTGAGCAAGGTTTTGATAGCATCCAGTATTTGGACTTGGTTTGCAATGATATTCTCCATCCTGCTGCTTTGGAGTTATTGATAAATGATAAGAGTAAAAAGGAAAGATCTTACTTGATGCTTATATAGCTAGCAAACGTGTCTCGGCTGCTGTGCTGAGTCGTTGGCTGCTTGTCTGTGACGCCGGACTGCTGGTGTCCGTAGGCGAAAGTTGAAGATACCTCGCGCTGCTGTGCGTGAGGGTGCTGTCTTCTGTGGATTGCTGTCCAGAGGGCGCATTAGAAACACTTTCACTGACGCGATTTCGAATGTTCCGAATAATACAGTCTTTTGTGAAGTGATCCCGCCTTTCCGGAGGCTCGAAGGACCATAAAGATGTATGGACTCAATAAATAAGTCCTTGAAGGGTTTATTGAATTAACTGATTTATGCTAGTATGGAAATGATTGCTATGAGAGCACGCGGTTCGGCTACCAATCGTGAACTGAATTGTGTAAAATAAAAGTATCGAACCACGCGTTGATTGATGACTCGACTATATAATAAAAATGCACGGTTGCACCGTACAGTAGCTCAACAGTTTTCCTTGAAGCTTCGCTTAACGTGAGCTTGTTAGAACCGCCTGCTGAGGCTAATCTTGAAGGATAAACAAAATTACGGGTAGATAACAATCTCGCTATTAAACTTTCCTTGGATATAACATTTTCCCATAGTAATAGTTGTTCAGTATGATGATCTGAACTAGCCCTAAAAGATTCGGAACGGTAAAAAGAATCATCCGGTAGGTATTAAGACGCGTCTTAAACCCAGGGCCGGGCCATATTTTGCTGGTTTTTAGAAACTAATCTTCTCGTTATTTGCAAGAAATACAAATTAATGAAAAATATAGCAATGATCTTCAACATCTGGGCTTTAATTTGCTATGAAGTATATTTCTTATTTTTCTGTAAAACATAAATGTATCCTGTGTTCAAAGGAAATCCGTATTATCTACTTTATAAGTTGAATTCACTTTTACTTGCGACACACTATTGTGTAGACAATCTTAAGATTCAAAAATGCTATGAGGTAAATATTTTTAATGCCTATACAGGTATATTTAATTAGTTAAATAGATAAATTCAAAATTTGGTGTGAATTCTTACGTTTTTCGAATTTGAATTCCGTGGATTAGAGGGCAACACAGTGACCATATGAAGGACAAACCAGTCAAAAACAGGTATACTTAATAAAATGATGTACTTCAGTAGAGGTGAGGCGGCTCTGAAAGGGTCAAGGTCGTTCGGTCGGGGATACCTCTTAATAAGACTCGAGTAAAGCAAAAATGTGTTTACAACTAGAATATTCATTTTCTCAAAAACAATTTGCGTTTTTTAAATCACCACTCTCAAACTAGGGTTGATAATAGAATGGTAACAAGCGTAGAGCATCATCATAAAAGCAAATTGACTAGCGAGTCCGAGAACGGCGGAAGATTACTTTTATGTCCCACTATCTGGAAGACGAAGCTGGGTTTATATTGGACCCCACATTATGCTGCATAAAATCTTATCTCGAAGTCTTCGTTGGCCCCCAAGACCTTTTATGATATTGGAGCCAAATATTATAGGATATGCTTATGACGTTTTTTCATCTCGTTATAAGATCACCATGATCTTGTTCTTGTATTTCTTACCCGAAGCGAATCTCAATGATAGCGTAATCAGATTATTTTTCCAAATTGGAATACAATAAAAAACTTTACTTACTATTTCATAATTTTCATACAGGGTCGATAGAAAATCAAGAAATTCTTGACATAGTGAATAAGCAAATACTAGATTCATTTTTCGATTGAGGGATCCGTTGGCGGAATGCAAATTTTTGTTAGAGTCAAGTGTCCTCCATGCCAGCGAAACGGTTGTTTCTGGATACGTGAAAAAATTCACGGCAGTAGTGTATATAACGAAGTTAAAATGAAAACTATCACCGCTAAGAAGGCTTTACAAGTTAACGAGTAATAGTCGACCAACTTGCAAAATGTATTTTTAGACTTTATTTGCCAACCCGTATATAAATCAAAAAACCCCCTTCTCAGTCCGTATATTGAGACAAGCAACTACGGAACCCTACCCTGCGCGTGGCCCGACACGCACTTGGCCGGTTTTTTTAGATAGGCTAGAACTAGGCTTCGATAATTACGAAAAATTGCTTTATTTTACCGCTGCGTCCAGACATCCAGCAAGCAAATTTGACTAATATAAACAATAAAAGGAAATATACATAGCCAAATATTTATTAACATCGGTTTAGTTTTGGAGGAGGAAACAGGGAAATACCAAATTTGTGGAAATAAATAACATTCGTGTGACGTAGAAACAAGCAGTATTCTATATTCATCATATAAATATTTATCCGCAACACTGGGTATCACAGCAAGTTTACTACCAACTAGGAAATTGTGTTGACATCTGAGACACACTCTAGTACTTTACGGTGAAGAAATCGTTAGACTTCTCTCTCCACTGTAATGTAAGTAACGTGGCAGGACACCAATCACATTCTCAAGACACTGATTGTTGATGTGCTTGTGAAGAATAATCGTTATTTCGCTCGGAACAAACGAAGCTGATTATTGTATGCATAAAAGTACAACTCTCATGATGGTTGATGTGCTTGTAAAGAATAATTCTTCACAAGCACATCAACCATCATAGATACAGTTGCAAAAAAAATCTCTAAAAAGTCTTCAACTTTTTTATAGAAATGTTTTAATCTGTTCATGTCGAAATTCCGCAAAAAATCGGAAAAAGAGTCGTAACTCGAAAATAATAAAAAGTCTAGGAACATTCATGGGGATGTTTCGGATACCCCACGACACGCCAAACCAAAATTGTTTTTTTGTGACGTGAATTACCCGCCCACCCTGTATATTTTGGATATTAACAAATTAAAGTCAATTACCGTTTTTTAAACACGATATAGAAACTAATCCCTGTGCCTGTTGTGGTCTGTAAACTTTCGTTAAAATGTGTAGGTTTCCATACAAAATTAAAACTGTAGGTATATTTCAACAGGAATCTGAAAAACCACAGGCACAGACAGATTAATTAATATATAGATTGTATTTGAAAAATGTTATTTACTTTAATTAGTTAGTATTGAAAATAGGATTTAACTTCGTGCCTCTGCCTTTATAATTATGGTACCAGAATATTCCTTCATTCATAAAAAACAAGACACGCTTTCATTACTTTTGGAAAATAATTGTAAAGCCGTTCAAAGTGAACAAAAAGTTCAGTGGATTAATTGTAATGGTCCTATGTAAACGTTATATTAAATTCTTATTTCTGTCTACCGGGAGTGGAAATATAAATATTTTATTTATTTATTTATTTTTATTTAACACTTTATTGTACACATAACATTACAGAAAAAACAATTAAAGTAGACATGTACAAAGGGCGAGCTTATCTCTAAGGAGATTTCTTCCAGCAGACCCGCAACAGAGACAGTTCTAAAGTGTGAGGCAGACATAATGTCGCTGGGTGAATACAACAACGGCACAACTCAAAAAATGTCAGTTTTGAGTTAGCACCGTATTCTGGTTCTACATCGCATACTTTATCTTGTGCAATATAGACCTGACTCGATATTTCACTGAATCAAGAGATAGATGTTAGTTGTGCCACTACTACACTAAATAAAATTGTTATTTTGTGTTATGCAACAATGACACTTTTGAGTCAAAAAGTTGAATTAAAATTATTTCCGTCTGCAAAAACTACCCCTGTTATATTCTGTAAACCACAATGTGAAGGTTTGTGATGTCAAAGTAGGTCCTCCCTACTTCCAACTCTTCAAGGAATCATAACATCTCTTCTCCTATAAAGTTTTGACTTATGATGGCTTTGACTTATGGCTTTCTAGTATAGATAGAAGACTGATCTGTTGTATGAAGTTCCAGATCAGAAGATTATAACAATGTGATAGCTAAATAATTTTGTGGAAAAGAGCGTAGCTATATAGTAAGCGTGAGGCTCTATTACTGCTTTCGTATGGTTACTTCGTAAATATATAGCTTTGGTAAATCATCGGATTCCTGCATATTCAATATTACCTTTATGCTTTTAAAATTCAGTTTTGTTTTCCTCTTACCTCTTCTTGTCTTATCATTCATCTTTCATCCCAAATGACTGATGTCAGAATGTCTCTATTTATTTCCTCTGAGATAATTTGGGAAAACTTCAACATATCTTTTCATTGGCTTTCCCCAGATGAAAATATCTGACGACGTATTCATCCAATTGCAAACGAAGGTATTCAACCTGAACATAGGGATCAAGGCAGACACATGAACAGTGACGATAGAACTAGTCCATCATTGTGAGCTATGGAAACAGCTACTGGTTGGTGTTTTTCTAAGAGATAACATCAGAAATGAAGTAGTAACGTCTGAGAACTAAAGCAAATAACGCAGCCCTGAAAATTAGCAAGCTGAAGTGGCAATAGGCTTGTTATATCTGCTGAAGAACTGGCAACTGATAAGGAGTATGTGTTCTAGAACAGAAGCTACAAACTAGCGTGGTTATTTTATAATTAAATAGTATGGGACGACCACCGGCCAACGTTTTACGTAGGCCGACTACGTAAAATGGGTAGCTGGTAAGAAGACCGAAGATAGAGATTGATAATTGTTTTACACATCGTTCTTGATTTAAGCAGTACTAAAAGATCTATTGAGATCAACATGTGATTGGGCTCACGAGTAATTTCTTGGTCTGGCTCTTATCATCGAACTCGTTGTGTATCTGTCCCGAAAATCTGTCCGAGTTTCGGTACTACTGGTGAAACGTGGATGTTCTGAGGTTTCAGAATATCTCTGACTACCCCTCGGGGAATATAGTCGTGAGCATATGCTTATGCGTTGTGTATCTGATCTGATAGGATCTCATCAGACAACTTCCGCCAATTCAGTAACAGATCAAATTTCCTTTTCCTCATTGCTTTGTAAATTCCCATTTCTTCCGTCTCTTCTCTAATGCCATAATTGTGTTTTATTTTGGGTACTAATTACTATCATATTTCTTCATGTTTTCTCAATAATTATCTGGCATAAATCTAAATCGTACCAAAAAGTTAAGGCAAAACTGGCATAACTCGGAACCCCCATATTTATGGCCCTATTAATAAAAAAATTGAAGTATTTAAATAAAATTCTCAACTGTTATAGATTACTGATATAACACAGATATACAAAAGGCAAACATCAACAATCTAACCCTTACTGTGTAGTAACTACAGACGAATTTGTTCGCGCGCACTCTCTCGCGCCAACTTTAATGTCATTTTTCTCAAAATCAACTTTTTTGACTTGTGCCGTTGTTGTATTCACCCAGCGATGTGTACAGCACAAATGATAAAAACTATAATAAGTAGATGTGCGTTAATTTATATACATATATTATCAATAAATATAATAATACATCTACACTAATATTATAAAGAGGAAAGATTTGTACCTATTTTTGTATGTTTGTAATGAATAGGCTCAAAAAGTACTGGGCCGATTTAAAAAATTCTTTCACCAATAGAATGCTACATTCTTCCAATTTGACATAGGCTACATTTCATTTTGAAAAAAATTAGGGATCCTTGGTAAAATTTGAACAATGTAACCGAAGGTGTAGAAAAATGAGTCTTAAAATTTATTTGTCTACCCCGTGCGAAGCCGGGACGGGCTGCTAGTATTTAAATATAAACAAATAGATACACTAAACTTACATAAACTATGGCTCATTTAAGAGAGTGATAGTGTTCATTTACTTGCTTTTTGAAGGTCGCAAATGTTTGACAATCACGAATGTTGGCGGGGAGTGAGTTCCACAATCGGGCAGCATGGATAGTGAAAGAGTAGGAGTAGAAGTCGGTGGAATGGGTCGGGATTCTAAGTTGGGTACGGATATGAGATCGACAAGGTTTGTCAGGAGGACGGGAGAAGGAGAAACGATCACGGAGATAAATAGGGGCGGAAGGATAGTGAATTATCTGTATATTTTGTCTCGAATTTTGACCTATCTATGTATGTACCAAGTTATGCTGTCTACAAATTTTTTTTTAAGAATGAGAAACCAAACATACAGGGTCCTTCTTAATATGCTGATACTTTTTTAAAGAGATGATCAGACCTTCAAACTGGACAACTTTCTCTATGGGACCAACATCGAAAACGCGAAAAAAAAAATCTGCTGTCCCATACATTTGGCTCGAGTAGGTTTGCAGTTTCGTATGGGACAGATGATTTTTTTTTGCGGTTTCGATATTGGTCCCATAGATAAAGTTGTTCAGTTTGATGGTCTGATCATCCTCTCGAAAAAGTGTGAGTGTAAGTTGGACCATGTATGTACCTACTGTATCTTATTATAGTATATTTGTAGAATAACATTTGATTTGTAACACCACTGGCTTTTCGTTGAAGAAAAACATCGTGTGGAAACCTACATGCTTCAATTTCGAGGCATGTATTGTACCCACTGTCCATTATGTGGCGACGGGCTCACCCCCTGTCACACTGGACAGAGTTTCGGTACCACTGGTGAAACGTGGATGTTCTGAGGTTTAAGAATATCTCTGACTACCCCCTCGGGGAATATAGTCGTGAGCATATGCTTATTTCTAGAATAATCACAGATCCAACGCTGCGTTTACAAATTTATCATAGTGAAGAGAGGCATATCTATCAAAATGAGGGCGGTATTTCTAAGGATTGCTACGTAGTGAATGAGTGGGTAAAGTGATACAGGTATGTACGCAGCTTTACACTTCTTTACACTTTACAAGTCACCTTCCACTTTCTGGTTTTACAACAGATAACGTCCACAAACTCCTGTGCATTTAAATAAAAGGGGTTGAGATAAAACTTCGGGACGAACGGAATTGAACTTGATTTGCTTATCTATTCACTCAAGAATTGTCTTCAGTTCTAATCCCCTGGTGATTCAAATCAAACTTTTGACGTTCTAGTAAGTAAAATTTATAATCGAATTTTGTGTGAGTTGGTATAATAGCTTGATGGATTTCTTTTGTATAATTTAATTCTGGGTAAGATAATGGTAAATTGTTTTTTTTTTCTTCTGCTTAAGGGGGCATTTTCTTTACTATGAGGTTATTTGTCTATCCCGTAAAATAGTACTTTTCGAGTATTATCTAAGTCTTCAACAGAATCGTGATAATAATATTTTAACTGAAAGCACTTAAGTTTTTTGCCATTCAAAATACAGGATGTAACAAAACACCCTAATAATTTTTAAAGGGGTGGACCATCGACCTGAACAACTTTGACTAAGGAGACAATGTCGATTTTATTTATATTATATATAGGTACTACAGTTTTTTGTAAAGCTGCTGATTTTATTTTCGTCGTTGTATCTTACAAGGTGTTACAAAATTACAAATAAACTTATAAATTAATACTAATTATATTAAATGAATACATACTAAACTATAAATCTTCTCGAGCTAAATGTATGGGACAGCAGATTTTTTATCGCGATTTCGATATTGGTCCCATAGTGAAAGTTGTTCAGTTTGATAGTCTAAATACTCCCCTTAAAAGCTTTAAATGTTTATTTTTACTTTTGTAAAACCTTGTATAGTGAAAGTTTTTCACTTTAACCACCCCTTAAAATATTACTGAGGTGTTTTGTTACACGTCCCTGTGTACGTCTACATAAACTATATTTCTTCAAAATAGACTGCAATCAACAACATTCATCGCCTAATCTTAAATTACAGACAGTGACCTGCAACATGCTTTGTCAACATACAATCCTCAAAATACATCATCGGCCTTTCATACAATTTTGGTCCAAATGTGAAAGTGCTTGAAGTGTTGAAGTATTGTGGCTTTTCGGTGAAGGAAAACGTCGTGAGGAAACCTGCATGCTTCAATTTCGAGCCATGTATTATACCCACTGTCCACTATAAGTGGCAACGGGCTCACTCCCCGTCACACAGGACAGAGTTTCGGTACTACTTGTGAAACGTGGATGTTCTGAGGTTTCAGAATATCTCTGACTACCCCCTCCGGGAATATAGTCGTGAGCATATGCATGCATGCATGTGAAAGTGCCGGCCAACAAAAACTAACGCTATATTCTGTCAGAACTTGTCCGTCTAAAAATTTATTGTTATAGCACGAAAGCTGTAAAAAACCAAGGAAAATGGCCCTACAGCTTTGTTGCCATACTAAAAAATGCTGACACGGACTAGTTCTAACAGAATATAGACTTAGCTAATTTCATCGAAAATGTATGAAACGGCAGGTTTTCCGGACCCAAATAAAACCAAGGAACGGGCAAGTCCTAACAGAATATCGAATTTTGTTGTTTTCCGGCACTTTAATATTTTGGACCAAAATCCGATGATGTCCTTTATGCCATATATTGGCATTCTTTAAATAAGTATATTAAGTTAAAGTGGTCCACTAAACCGAATCAAAGATCTCATTTAGTTCTGTAAACAGGCACTAGTCACGAACTTAGAACTTCTAAGTTCGAAACTAGTTCTACATACAAACTGTTTGCTCTAAAGTACGAGACTGGAATCTGAATCATACAGGATGCACTATTTTAAACTGAATGTTCTGTACTAAGATAAACTGGGCATTATTTACCACTACACCTGTCACGTTTTTGTTGAACAAAAACTGCAAACATAGAAAACAACTCAGTGTTGTGGACCTTGCTATGTATTTTCAACGTAGAGGTGTAAAAAATCTTAGCAGAATTTGTAAAAGTAGACTAAAATTATTATGATTTTAATGTTGGCCTAGGAAATCTTTTGCAAGGGTGTAAATGATAAAGTAACAAATAAATAATAATATTTCCAGTCCAGTCCAGTATGTCCGTTGTATCTTATTGGGTGTATATTTCATTCCAAATAAGGACGACAAGATTTTCCGATTCCTATTTAGCTTTCTGGCCAAATCATATTACCAAATGTAATTAATTTATTGGATACATATACTATCCGACATAATTATCTTGGACGGTACAAAAGCTGTTTTAAGAATAAGTGAGAGTAAGTGTTTCAAATCTATGTTTCTGTATTGCAAAATATCCTTAAAATATCGTTGCTATTTTGAATTGAGTATAGGTCTAATTCTTCCAAAAGAGATGAATGGAAGAGGATGACATATTGCACCGACCCCAAATAATGGGAAATGGGCAAGAGAATGACGATGGTGTAGGTTTTTTCTTCGCATGAGTACGTTACTTGAGTACATACTTACCAACTTCCAGAACTTCCAACTTCCAACACCAGTCTCCACCTTCAACTTGATAAATTGTGAAGCATACAACTGTAAACTTTTTGTGGAGTAGATAAATAAAGTTTTCTGATATTTTTTGTAGTTTTTTGGGAGTGTCATGAGGAACTAGGTGATAGTTCTCACGGCATCTGCAACAGTCCAGGGGGCCTAGACAAAGTACCTTTCGATTAGCTTTAACGACAGTAGAAACATAAAAAATGTATGGGACTGTAGAAAAGAACGAAAACGAATAGAAAAGGCCTAGACAATATGTAGTTTTTGACAGTTGCTTTCGACAGTGAGCGTTTCGTTTTGAACGCTTCTTGTCGATCAACAAGACCTTATAGATAACGCTAGAAAATGGCGAGCGGAAAATTTGACAGCAATTTCAAATTTTTAAATTCTTTTGAAAATCGAACACGCTCCAACATAAAAAAAAGAAAAAGGAGTGAATGATTGAGTGAGTGAGTGATTGAGTGCGCTAATCATAGAGCAGATTTCACTTTTTTTCTCTAATAAGCGATCGTCAATAATTTGTGACATTGTCTAGCATTCTGTAAATTTTCTATCGTCGATAACGCTGCGGCGGCGGCGTTGACGTTTGTAGAATAAGTAGCGTGCGCATTTTATCCACTTTTTGTCTCCCTCTTTAGGTGTCATCCGACTATTTGTCTATTCTTTAGTTATATGGATATTAATTATTATTATTGTATTCCTACTCCAAACCTATTAAAAGAACAAAATCTTTAAAATTTATCCGCTATTACGAGTATACTGTAATAATATTCTTTATTACAACTGAGATACTGTTCTCCCTATTTTGTATTTGTATTGAGTTGTCTTGTTATTGACTTAGTTATGTTACCAGTTGCATCGTTAATTAATATAACTTGTAATGCTGTTCGATATCCTGACAATCTTTGAACTGTCGTAGATTTACGCGACGAAATGCAATAGAGTTTTTATTGTATCTGGAATTTCGGTAGGCCATTCAAACAACGTTTTGGATCTGACATGATGGCGTTCGCACATGCGCACTTAGTTGCACCAAGTGTCTTTGACATATGTGTAGGGTTGACTTACCACGCATCGTATGAACAGATAGGTATCTACATTTAGTTACTTTTATTGTTCGTTCTATTATAAAAATTTTATATGAGCTAAAGAATTACTTAACGTGTGAATTTAGCGTTATTTTTCAACGTTTTTTATGCACTGAAAAGACTAAATTTTATGTAGTCAAATACTACGGGTTCGCGCGCCTCACTGCATTCCCTTGCTCGGTTTCTCTCAAGCTTCCCAGAAAGTGTGAGGTGAGTTGGGGATCTGAAGTCAGAGGGGGGCGAGGAGTGGTCGTTTTATATGTACAACTACAACGTGTTAATGAATTAACGCAAAACTAGAAAGTAGTTAGTTTAGAATCGAGAGGAGAATCGAATTATCATGGTTTCAACATAGGTAATTTTTTTAATATATTAAATAATTTGTTTGTAAAATTTTAAATTTATTGAACCCGATGTCAACCCACCGCTCGAGCACACTCAACCTACTTACTACCAAAACAAGATTCTTAAAATGTATCCATGAGTTCTTTCGCGCTTTTATTCATTGCTGAAATGACAACAAATCATTTTTGCCTCAAAACTTAAAATGCGAATAACTTTAAATTTTAAGTATCAAAATAATGACATTATTTTTAAATCTAATTATTTTGTTAGAAATCAGTTGGGGTGTGTGAGGTTTTGCGCTTATTCATTAACACGTTGTAGAATCTTATCAAGGTATCATGTAAATCAAAGTTTAGGACTTAAAATATTATCGTACCGGAAAGGTGAATGTAAAAATTTATTGGATCATTATCATCCCAAGTTTGTTTGTGTAACTTTCTTTAATTAATCTTAAGATTGGACGGTTTTCCATTAAGATTTAGCGTGGTTTCACAAGCGAATGACAAAAAGAACGCGCATTCCGTGTATTTCGTATTTTGAGTATGTGTGGTTTTCGACTTTACGGACTAAGCGAAATGCAACATTATTGTTTCAATCTAATTATTTTTTAGACATCAGTTGGGGTGTATGAGGTTTTGCGCTTATTCATTAACACGTTGTATATACTATTACCTATTCTGTGCCATGGGTTAAATCATAATAAAAGCAAAATAAATTCAAAGCCAATCCCCTCAAAACCAGCTGGATCCATAGAACACGTTTATTATAATGGTGGTAATAGAGTGCGAGAGTGAGGGTGGAATAGGGAATTACGAATGTTATCTTAACAACCAAATTACACGTCCCATTTAGTAAATATTTACTTAACACACTAAACTACATCCAGAGGATCGTTTGACTCGTTTACCAGATAAGGAGGGCAAGGAAATTAATTGTTGGTCGAACACGGTTTTAGGTTATTTATTGGTATAGTCTATGGTCCGTCGCGCTTGGGAGCTACTTTCGCGACATTGATGAGGGTAGTTCTACCACCGAGTTTTGTAGACCCGCATTAGAGGGAGGATACTTAATTCTCTTATCACAATGCTGGTAAGGTTCAAAATTAAGTTTATTTGTTTTTTTTTCTTTAAGATTCTAAGACTAATTTATAAAGGTGCAGCAGAGATGCGAATGTTGAGATGGATGTGTGGGGTTACTAGAATGGACAAGATTGGGAATGAGTATTAAGGAGGAAGTTTGAAAGTTGCTCCTGTGAATGAAGAAATGAGTGGCATATTACAAGACGAATGTTAAATATGAATGTGGATGGTGAGAAGACGACTAAAGAAAAGATGGATGGATTGTGTGAAAGATGGCATGTGTAAAAACAGTGTGTGCGCTGAAATTACGGCCAAAAGAGATGAATGGAGGAAGACAACATATTGCGCCGATCCCAAATAATGGGATAAGGGCAGGAAGAAGAAGAAGAGGAGAATTCAATTCATTAAATAATTGAATTGTACCTCTTAGGTAATACTTTACCTACAGTCTTAAAGGCTTGAAACAAATAACGTATTTATGTATCCATACATTTTCCTAAATTAATTTACCCTTTTGGGAAATACAGTCATAAGCATAATATATTTTTATGAGATAATGGCTTGATAACCAATATTACTTGAAACATCATTTTCCTCGCAAGCTACAAGAGAAAATGTACTTAAGAGAAGTTTATTCCGAATGCGTAAATGCGCGCTGCATACAAACGAAGTCTGGTGATATTTTCAATACTAACCAATTAAATTTTGCAGAAACAATCTAGGAATTAATCTCTATGCTTGTATCGTGTCCGAATTTCGTTAAAATATACAGTTTCAATGCTAGGATTAATTTAAGATTTGTATGGACATTTTTGAGGCACTGCAACTTTAAAACTGTACATTTTAAGAAAATCTGACACGATACAAACATAGAGATTTGTTTCCAGATTGTTTCTGCAAAATTTCATTGAGCTTAATCGGTTAGTATTGAAGATATCACCAGACTTCGTTTGTATGGAGCACGCCAACAGTAATATACCCTTAATGTAAATTAAGATGATTGTTGGCAGGCAGTTTTCATACAAAGTGCGAAGACGTGTTATACACTCTTCAACTTATCAATTAATTAATCAAATTAGCCCACATCAACCCACTTCTAGGCATCGGCCTCTCTTTTATTGCGCCAATCCTTATTATTGTATTTCGATGATTTTGAAATAAAATTTGTAGCTTTTGATTTTTATTTCGATTACTAGAGGTTTATAGATATGAGTATTTCAATTTCCACTAGTAACTAAAATCATTTACTTTACAATAATAAATATTTAAATTAGACCAGCACTATAGATAAATGTGCACACTATGCCTGCCTCACTTTGTATACTCTCTCCCTGTCACGGGTTTGCTAGAAGAAATCTCTTTAGAGATAAGCCCGCCCTTTGTAATTGTCTATTATGCTGTTTTCAAATATATTTCCGTGTGTACAATAAAGAGTTATAATAAATAAAATAAAAAATAGATTTATGCAAGGGTTTAGTGCAGTAAAAACCTTTTTGTTTTTGTATGACTATCTTTAATTGAGCTTCACAATCCTCAGGAATTCAGTTGCTAGCTAAAGATATAACAAAGTTTTTTATCCAATCCGTAAGATAAAGTTTTGAGTTTATTTATGTAGAATAAAATAAACGAGCTTTCACTAGAACGATAATTATTACCCTATCGAAGGGTAGAACCTTTTTTCAAAGAGATAAGTTCGAAAACGTAGATTTTTCACGAACTCAAACCCTTATCACTGATGGTCACCCTATTTCCATAACTTATCCAATCCGCTTCGAAAGCGATATAAATCTCAATTCGTCATGCCCATTTCACATTTATTTTTGTCATCTCATTTATGTTCCTATAAAATTGTTTATCTTGTGTACGGTGAACGTGTTCAGTATATTTAAGAGCAATTTGATTAAAAATTCAAATTCCTTAGTACATTACTCTAACCACCCCGAAATGGTGTAACTGTGTGCACTAATCAGGTCTCAGTAATCAGGTGTCACCTTCAACAGCAATCACGTCAGGCATCAAAGCCCATCATCATAATCATTCATATTTCACTTCTAATTTAATATTTGTATGTTTGCGGAATGAAGCTAGACAGACTTTTTAAGTTATGTACACACGGCGACACATCAAGCTACGCAAAACCAAAAAAAGCTGGCCGCGCGTAGGTAGAGTAATGTATAACGTCGCGTGGCCAGCTTATGTTGGTTTTGCGTAGCTTGATGTGTCGCTGTGTGTATAAATAATGTACCTGGCTTCACAACTAAAATGTCAGATTTCTGCAAATCGCTGTGTAGCGAGTAAGTTTAAAAGATCATAATGTAACCATTGGATTACTTGATTATTTCATAAGTCAAAAACGGTGCTGCTTGAAACATTTTAATAATCTACTTTGTTATTCGCAACAACAGACTATACTAAAACACATGATAAAGTTTTGTACAAATTTTTAACAACTATTTTAACAAGCGTGTGCTTTTTTTATTTAACAAAATGATACATTTCATAATAATACGACAAAAATAAGTACCCAAAATCAGAGGCATATTTTAATTAATTATAGCGCCTCAAAAGACAATCAACGTCAGAAAACTTTGCAATTCACCTTCAAACACAAACAGTATTTGTAACAATCGGTCTAACAAGGGTTTTGATAGGACCATGGAAGGATATCAAGAGGCAATGGACGACAACCAAACCCTTCAGGCCCTACATGACTGGCCTATTAAATATATTTACAGAAGGTTCACTTCCTATAAACGCCCTGGGTTAAAATAAGACCACCTCTATACTATTCCTGGATGTCGGATGAGGCGACTTAGTTGGCTAATAGTTCGTGCCTAAAAAAAAAAGATAGTTTGGTTGCAGAAGTGTTTTTTTTCTCACTTTCAAAATCATGACCGAATTATACATAATCTCCATAGTGATTTTGTGACGTGTGAATTTCAAACATACTCTTCCCTTGGTCTAGGACAAAAATGTTTCAATAGTTCGGTACCGAACTACTGAGACTGTAAAAATCTTAAAAGTTAGGTAAATAAGACTAGACATTCTGTACTACTGGTGTACTATATTTACTAAAAATTTAAGGGTGTAGGTACTCAGACACTGAAACTGAACAACTTTCCCTATGTAACATGGGTCGAAAAACGAACAAAAAGTGTTGGACCTCCCATAGAAAATCGATCGGCTGATCCACATTTTAGTATGGGAGGTCCATGTTCCTAAGGGAAAGTTGTTTAGTTTCATTGTCTGACACCCTTACAAATTTTTAGTAATAAAAGACTACCGGTGTATATTTTTAGACCCCACATTGTAACAGAAACCGGTTACAAAAATGTAAAAGTTAGAAAACATTGTTG
Source organism: Agonopterix alstromeriana (assembly GCA_963924505.1). NCBI lineage: Eukaryota > Metazoa > Arthropoda > Insecta > Lepidoptera > Depressariidae > Agonopterix > Agonopterix alstromeriana. The sequence continues at coordinate 17,669,128 of OZ004664.1, forward strand.
ATGAGCGCGTCTGCGAGTGGGAATCCAATATAAGGACACATTGTTTAACAAAAACTTAAAGGCCCTACTACTAAAAAAGGCATATTATACTATAAATGATTACTTTGACGATACAGACATATAAATTAAGGACCAGGTACTCCTTAAATTTCTCTGACATCTTTTTACTATACTTTTTTTTTTTATTTAAACATATTTCTAAACTTTTTTAACATTTTTGACATTTTGTAAGTTTCGTTTTGACATTATATTACCTACCTACTTATTATGGTGCTTTGACTTTGTATTCATTATTATTTTTATCACCTAGTAATTTTTTGTTTTGTTTGTATACCTACCTAATTTAAAACTGTTAATGTTGTAGTGCCCAACAGGGTTTCATGTCTCGAACTATTTTTAAGATATTTTAAGAACCTATTGTAACCATGAAAACAACAAATAAATGAATATGAATATGAATATGAATATGAATATGAATATCGCAGTGAGTTACAGCTCTGCTCGCTAACATGTCAGTTTGGGGGACGACAGCCATTCAGTTTACTTTAGCGCGAGAACTCGTGATCAATGATTATACACATTTTTTACCTTTTGTTTTGTAGTGAATTGTAAATGAAGTGGGGTATTATCTAAGGAATGTGAAAAGGTCGAAAGGGACACGGGTTTTGTTTTTGTTGTTGGGCGGGGTTGGATATCTTTTGGCAATGACTTCACTTTTTCTTACTTATCGTTTGTTCTGTAGATCTCGTAACTTTTAAATGTGATGAAAAAATCAAAAATTTTCCTGTTCAAAGTGAATATACTGTAACACATCAAACTGAACAAACTTTCTCTATGGGACCAACATCGAAATCGCGAAAAAAAATCTACTGCTCCATACAAAACTGCAAACCTACTTTATCCAAATGTATGGGACAGCTGATTTTTTTTTCGCGATTTCGATGGTGGTGCCATAGAGAAAGTTGTTCAGTTTGATGGTCTGATCATCCCCTTAAAAAAGTGTCAGCATATTAAGAAGGACCCTGTATATAGGGTTTTTATATTATGCTGACGGTATTTTAGGGGATTATTAGACCATCAAACTGAATAATTTATTCTCTGGGACCAACATCGAATTAGCGGAAATAAAATTCAACTGTTCCATTCCAAATGTATGGGATATTTCGGTCGAGTAGGATTGCAGTTTTGTATGGAAGAAGATTTTTTTTTCGATTTTGAGGTTTAGTTCCATTAGTAGGTATGTATAATTCTCCTAAAAACCGTCAGCATAATTAAGTTGACGATAAGATAAGATAAATATTCTTTATTTGCACACCAAAATACACAAAAAACAACAACAATATACGCGAACAAGAAGGGTACAAAAGGCGGCCTTATCACTAAAAGTGATTTCTTCCAGACAGAACCCTGTGTGTGTACAGTTAGTTAAATTACAATAATTTAAAATGTTAGAATGCGACACATATTTATTACTGTAAATTTTTAGAAAATTAATAAATATTCCCTCATTTCTCTTGAATGATCAGGGGTGCTATTGTATTACCTACCTGATTAGATCTGTATCATATCAACATGGCGTTTTTATGAAGCGCTTACTAAAATTGGAGCTATATGGGATACGTAATCCACTGAGTTTGTATTGTTTTTTTTACTTTTATTTTGCTGTGAGGTCAAAATGTCATAGACATTTTACCCAGACATTTCAATAAAACCGCTCCACCCCGTTCAAATAATAATATAGAAGAGACATCTAAAATTGTATCTCTTTAAAGCATTCCCCTTTTACGATAGTTCAAAAATTGGCAAATACGCCTACTGGCTCATATCGGCGGAGTTTATGTCAAGTCGTTTCAACAACGATCTTGTCCCAAAGCTCTATTACGCTATGTAAATTTACTAGCAATGAAAATGTTAATATAAGTATTTTATCTCTTTTGCCTACAACTACTTTTGTCAGTGAATGAATTATATTTTATGAATAAATGTTACATTATCTACAAAGTAAAACATATTTGTATGGGGTCCTTCTTAATACAGATATGCTAGGATTACAGTTTTGTATGCCAGACTTGATTTTTTTTCGCGATTTCGATGTTGGTCCCATAGAGAAAGTTGTTCAGTTTGATGGTCTGAACATCCCCTTAAAAAAGTGTCAGCATATTAAGAAGGATCCTGTATGTTACATTATCTACAAAGTAAAATAATAAAATAAATAAGACAACGATGCTCATATTTAATTATTAAACAGTGAAATTATAATTAAAGTTCACAACATGCAGCTTAGTATGACATAATTCATTTTGGTTATTAAAATATCATCATCATCCTTAGGAGTATTCGCTAATCCTGTCTCTTTTCCGCTTGTGTCTTGAGTCCCTGATATTTACTTTGATTAAATTATAATAATTCAAAAATACTAAACTTCATAATGAATTTTGTTATTATATTTAATTTCATTGCAATTAGTTAACCATAAACATTAATTAATTGATCACTATGTAAGATGAAACACAAAGCAAGCAGGCAACATAATGAAGTTATAGGTACTTAATAAGTATACCTACATATTTTATGTAAGTCAGTAATCAGCAAATAATTAAATTGAACTAGAATTTGTAAGTCAGTACTATTTCTTTAGGAAAATCAAACTTCAATTATTGGCTATGTGCACGACACTAGCGGTGTCGGACCGCTGTGTATTATTTCAAGTAACATATTAGTTAAAAGCATGTTATTTTATAATAAAATAATGTATAAACTACAGAAATTGGCAGCATTACCGATATTTGAAAAAAATTAATACCTATTGGCTAGAATCCACGATATTTGCAGTGCCAATTTCCGTACAAACTTTTATCCCGGTTTTCACACCTTTGGAGATAAAATTGCAAAAAATCCTTTTTAGTGATCTAGATTCCAATAGAAACTTCCATGCCAAATTTTAAGTTTGTAGTCTTTACAGTTTTGGAGATTTCGTGTTGAGTTAGTGTGTGGATTTGCATAGATTCAAGCATATTTTACACAGCTTGTCCAACAAAAGTACACATTTCTGCCACTCCGGTCGCTGCGATCGATTTGTCAGTTCCAATCACCACTTCGCACATAGCCATATTGTTAGAAACATCCAGATGAAAAATACACGTGAGAATTGTTTATTCAGTCTAGTACATTTTAAATCTGAAACGGTCGTGTGTACCAACACTAGCTGCCGAAGCCCAAGGGATTTACACCATCGTAAAACACACTATAACTCAAAATAAGTCTCCTTTAGGAAATATTTTATAACTTTCCTCAGCAGGAAGATTTATAGTTCCTTAACATTATTAAAAACCGGTCAAGTGCGAGTCGGGCTACTCGCGCACCGAGGATTCCTTACCACACCACCACACAACATAATAACTAAACAACTTTTTTTGTCCTGCACCTTTAACAACATTATCGATGGGTCTGGGGTCTGAGGTCACTAGCTTATAGTTTGTTTGCTTTACTGTATGGTATCATTATTTTATTAAATAGACTATGTATTATTGTATACATAACGTTAGCTTAAGAATTTATATTGTAATAGTTATTAAGTCGTGTTACGTTGTAGAGTTTCTGGCCGCATCTTCTCTACAGCGACAACACGTTCCGACGCGGTGGTAGCTTTAAAAAAGATTTGACGTTTGATAAGTGTGCTGCAAGCTCCTATATTGAATAAATTATATTGACTTTGACTTTAACACTTGGTCGGTTTTTATATATTGTAGAGTTTGCTCTATAATCACACCAAGTTGAACGCTTGTATGTATTACCGTTTTTACGATAGAGCGAGAAGAAAACAACTTTGATAAAAACAATTTTTTTATATGAGGGACCATAATTTTTAGCTTTTTGAAATTTTTATTATTTGTTAGCAAATCCGCCGTAATAACGCACATTCTGAACAAAAATTTCAACTATCAAGCTATTTACTAGCTATATTAGCTAGCTAGCACGGACGGATGAACAACGTAGGCTTAGTAATAGGGTCCCATTTTTACCCTTTGGGTGCGGAACCCTAAGAATCAAGAATTAAGTATTATATTAAATTCTACTTTAGAATATGAGTAAAGCATTCGACACGTAAAACTACTATCCTAAAAACCTTTTAGGCTGGGTTGCACCAAAAAATATTAATTCTTTAAAATAATAATTACTATAAAATTTTATTGATTCTACCTATGCATGTATGCCATGTTAGCTTAATAAAATTAAAGATTGAAAAAGTCGGGCGGTGAGCGGGATTCGAACCCACGACCTGCCTACCCGGGGCATACTCCACTCCAGGAAGGTCGTGGGTTCGAATCCCGCTCACCGCCCGACTTTTTCAATAATTAATTTTATTTTATGTAGAGGCCACACTAACGTCACGTAACGCTTAACGTCAACTGACGCGTTAAGAGGATATGTGAAAAAAATAGGATTCTTCAAAGCATCATATATCATGAAGTACTAACAGTAGGAGTATGATTTGCGGATATGTGTAAATTGAACATATAATTGAAGTTTTGATTAGAGCCAAAACACGGTTAAGAGACATTTTCTCGATAGAAAAATAAGCCAAAGTGGCCTCCGGCTTTATCGATAAACGCTTGGAACTGCTAAACGGAGAATCATAGAAACACGAGCTTTATTTAAAAAAAAGAGATTGATATTTGATAAATTTTGATTAGAGCAGAAATGAACTTACATAAAAAATACAATCACAATTAAATAAAGATTGTTTTACGCTTGCGTCGTTTCAGGCGCGCGCGCTGCCCTATCTCTTTCTCTCGCATCAGGCAGTAATATGAGCTATCACACGCCCATTTCGCATAAATTATTTTTCGACATAGGACCTTAAATTGACTATTGAAAACAACGCGTTAAATACCGCGGCTACATTAGTGATTAACGGAAAATAAAAGTCGACCGTCTAATGCCATTGTCAAAGAATTAACGCGTTAAGTGTGGGTGACCACAGTAACGCTTAATGTTATCAACGCGTCAATAGGCGTTAGTTTGGCCACCACAATCAATTGTTAGTGTGAACGTCCTGTCTCTCACACTGCTCATACTGTTGACAGTGACAGCATCATATTAAAACAAATTCAAGCCTAACAAATTTTTGTTCAGTCGCGTTGCAGGTTCTGACCTGAGCACTTTGGGATAGATACTCCCATAAACTATTTTACTTGACACTGGCGGAAATGCAGTGCTAACGCACAAGTAAGTGTTCATTATCAATCAATCAATCAAATCAGTCCACAATCAACCCACTGCTGGGCATAGGCCTCCTTTTTTTGCGCCACTCCTCACGGTCCTGTGCCAATCTGATCCATGTACGACCCACAACCCTTACAATGTCGTCTGACCAGTGTCCATTAATTATAAATTTAAAACTATTAAATTTTTGTTGCAAGCAACTCTTAATATGCTAACATTGACAACTGCACGTATATACCTAAAAGATTGTTGGTAGTTGTAGACAAGTTATTTCTTCTGACGTGTTGATGGTATTTCACAAAGTAGGTATGGCATGCCATTGTTATAAAAACATTCATCATTCAGTGTTAAGAGGCTTGCTGATTACCCAGGGTGTTCCAGACGTATAAGAGGCTCAATACGTCACTTGGAGATGCTCCTTTTGTACACAAGCAAAGTTTCACCAGCCCGAAAGGAAAGTCCAGTATATGTAGAGGGTGAAATTGATATCATTAGCATCCTTTTAAACTAAGAGTCTACCCATCAAACTGAACAACTTTTTAGCTGTTCCATACTAAACTGCAATGCCTACTCTACTCAAATGTTAGCAACAGCAGATGTTTTTTTTGTTCCGATCGGTTTGCTCCCATAGTAAAAGTTGTTCAGTTTGTTAGGTAGCCTCTTAGTTTAAAAGGATGCTAATGATATCAATTTCACCCTATAGATTCTGATACTTAAATGAGACTAGATAATTTGTGTGACAATGATCAAGATTTTTATTTATACGTGCACTATATTGCACTATATAATACGCGAGCATGGTGCTCTCACTAAAAAATTAAAGTATTTTTACCCGACTGCGCCGGAAGGAGGGTTATGTTTTTCGAGCGTTGGTATGTATGTATGTATGTATTTATGTATGTATGTATGTTTGTATGTCTATTTCTTTTGGCACGGCCTACAGCCTAAACGGCTTGATGGATTTTAACGTTTGAGGTGTCATTAGATTCGTAAAAATTGTGAGAGTGACATAGGCTATATTATTTTAATATGGGGCCTGCGAAATAAAAAAGAGAGGGAAAATATATCTTTTTTTTTTCAATAAAATTACAATATGGGTATTAAATGAAAGCTAATGATCTGACGATTCCAAAAATATATATATTATAGTACTTTTATGTTACCTTTTCGACACAAGACTAAAAAGAATGAAATAAACTAAATTATTATGATAAACAAAAAACCCGACTGCAAAAAAAACCTATTAACTGAAAAGAGAAAAACAAGCTCTTGTTTCTTCTTCTGAATGTTATTAGGTAGGTATTGCAGACGAGGACAAACCAATAACCAACCAAAAATCGTCTGTGTCCCCGTTTGTGATACCTGCCTAATAACATTCAAATTATATTAGCTCAAATAAAGCTGTTATAGCTTATTAGTGATTATAGAGCTTGTTTTTCTCTTTTCAGTTAATAGGTTTTTTATGCAGTCGGGTTTTTTTACCTAACTATTCCTTGCACCACATGTATACTTAACTATGTTTAACTTAATTTCCCTGCTAGCAGCGCCGACGGCGGTAAACGAGGATGCAACGTAGGATTTAGTTAATTCCGGTAATTTTTCGTTACATGTGAAAAGTGATGGTACGTGAAGCGTTTTTATTTAGCTAAAAATAACTTGCTTTGGACGTTTCCGCTGTTAACACTTGGCTGCTTATACCTTATTTTTTTATTTTTTTATTGGCTATATTTATTAGATTTTAATCGGATCCCTTCTTTGTGAATCAAGGTTCAATACCTGTTTGGCGGAAGTCGCACTCGATATAGTGGCTCATTTCTACTTCACCTTTTTTTAACCATAGCCATAAGTTGTATACAACGTATTAATTAATAAACGCAAAACTAGAAAACAGTTTGTTTACAATCGAGAGCAGAATCGAATTATCACACAAACCACAGGTTAAAACATAGGTTATTTTTTGGAATATTAAACAATTATTGTGTTCGTATAATTTAAAATAAACTCAACTCGATTTTTTTAACTCTAATAACTTTAAATTTAAATTAATAAAATAATGAAATATTTATTTCAATGCAATTTTTTCTATATAAATCAGTTGGGGTGTATGAGGTTTTGCGCTTTTATTTAACATCCTTCAATGAAATAAATAATAAAGTTTGTGATGATGTTTGGATGTCTATGACCATTAGGTCATAGACACATCATCTGGATGAACGGATTTAGATGAAAGGAACACTAATGTAATATGAACTGGATTAACCCAAAGGATACTTCTTTAAAGTCAACGCAGACAAAGCCGCGGGTAAAAGCTAGATACTTGTAATACATACCAGATACTTCATAAGATTTGGACGAAAACGGGTTTTTATTGGATCAGATTAGCACAGAACTGCGACAAATGGCTCAACAAAAAGAAGGTATGCCCAGCAGTGGGTTGATGTGGGTTAATATAAGTGATTGATATGTCGCAGTTCGTTTTAAAACAAATCTTATATAAGTATATAGGGTCCTTCTTTATATGCTGACAATTTTTCAATGAGATGATCAGACCATCAAACTGAATAACTTTCTTAAAATCTGCTGTTCCATACAAAACAGCACACCTACTTGGCTAAATGTATGGGACAGCTGATGTCTATTTTCGCGATTTCGATGTTGATCCCATAAAGAAAATTATTCAGTTTGATGGTCTGATCATCCCCTTAAAAAGTGTTAGCATATTAAAGTAATATAATATAGTCTTTATTTTCTTCTCACGTACAAAAAATACATTTTGAAAGTTATTATGAACGGCTGGTACAATATACGCATAAGACATTTTATATGTGAGAGACTGGTGCACGTGGTAGGTTTATAAACGTCTATAACCCGGAATATTAAGAAGGACCCTGTACTTAAAGTGATGTTACAAATAATTTCTAAGAACATTTAAAGCAAGTTAAGTATGTAAGTAATGGCAATAATGTCCAACTGTGATCTTAACAGCCTCTTATCTTACCCAAAGTACGCACGTTTCTCGCTCCGTACTTAATAAAATATGCAAGAGATTGCCAGACGCTTGTGTTACTAAGTTGTTTCTTTATTCTACTAACTTAGTGTAAATAAATTGTTTATAAAAACACTTTCTCGTCCAATTTTTTCAATGACTTTCGTACAATTGCTCAATTATCGTCTTACTTTTATTTTTTCATTTCAATGTTTACTCTTTTAAAGTGAAGTTAGGTATTACGTGGGGTATACCACTGAGCAAGTAATCACTACGTTTTAGGGCGTACTGATAGTTTTTAAAACGGACCAGTTAGTGACAATGCCAATCATTGACGTAGAATACTATGGACGCCGGGTCTAGTATAAAATACTCGAATAAAGTGTTCGAGACTAAAATACACAAATCTAAGTACGTATATAAACCAACTAAAAACATTGAAAATGCTGAAATTCTTTTCCGTCCCACTCCCCCATCGGAACACGGCGCGCGCCGCGCGTAGTCGGCCGATATAACGAAGACATTTGCGTAATTCGTTCTCTTTTTAACGTTTTTGTTCTCTTTTTATTTCGAAACTTTTGAGCGCGGACCCTTCGTCCAGTAGCGGTAAGTCAATGATGCCAACGAAAAATTTATTTTAATTTCTAATAAGAAACTCTTTGGCAACCTATAGCCGAAAATTGTATTCGATTGTCATTTGTTTTAATGATTTGGCGACACATTGAAAAGTGCGTGTCGCGAGACATGATTTTAGCAAGGAAAAATTAGTTCTTCACAATTTATTACGAAGTATGATAGACATCGATACTTGTTTACAACTGGTTAAATGAGATTAAGCATGATCGTAGCAATCTCAGTGAAGATCTGCGTGGGAGATGTTTTTTAACGGCAACAACTGAGGAAAATGCCAATGCTGTGCAGCCCATGAGAGAGGCTGATAACAGAGCGACCTATCAGCAGATTAAGGCACGCTTAAGATTTTCTATGAGTCAAGTATAAAAGAGCCTACATGAATTTAGGCGTCGGGAAGGTTTGTACTAGATGGATACCCCATAATTTAACCGAGCTCAATAATTTCAAAGTAAAGCAGAGGGGGCCACTGCTTTTCACAGAGGTTCCATCGAATGCGACGATGCATAAAATGAAATGGAGGTTTCTTCTTAAATTATTAAAATTATTCCCAACCTCATACTTCGATCCACTTTTTATTTTCCAGAAACTTTCAGTATGCCCTAAGTAAAAGTATTCCTGGGATAAAACTACGAAGTTTTTCCAATCAGGGGTAGTTTAGCTACTAGCTTTATTGTACTTATTGTACAAGGTTTATTTTAGAACACCTACTTATTATTTTAGGATAGAATAACGTATTACCAAAAAATTTTATGATATTATGAGCCTAACCTCTCAAAACATCACCACAAAAAAGCCGTGGTGGTCCAGTAGCGAGTAACGTTGCCTGCCGTGCAGGAGGTGAATGTTCGATTCCCGTTAAGGCCGACCAATACCAATGAGTTTTTCAGAATTTATGTACGATTTTTAACACCACTGGCTTTTCGGTGAAGAAAAACATCGTGAGGAAACCTGCATGCTACAATTTCGAAGCATGTATTATACCCACTGTCCATTATAAGTGGCGACGGACTCACTCCCCGTCACACTGGACAGAGTTCCGGTACTAATGAATCGTGGATGTTCTGAGGTTTTAGAATATCTCTGATTACTCCCTCGGGGAATATAGTCGTGAGCATATGCTATGCATGCTATGATATACATAAGACTTTGTATAAGTCTGTTCATAAAAGTACATAAAACACAATTTACAGTTTATTCCCATTCGGAATATTTAGAGTCTTATTCTAAACATCATCTACAGCTTTTTAAGCGTGTAGTTGTAGCGATTTTTTGTATCTTTGATCCGCTTCTTTACTTCAGGGACTCCTGATCTTGACCTCTCTGTTCTAATAACAGTATTTGGAAGCAGACTGGCTCCCAAGCGTTATTCAATGAATTACGTGACCGGCTTACGATCCTGCCCCAATTCAAAAGATGCTTGATATATCAAGGAGACAAAGTTTATAACCGTTAGATACGTTGAAAGGATTCCAGAATGATTTATGATACAAGTTTACACGGAATAAGGCCGTAACATGAATAAAAACTAAAATATTTCTTTTCGCAATTTTCCTTCCTGTTACCGTGGAGAATTAAATAAAAATTTCTTTCTAACATGAATAAATACAATGATAGGTCTGTAGTTACATGCATAATAAATTACAATTAGAAATTATTACAAAAGAAAGCTAATAAATATCTTGGTCTAGCAGTTAAATTTTTGATCGTGATACAATCTTTGTTGCGGACTCGTTATTCTTTTATTATTACTGAGTATAGTATTATCAAATCCCTATAAGACACAACAATAGGGTGACTTGACAACTTGTCAAATCAGCTAATCTTTATTGGACGTCAAAACGTGCGCTTTGTATGAAATTTGTACTCAATTCAGAGTTGTGACGTCATCAACATTTCATTACTTTTTACCCGACTGCGCCAGAAGGAGGGTTATGTTTTTCGAGCGTACGTATGTATCAATGTATGTATATATGTATGTCTGTATATATATGAGCTTGTTTTTCTCTTTTCAGTTAATAGGTTTTTATGCAGTCGGGTTTTTTGTTTAACTTAATAATTAACGTTTATATTAAAAATAGTATTCAAGCTAAAAACTAAATGAAAATGGGAGTTAAGCGTTATTTTCTAACCTTTTTTTTATTGAGAAGATAAAAATAAAATAAATTGTATGTAGTCAAATACCCAATTGTGGTTCCCTTTCAAATATTGCTGATTTAATAATATACGCTTCGTAATGGAAGCTAATACTTTTTCTTAACAATTTTCCTTTACCCAAAAAGCTTGGTATGAGGTATGCTTATTTGTGTAAGTATATTACTAAAGTCAGTTTTTAGGGTTCCGTAGTCAACAAGGAACCCTTATAGTTTTGCCATGTCCGTCCGTCTGTCCGCGGCTTAGCTCAGAGGCGCTTAGTACTAGAAAGCTATAATTTGACATGGGTAAACATGTTTATCACGCCGACAAAGTGGTAAAATAAAAATATGAAAAAAAAAATGTTTTAGGATACCTCCCCTACACGAAAAGTGGTGTAAAAATATTATGGGTGTGGGAACACAATTTTTGATTTAAGGATCCGTTAGCGAAATATTAAGATTTAAAGTGAAAATTTTTGTTAGAGTCAAGTGATTAGATTATCCGTATTTCAACTGGTAACTATTCTACTAAGTTAGGGTGAAAGTGCGGTGGCCAACTTTAGAACATCCCTCGACAGTTCAAATTAGTTTCCAGTATCCATTAGATTCCTCTCTCAAAATTCGAAGCCGAACCTTTTAAATTTTTATACGAAGCAACAATTAACTTCTTGGCCCTGTTATTGTCATCTTAATTAAGATTCTTGTGCGATACAGCATTGTTTTCTGTTTTTAATTTTTTCTTTTGTTGGCTTTTTGAGGACGGTAGAAGAGAATGTCTAATTTGGAAGAACAACGGTCTGAGGAAATTAATTGTTTCTTGTCTGTTCACATATCCTTGTTTACACGATACTTAGAGTTGTTTTAGGGTAATTATTCCAGCTATAGTCTTATAACAATTTTGACAGAAATATTATTACAATTATGTAAACAAACTGGACAATCAAAGAGACCGTGACTTACATAGGAAACATTATTCAACGTATTACTGAATTAATGCAAAACTAGAAAGTAGTTTGTTTAGAATCGAGAGCAGAATTGAATTATCATGTTTTCAACATAGGAATTTTTTCAATTCAATTCAATTCAATTATACTTTATTGCACACCAAAACAGAACATACATAAACAAAACAATAAACAATTTGTTTGTAAAATTTAAAATGTACTGAACTCGATCTCAACCCACCGCACGGGCACACTCACCGTACTTACTACCAAAACAAGATTCTTATAATGTATCCACGAGCTTTCATTAATTGCTGAAATGATAACATCATTTTTTCCTGAAAACTTAAAATGCGAATAACTTTAAATTTTAATTTTCAAAATAATGAATTTATTTATAATCTAATTATTTTGTTAGAAATCTGTTGGGGTGTATGAGGTTTTGCGCTTAATCTTATCAAGGTATCATGTAAATCAAAGTTTAGAACTTAAAATATTATCGTACCGGAAAGGTAATGAATGTAAAAATTTATTAGATCATTATCATCCCAAGTTTGTTTGTGTAACTTTCTTTAATTAATCTTAAGATTGGACGGTTTTCCATTAAGATTTAGCGTGGTTTCAGAATAGACAAGAAGAATGCGCATTCCGTGTATTTTGTATTTTGAGTGTGTGAATTTCGACTTCACGAACTACGCGAAATGCAACATTATTCAGCGTTGGCTTTTGAACGCTAAAATTAAATAACTAAATAAATAACGCGCACAGGCACATACATTTGATTTAGTCGGGGAAATCTACGGATTTTTGTATGGAGAAGGTTGCATTAATTGCACTTTTGGTGATAATTTGGAATATAGTAGATAAATACCTGAAAAACATAAATTCTCAATAATCCCCGATTTTTTATTGAGTATTATTGAATAATTAAGACATTTACAAAACATTAAATTTATGTATGAACAAAAAATGGAAAACTCGTGATTTTGTACAGGATGGCTTCATTCAATACGTTTTACTTATAACAATAATAATCCCCGGTTCATATCGTAAATTTGAGTAGATATTGAATATTTTGTAAATCTTCAAAAATTATAACCTCGAAACTAAATTATTTACTTTTGTTTGTACACATTAAATTTGCCTTGTGATAATTAACTGTCTCTTTTGCTAGTATACTGGAAGAAATATTTTTCTAAATAAGCTTGCCCTTTGTACATTTATATCGATATTAAGGTATTTCTCAGAATCCTGAGCCAATATAACCACGAACTCTCGACTAAAATGTTATAAACTAACAGTAATATTATTTCAAACACAATTTACTAAAGTGTCTTTAATGCAATCTCAAACCTTATTTTTCCTAGACTAATTGTTATGATCGCAAACGTAAGCTACAAGGCTTAAATTCATTGTTGTGTTATTATATTTTTATATCAGCCGTCGCCGTCGCTGTCCCATTGTTGGGCGAAGACCTCCCTCCGTTCTCTTCATGCGTCCCAGTTTTGCGCTTCATTAGTCCAGTTCTATCGAAGCTATCGATTTCGTCCCACCAACTTCTAGGTCTTTTTCGATTTCGTTTTGCTGGGCACCAGTCGGTAGTGGTTTTGCCCCATAGATCATCTGCTTATCATTAATGCCATTTTTGTGTGTTATAATAATTAGGTGCATTCATGCATATGCTCACGACTATATTCCCCAAGGGGGTAGTCAAAGATATTCTGAAACCTCAGAACATCCACGTTTCACTAGTATTACCGAAACTCGATCCATAATAATGAGGTACTTATCCATTTTGACGATTTTATTTTACAAATGTTCATATAAATGCTGTAAAGGCTAGACTAACTAGGCATTTGGTATTAATTAAACCAAATTAGATACATTATTAAAACTAACATTTTTGGGCAAATTCCAAATCTGGCACATTAACATAAATCGGCAGTAACTGCACGGTAGCAAATTTTGGCAGACTACCAGACTGCAAGTTGTCTACATGATATGATCATCCGCTGACATGACGGGACGGAACTATTCTTCGGATCACATAGAAATTAGAACACTAAAATAGGTCAGGTCAGTGAATAAACGTGGGTACTTATGGCTAAGCAGTCATTAATCCTTTCTCGGTCGTAATCATGCCCCTTTTATGGCCGTCAGCTAGATTTTTATTTTGTCTAGTGAGATCTTTTATTTCTTTGCGTCGGAACTGCGCCCCCGACACTTACGTCGAGCTGTTCATTAAAACAGTTTTTCTCTTTTTTCTCTTTAGGAACACCTGGCTACGAAAATATATTTTAAAAATACTGCTTTTAACTAAAGATATTCTTATAGAGTCGGAAGCGTCGGAACAATGAAAGTGCCTGAATGAACAAATTTTACAAAAATTATTCCAATTTCATAAGCAAGCAGTCGAAAAGAAGCAAATCAACTTATCAAAAGTTAACGTTTCGAATATGATAGTAAACTAACGCTTTTGCAACAATTAATTGGCAATAATGGGGTAGCACGACTTTACCATCGTCATGTTATCTATACTTATAAAACAGTACCGTGACTGACTGACAGACAATGCATAGCCTAAACCACTGAAGAAGCCGCAAGCGAAAGCTAGCAGTAGTAGACAAGATGCGACAATTTTAATTTGAGCAAGATTTCTATCGTCCGCAAATTTAACTCAAAGTTTTCAGTGAATGTGTGTCATTTTGCATACCTAAATATACCATTTTGCGTGTAATCCAATGTTTTGTCCTTAGACTACTTATATGAGGAAAAGTTACGCGTGTAATTCTTCTAACAAACTTTTCTGCCACTTTTTGCGGAGGGCGAGGTAGCACGAGATACGCAATTTTGATTTTTATTCCATTAGTTTAGATTCTAATTTTGAATGTCATAAGTTCGAAATTATTGCTCCGCAATTATAGGCTGTCGCGTTTAGTGATAAGGTATAAAATTGTATGTAAATGCGTAAGATCTTTTGATCTTGCACGTTGGCAGAGGGGAAATGCTAAGGCGAGGCGGGTCCGTATATAATTCGTCTAAGGTTTTGTCGCATCCGTTACGTGTCGACGTTTCGTTAGTAAGCTACTATTAAATTAAAACTGCAAACTGTAATCCGTTCTTACTCAACTACATCAACTACATAATTACGGTAACATTTTGAAATCCAACCCACAAAATTGTTTTGCTATCAATTTTGGTGCAGGCGGGCAGGTATCGGCGGGCAGGTGCGGATATTGCATCCTCACACCCATTTCCCTACATGAAAGCTGAATTATGCCTTTCAATTGCCTGTTAACGATTCTATCAAACTTAATTACATTTTATATTGGCCATAACCTTCTGTAACAATAACCCTTGGGTATTTGAAAGTCGTAAGTAAACGCTAATGTTGTATCTTTATGTGAACTCAACTTTTTTGATACTGAGTTGTGTTTTTAGGAAATCTAGTCCACAACCAAGCGCAAAAACTATTTAAAAATTATTAATGTTTAGGGGATGAGTATCATATACCAAAATATTGCGACCCGTAACTCTAATATGATAATGATTTCACGTCAATAAAAGACACATTAAATATAGGTAATATAAAATGATTAAAAGTGCCTAGATAATATAATACGATACTTTTAATTTTTAATGTACCTGCATTTATTTGTTTTATGTTCATAAATATTCGTATTGCAATACGATACTTATATCTTTGCCACATGTCTAGTTAATAATTTATACTCTGAAGAAGCAAACTGTCTAATTAAAGTCCGGCCGCTGAAAGATTGCGTTTGACAGTTACCATAAAATTGTAAAAAACTGAATGAAAATATTGTTTACCTGTGCTCACTCTAGTACACAGGGCACTAGCTGCCCTTTTAAGTTCAAAAAGCTACTAAATAATGATCGGCATTTATAGTTTTCATTCGGTTTTTTAAAATTTTATGGTAACTGTCAAACGCAAAAATTTCAGCGGCCGGACTTTAACTATCTGATTTATCAACTTTTGCTTCTGTTCAAAGAATTGCGCCGCGCCGAATTGACATTATAGGTAGTTACAAATGGGAGAAACTTTGACAATATTGTTGTTTTTTCCTATTATTATCCTTTAAATATGAAAACGAAAGTGTCGATTTTTTTGGTCGAAGGTTAACAGCACCAGTTTAGTAAAAGCCTGGAATCCTGCCTGGTAGCCTTTCTGGAAACAGATGCTAGAAGATCATTCCACACCTTACTTTCTTCATTCTTAGGTTAATATTTTAAGAGTAACTTAGATGTGTCCGTGGTGGTCCAGTGGCAAGTAACCTTGCCTGCCATGCAGGAGACGATGGTTCGATCCCCGTCCAGACCGACTAGTACCAATGAGATTTTCGGAATTTATGTACGATTTTTAACACCACTAGCTTTTCGGTGAAGGCAAACATCGTAAGGAAACCTGCATGCTTCCATTTCGAGGCATGTATTGAACCCACTGTACATTATGTGGTTAGTTTCGGTACTACTGGTGAAACGTGGATGTTCTGAGGTCAAAGTCAAAGTAAATATAATTTATTCAATATAGGAGCTTGCAGAACACATATCAAACGTCAAATCTTTTTTAAAGCTACCACCGCGTCGGAACGTGTTGTCGCTGTAGAGAAGATGCGGCCAGAAACTCTACAATATAACACGACTTAATAACTATTACAATATAAATTCTTAAGCTAAAGTTATGTATTCAATAAAACATAGTCTATTTAATCAAATAATTGATACTATACAGTAAAGTAAATAAACCATAAGCTAGTGACCTCAGACCCAAGTATTTTGATCATTTAAATAATCATCCAATTGAGAGGTTTCAGAATATCTCTGACTACCCCTCGGGGAATATAGTCGTGAGCATATACATACATACATAACTTAGATGTACAATTTATAGACGAACAATCTACAGCTTCCTCGAAAATCGTACAATCTGTCAAGGCTAACTAATTGCTTGGGCGTGTACGTCTTCAGTTCTCGAGACGTGTCTAAGGCTAATCTCGCAGTTGTCTCCGACTATTTGTTCAATTAACTGAATAATGATTCTTGTCCTAGATCTGTCGTCACCAGCTGCCGTATATTTCCAATAACATTAATATCCTGGAGAAAGAATTTCTAGTTCTATTGTTACATCTTACAACAGATGCTACCGGATTGCGGGAACTTTACATTTGCAATTTATATTTTACGCCTGCAAGTAATTTTGTCAATCTTTGGAAGTCGTTGTACTGCTGCAGTTTGGAAGAGGATGGGTAGTAAGTACACCATACAGACTGATAATGATGATATTGTACTATCTGTTTAAAAGTATAGAAGTGGTGAACCAAACATAGAATTAAAGAGTCATGCTCTTGTAAGTGGAGGTATTTTTAGCCTATATTTATCTTCATCCCAAATCATGTTTGAGTTGAATGTAGGTACACAATACGAATTTTATCGTTCAGTTAATTCTTTCTGATAGGTATAATTAGCTGAAGTCTTCGTGGGTTTTTGCAACTATTGCGTCACTCTACAACGTATTAATGAATTAACGCAAAACTAGAAAGTAGTTTGTTTAGAATCGAGAGCAGAATCGAATTATCATGTTTTCAACATAGGTAATTTTTTTCAAAATATTAAATAATTTGGTTGTAAAATTTCAAGTTTACTGAAGTCGATCTAAACCCACCGAACGGGCACACTCACACTACTTACTACCCAGACAAGATTCTTAAAATGTATCCACGAGCACTCTAGCGCTTTCATTCATTGCTGAAATGATAACAAATCATTTTTGCCTGAAAACTTAAAATGCGAATAACTTTAAATTTTAATTATCAAAATAATGAAATTATTGTTTCAATCTAACTGCTTTGTTATAAATCGCTTGGGGTGTATAAGGTTTTGCGTTAATTCATTAACAAGTTGTATGTGAAATAAAAAAAAATTACGTACCTACTCTAAAAAACGCATGTCCAGTCATTCAAAAGGCGTGGTAGTAAATAAAGAGACAAACTAAATCGTGATATTCGTTATAGTGTAGTTGCCTGTCTCACTGCCAGTTGCACGTACGTTCATTAGAGTTAATCCTCCATTAAATCTCTTGCTGTCACTTTTCGTCTTGTTGACGTAGTAAAAGCTAGCAATCGATTTAATGTAGGATTAACTTTATTGAACGTACGTGCAACTGACCGTTAATCTTCTTCAACCTTTGATTATACTTAAAAAGTGGAAGATAGGTGATTATATGTATAGCGCATGAACCGCATAAATTTAGCCCCAGTCGCCTAATTGAATTAGTCGGAATCCGAGCGGCATTGCGTGATTGAGATACTTTTTTTATTTTAGGCGGAATAAAGGTACCACAATGCCTTCGTGTGTTTTTACTCGTTTTACAAATCATTCAAAAAGAAAAAACAAATCACACGGCATTACTTTTCACTCGTAGTAAGTATATGAAAAACAGATCCATTGTTCGAGTACGTAATGCAGAACGTCACCTATCTTCTAGTCTTTAACGTCTCTTTTTCTCTTTCTCCTTAGATCTTTAAAAACAATCGAACCATATTCAGTCTCCTACAATTTCATTTCTAACATAAGAGAAGATTATAAAATATTTCCCACATTGCATTTCACAAACCCAATTTCATCCGTCACTTATCCGCACATGTCGTGAAATATTCAGTCCGTAAACACCTGGGGTACTTTAAAACGAACTAAGCTGTAAGATGTAGAGGTTTTGTACCGTGTCGTGGTAAAAGCAAAGTTACACAAATGTCGCAAAGTTACCAACATGCCTCCAGACTTATACTTTAGAAAATATTTAGTGACTCAAAAGCCTAACTTTCGTAGAATAGTAAAACTTGTATAAATGTAACATTGGTTAAGTTGCGTGTGCATTACACATTGATCACCAGCGATCGACGGTTTGTCCATACAAAAAGCAAGATTAGCATGGAACGCCGTTCGCCATGTCGATGCGAAAGGATGCGCACGGCATTCCAATACTAATCGTGCTTTTTATATGGACAAACCGTCGATTGCTGTCGATCAGGGTGTCATAACCTTACTCCATTTTCGTAACCCTTAATGTCATTCATCGTTAAATGGTGCTTTGAGGAGAAGCACTTTTTCTCAATGAAGATTGGTTCCACGACATGCCATGTATTTATATGTTTTATGATATATACTTACATAATATAACAATTTTGACAGTTTTAATCAGAAAAGGAAAGCATTGTGAAGAAAGATTTGAAATGAGTAACGAAACCACAAACGACTTCCAAAATTCTACCGAGAACGTTTCTTCTGTCAAAATTATTTTACTGAGATGACGTTTCTATTCAAATTCATGAGAGATATTCAAATATTTAAAGGTTAATTTTGTTTCAGAGAGACCAGGATGTCAGCTTCAGCAGCGTTAGCAGGAGGCACTGAAAGACCAGAGCAAGCCTTGACAGCTTCATTTGCGCTCCTTAACTTAGTAACAAATTCTGAAGGTGGCAACATGTGGAGTCAAGTGGGACAAGTACTTGGCCGGAGTGTGAGGCTCCATACCATCATATGGCCTGGTGGAAGACTCGTTGCTCACGGCCAATCAGAAGGCGCAAGAACAATTTTTCGTATTGTTACCGCATTAGCTCCCCCCTTTGTAATGGAAGGCGAACTTGACGAAGACGGTCAATGTCTACGAGGTATCCCTTGCCATAGACCACAAACATCAGACAGAGATAATCTCACACTAGCTTTCAATGACCTAGAAAGAGAGAGTGATCAAGATACTGATGATTTTTTCTTCCCCACCCCCAAGCCTACTACTTTTACAAGAATATCCACACATTGCTGTTATGGATTAGCTATGGATCTTCTAGAAAATATTGCTCAAGAACTAGAGTTTGATTTCCATTTATATATCGTAGAAGATGGTCTGTATGGGTCTAGGAAGCTAGTTAAACCTTTTCGTAGGATGAGCGATTATCAGAGTGTCGCAAATGAATTTTTATTGAGTCATCAAACTTATCGTGCACAGTATAGGAACGGATATTCTTTTGAAGACGATGAAGAAGACAGATCCTATTTGTACAATGAAGAATTGGATGATGATCCTGAAAAATGGAACGGAATTATTGGTGATTTGGTATCTGGAGCAGCTCACATGACTTTTGCTGCACTAAGCGTCACAACAGCAAGAGCAGAAGTAATAGATTTTAGTCAACCATACTTTTTCAGTGGAGTGTCTATATTAGCCGCTCCGAATCAAAAGCCGGATATACCTTTGCTTGCATTTCTCCTGCCATTTTCTCCAGAACTGTGGATAGCAATATTTACATCACTCAATGTAACTGCTATAGCTGTTGCAATATATGAATGGTTATCGCCATTCGGGTTGAATCCGTGGGGAAGACAGAGGTCAAAGAACTTTAGTATATCAAGTGCCCTGTGGGTCATGTGGGGCCTTCTATGTGGCCACCTAGTTGCCTTCAAAGCCCCAAAGAGTTGGCCTAACAAGTTTCTCATAAACGTGTGGGGTGGCTTCTCTGTGATATTTGTTGCCAGTTACACTGCCAATATTGCCGCTCTTATAGCTGGACTGTTTTTTCACAACGCCGTGGATGACTATCAAGGAAGAAGCAACGTAAGTTTCAAAGATACAATCATAGTGTTGCCACTTGATAAGTCTTAGGGCCTTTTTCCCTGCTTCTGGATAAGTTCTTGCTAGCTTATCCGACAGCTCATTTGACATATTCTTCATACAAAATATGTCAAATGAGCTGTCGGATAAGCGAACAAGAACTTATCTAAAAGTGGTGAAACAGGCCCTTAGTCTTTGCATCCTGAAATCCTATTTTGCTGAAAGTAAACTTTGCAGCTGCATGCATAAAGAAAAACTGTTGTGAGTATAATTTGCATACTTTTTTAAATATACTGTGTCGCTTCCAGTCCTATTCGTTTCAGTAAGTAGTTTTCACACTACACACAAAACATTGTCCATAATTATAATGTAAATGAAAAGGAAGGACGAAGACTGTTGGTTTTATTAGTCCATGTGGCGGCGGTCAAACTTGACTTTTAATTAAAATTCATTTCGTCCTCAGCCGAGCGTTTTTGAGCTTAAATTATAGACTAATGAAGTTGTATTTTCAGTGGCTCTCGTTGCGAGTGGGGACAGCCAGGTCGTCGGTGGCGGAATACTACGTGCAGAGAAATAATCCACAGCTGGCTCAACAAATGAGGCGGTACGCCCTTCAGGACGTTGAAGAGGGCATACAGAGATTAAGGTGGGTTAACTTTTGGACTTAATAAAGTTTGTTGTTTATAATTTAGTTGATGAAAGTCGTCAGTTGTTTTAATTAGGTTAATCAAATTAGCCCAAGTAAAAGTAAATGTTTCAGTTTGAAACTGATTGAAACAAAAACACATATCACTTTTATTCAGCAAATAAATGATTTGAACATTATTAATCAAAGAAACACACAGTTTAATTTAATTTTGTTGTCTTGACTTTTGTCTAGATTTGCTAACCCGACGTGAAATTTTCACTTCTGCCTGTTATTGAATTCGTTTTCAGGTACATATTTCGTTATTGCAGAAATTGCGTATTTTCATACATTATGTTTCGTGACCCAATGATCCCACAAACAGTGAAAGTACTACGTAACCTAATCACCAAAATTAGTTTCCTACAAACGACCATCACTTGTAATAAAATTTCAAATTAAAAAAGGTTCAGAAATTATTCAAACAAATTCATAAATTCACCAGAAACTGCGGTTTTCGTCTTGACGAATTAATTAAATTTAGCGTAAAATTTTTGAGAGAGAATAATAAAATACGAATTTCAACGACCAGTCAATACAATGCAATGATGCAACTCATATTATATTCATGAACGCAAGCCTTTTGACATCGTTGCTTCTACAACACTTCTTTTATTAGAAGTCACTTTGCAAAATACCTATGCCTTCGTAGTAAGCACGAAAACTGTTTGATTCGCTGGCCTTTTATAGAGCTTCTCCCATCGAAACGAGTATTTCTGCACGGAACGAGCAATTTGCGACGACTACACATAAAATGTTCTAATTGGTAGCTGTCTTAATTGAGGAAGTTCATACAATGGCATCAATAGAAATAGATGCGCAGCTTTGAACAATCGTTGTTCGAAAATCTGTGTAGCATCTACTATTGAAAACAGTACGTATGGCTATTGTGTAACTATTGCTGATCACGATCGATACACTGGTGATTATGTGGACTCAAGGGCTTGGATGACCGAAGCCATTGGGGTCCTGTAGGGCGATATTGAGTTAAGGCTGGATTCGGAAACTAAAATAGTTGCATATAATAAAATTGTAATCTATATAATTACGAGTATCTACATTTTATTCTATATCTATATTCTATACCAATACAACGTGTTAATGAATAAGCGCAAAACCTCATACACCCCAACTGATTTATAACAAAATAATTAAATTTCATTATTTTTATAGTTAAAATTTAAAGTTATTCACGTTTTAACCTTTGAGGCAAAAATTATTTGTTATCATATCAGAGAATGAAAGCGCTAGCATGCTCGTGGATACATTTTAAGAATCTTGTTCTGGTAGTAAGTAGGGTGAGTGTGCCCGTGCAGTGGATTGAGATCGAGTTCAGTAAATTTTAAATTTTACAAACAAATTGTTTAATATTTAATAAAAATACCTATGTTGAAAACATGATAATTCAATTCTGCTCTCGATTCTAAACAATCTACTTTCTAGTTTTGCGTTAATTCATTAACACGTTGTATATCTATTGAAGATATTTGCAAAATTATTAATTGGGGGCGTTTAGGACACGTGATGCATTGAGGCAATATTAAGAATTTTTGTTTGTTTATCTGTTTGTTCGTGCACGCACGAATTAGATGGGGTTTTTACAAAAGCATAGGGTTTAGTTAACATTAACATGTAGGCCTAATTTAGGATTTTTTTATCGTAATCAGTTTATTTAATACAAAGTTATAATTATTTAAATTCAGTGGTCTGCGCGTACAAAATCGCATATGATAACTAGTATGAAATTTTTTTTTTCAATTAAGTAACTTTTTTTTACAATTTTTTTTTTTTAAATACATCTTTTCCTTCACCGAAATGCCAGTGGTGTTACAAACGGCACAAAAATTCCGAAAAACTCATTGGTACAAGTCGGCCTGGACGGGGATCGAACCGTCACCTATTTATAGGGTGGTATGAAAATTGTCAAGGCGATAACTAACCTAAGTGGTGGCTAACCTTTCGCTTACAAATAGGTACATAAAGGAGAATTTAGTCGTTAGCATGCAACGCAATGCACGAATTACGAAATGTTTCTTTTATAACAACATTTAGTCAATTAGTTCGATTGAATTTGATAAGGGCAAGAATTTTTATTAGGGTCGTAAATTTTTCTAAACCACATCTCTACGGATTTATCTGATGGTTGCTTAATACCTTTTAGTACACTGGTTTTATGGCTCCGATTTACTGCCCGATTCTACATTTTGGCAATTATTCTAGATGCCACTAAAACCTTTCTAAATATCAGCTTAATAATGTTTTATAGTGTCGCGTAAAGATTAAGACTGTTAAATATGTACTAAGAGGCATACGCTTCATTATCACGTGAGATAAATTGCACCTTACCCTGGAGGGAATTAAGCTACTTTTCCCTGTACAATGTCTCTTTTTATTGTACTTTTATCGTTGACGTTGGAGTATATTTTTATTTCGCGAGGTTTTAGAGACCCGCTGGTTGTTTCAACACTTTCTGTTTACGAGACAGAGTTATATTCGTTTGTTTAGGAAACATTTTCGGGGTGGAGTTGTGATAACAGTCCACATGCCTTATACTAGAGGTACTGCCGGTTGCATGTACGTTCATTAAAGTTAATCCTCCATTAAATCTCATTCTGTCACTTTTTGCCTTGTTGACGTAGTAAAAGCTAGCAAGAGATTTAATGCAGGATTAACTTTAATGAACGTACGTGCAACTGGCAGGTAGCCTGTCAATTCTAAAATGAAAAATTTGAACGTGTCGATAATTATTTAACTTCCCAATTTATTAAAAGTAACGAAAAAAGAACCTAGAAAGATATAGAAAAACAAGCATAACAAATGCTTGTTGGGAACAACCCAATTAAAACCGTTAAATGAACAGCGATAGAAGACATTTTGAGCAACGCAAGTATTTAATATCCAAACGTGAACTGCAAACGCTGTCAAAAGTGTTTAAAAGACACTGATGACATTATATTTGGCATATATGTGGTGACTTATCTTCTCTCGGCTTTAGATCCATCACCTAAATGTTACTTTCGATCTAGAAAAACGAAAAGTCCTCTTTTCCTTCTTGAATTTGTTACCGAACGAGAAACACACGGCGTGGGCATCGAGACATTAGATATGTATGTATGTATGTATGTATATGCTCACGACTATATTCCCCGAGGAGGTAGTCAGAGATGTTCTGAAATCTCAGAGCATCCACGTTTCACCAGTAGTACCGAAACTCTGTCCAGTGTGACGGGGGGTGAGCCCGTCGCCACTTATAATGGACAGTGGGTACAATACATGCCTCAAAATTGAAGCACGCAGGTTTCCTCACGATGTTTTCCTTCACCGAAAAGTCAGTGGTGTTACAAATCGTACATAAATTCCGAAAAACTCATTGGTACGAGTCGGCCTGGACGGGGATCGAACCATCGCCTCCTGCACGGCAGGCAAGTTTACTCGCCACTGGACCACCACGGCTTCCCGACATTAGATATGACTGAAGAAATTAATCACCTCTTACACCAGAACAACCAAAGTTCTAGAGTTCTAAATACCTAATTGTAAAACGCTTTTTTGTTATAGGAACGGAACTCTGGACCTCCTGATAGCTGATACTCCGGTTTTAGATTACTATCGTGCCACTGACCATGGATGCAAGTTACAACGGGTCGGAGATCACGCATTAGCTGAAGATACGTATGCTATTGGCATGGCGAAAGGATTTCCTTTGAAGGTATGCGAGTTATCAGTCAATAGCATAGCATAGCATATGCTCACGACTATATTCCAGTAGGTAGGTAGGTAGTCAGAGTTATTCTGAAACCACAGAACATCCACGTTTCACTAGTACCGAAACTCTGTCCAGTGTGACGGGGAGTGAGCCCGTCACCACTTGTAATGGACAGTGGGTACAATACATGCCCCGAAATTGAAACATGCAGGTTTCCTCACGATGTTTTCCTTCACCGAAAAGCCAGTGGTGTTTCAAATTGTACATAAATTCCGAAAAACTCATTGGTACGAGTCGGCCTGAACGGGGATCGAACCTTCGCCTCCTTCACGGTAGGCAAGGTTACTCGCCACTGGACCACCACGGCTTTTTTATCAGTCAATAATAGATTGTTAATCTTTTATTTAACTGCATCCGTGGTCTAATGATTAAGAGCATTGGGGTCTTGACACGGAGGTCGTGGGTTCGATTCCCACGGGGGACACCTAGAGATATGTCACTTTGTGCGTTTTTCCCTAGTTGGTTAGGACATTGCAGGCCGAGTCACCTGATTGTCTGAACAAAAAGATGATTCCGTGCTTCGGATGGCGCATTAAGCCGTTGGTCCCGGCTACTATCTCTCGTGGTACACACATTCCCACCACTGCGCTGTGACTCTTGTAAATCAGGATCAACGGCAACAACTACTCACAATGCCTCGGGAGTGAATTTAATGTGTCTTGGAAACTGAAATGAATTTAATCCAAGAAGATGGGAGTAGGAAAAATATACATCAGACTTCCCTCAGTTGCAAACGGGAGACATCAAAAGTAAAAGCGTGGCTTTAGTAAGCTAACTCCGGAGATAATTTATGGCAGAGTTGAAGACCCTACCGCAAAAGTACCAATTATACAGGATGTAGGGAAAAGTATCATTAACCTTTAAACCACATACTATGGGAGCAAACCTGTCAGACCAATATCGAAATCGCGAAAAAATAATCAGCTGTTTCATACAAAACTTCAAACCTATTCGAGCCAAATGTTTGGGAGAGCTGTTTTTTTCGCGATTTCGATATTGGTGCCATAAAGAAAGTTGTTCAGTTTGACGATCCGATCATTCCCTTAAAAAAAGTGTCAGCATATTAAGAAGGACCCTATATGTAAGCTAACGCAGTTTTTAAGTCTTTGATTCAGTTTTCTGAAAACGTTGTGAACTCCATAAAAATACAGTTGTAGAAATAAGGAACGAAGCTGAAAGATTATTTCTCGGTCGACAAGGAAATATTTTAACATCATTCCAATACTCTTTGAAGTCCGTGTCTCTAAGCCGCCTACTGCATAACGTAGCCGATATCGACTGCGTTAACAACGTCTTCTTACACTTTGCTCAGAATTCGTTTCTCTTCTAGCACGTTAGGCGTATTAATAGGCCGTATTTAGTGAACCACTGATGGTCAGTTCCGACCTTCTTTGTAGATAAATAAATCAATAAATATGTTGGACATCGTCACACAAATTATCTAGTCACATTTAAAGTACAAAAATCTAGCCTGGACTTGTGTAATGATGACTAGACAAAGATATAGAATACAAACATCCATGACTCGGGTACAAATATTCATATTCATCATACAAGTATTTGTCCCTTACGGGATTCGAACCCGCGACCCTCGGCACAGCAGGCAGGTTCACTACAGATTGTGCTATCGGGCCGTCAAGATATCGTATTATATCACTATATAGGGTGTTAGAGTAAACAGTTGCATTACTTTAAGGGACGATTATACCCATGATACTGATCAACTTTTCCTAAGAAACCTAAAGAATAAACGCAAAAAAATTTTCAACTTTTCATGCAAATATTTGATTAGCTGATTATTTTAGAGCGCCTGTAAATCTAGGAAACAACACAGTATTCCGCATAGTTCAACTATTCCGGTTGGAAAATTTGTGCAACGGATTTTTTTGTGATAGACGAGCTCTGTTGTGTATACGTTGCTGTTCTATGCTCGACTTCAAATACTCAGGAATGGATTTGGCAATAACGCTTTACCTTCTAAAGATGCAAAGTCAAAATGTTTTTTAAAAATAAAGACGACCATAGTATTTGAATGCTGGAAGAACATTCCACAACATATTATAACGGTAGGTGAAAATAAGCTGCTTACTTTCAAGTTGCTACCTTTTCAATGTCATAGCTAGCGTATACATGTGGATACCCTGTATTTTGTGTGTAAAAATTTTATGTAGCGGGCTGTTTTGACATTACAAAGGTTTTTCTTCGATATATTTATTCATGCAAAAGCTCAGATAATAAACAAAGTTAAGAGAAGTTTATTCCGAATGCGTAAATGGGCGCTGCATACAAACGAAGTCTGGTGATAGTTTTAATACTAACCAATTAAAGTCAATGAAATTTTGCAGAAACAATCTAGAAGCAAATTTCTATGCTTGTATCTTGTTCGATTTTCGTTAAAATATACAGTTTCAATGCTAGAATTAATTTAAGATTTGTATGGAAATCTTTGAGGCAATGTAACTTTAAAACTATACATTTTAACGAAAATTTGACAAGATACAAGCATAGAGATTACTTTTTAGATTGTTTCTGAAAAATTTCACGGACTTTAAATGGTTAGTATTGAAAATAAAACCAGACATCATTTGTATGGAGCGCGCCAACAGTAATATACCCTTAGTAATTATATCAAATAGCATAAGCATATGTTCATGACTATATTCCCACGGGGAAGGAGGGATATAGGGGGTAGTCAGAAATATTCTGAACCTTCAGAACATCCACTTTTCAATAGAAGTACCGAAACTGTCCAGTGTGACGGGGACTTAGCCCATCGGCAAATTCTAAATCAAATTAAAGATTGACAAAAAAATTTAGAATCCTCCATCCATCCATCCATTTTTTATATTCAGAAATGAGCGTATTAGAAGTCTACAGCGCTGGAAATCTATGTTCAAGAATGAGGACTTTGATAGGAGGGGAGTGGTGGGGGAATGACTCCGGATCTTTGGAAGGAAAGATTGATGGACGACTCACACGAGCCCACTAATGCTGTGATCGATAGTCGGGTGTCGTGTAGCTCAGTCCGCGTCATTTTATCTTGACGTTACTCAATATAGTACGTAGCTTCGTTGGTTTTCGTCTGCGGCCTCAGGACATAAATCAACGGATCAGAGTTTTTGTTTCGAATCATGACACCGCATTTTGGAAAATTTCCCTTTTTCCCAAAGCTTTGTCGGATAACGGCAAATAGGGCGCAGATGCGGTGTTATTGTTTTTCCTATGTGTCCATTCAGTAACGTGACGGTTATAAATACGTTCGTTTTGTCTGACGTCACAAAAACGTTTGAAGTCCCAATTTGTATTGTTGGCCGGTACAGATATTAGGAAAACAACATAAATTGAAAAAAAGGCTGAACAAAATGAATTAAAAATCTACTGCAGTATCCACCATATTGTATTTATGTCGATGTCAAGTTTAACTCTCGCAAAAACAGAATGGAATATTTGCTGAAAGCAAAGAATTTGATTTTTTATCTACCTAGTATAGTACAGAATAGCTACATCTGTTATTCAGTTTAATATTATACTATAGTTTCTGTAATTCAGCCAATTTTACTCTGCGCGAGTTATACTCTGTGACACTTCTTTTCTTACACATCGCCTCGCTGTATAACATAATATTATATAATATAGACCTTATATATTACTATCTTCGGTGGACAGGCACCATTACGATAGTGTTATATTAGAGCTCTTTTTAGGGTTAACATAAAATAAAATTTCAAAAGCTTAAAATGAATTCTAATATTTATTCGACAGATCCATAAAATAGTGACATTAAATTAAATTATACATAAAGTGACTTAAAACTAAACTAATTTAGGATGTGGTGCACACTTCGTGTGATTATAGAGAAAACTCAACAGTATAAAAAAATATAAAAAAACCGGCCAAGTGTGAGTCGGTCTCGAGCTAAAGGTCTCGGAGAAAAAACTTTATTGTAAGTTAATATTTTGTGTGATACGGAACCCTCGGTGCGCGAGTAGCCGGACTCGCACTTGACCAGTTTATTTACACTCGCTTGTGTGAAAAGTTTTGTTATATTGTAGACACTAAGTAAAAAGTTTTATTTTTTACAGGACAGCATATCATCGGTAATATCAAAATATTCTTCCAACGGGTACTTGGATATTTTAACGGAGAAATGGTACGGAGGGCTGCCTTGTTTCAAACTTAGCCCTGATTACGGAATTCAACCGAAACCACTCGGTAAGTCACATAATAATAGAACAAAGAACGCACTTAATTACTTTTTATTGTACGACCGGTTCTTTCAATTTGTTTTTAAGAGCCTTTCTAACAAACGTTATTAAAAGGAATGGAAATTTAAATTTTACTTTCGCTTTTTAATGCAAGGATCAGGTTCTGTTGAAAGTAGTTAGGTACACTACAGATTAGAAAACTAGTACTACGTACAGAAGATTCATTTCCATGCAATGCGCACTAAGTTATAGTACTGTATAGTGTTAATTATCTTATTTGATAGACTATGCATTGTAGTATATTGTTTTATGAATTTTCATTTCATGTAGGCTGTGGGCTTGTAACTAGGTATCTAAGTGTATTTGTATATTTCCATAATTTTCGTTTTCTCTGCAACAGTATAGAAATAGATAGAAGTAGGTATTTAATGAATATTATCAATGAACTAAGCATGTTAAAATTGTTCATACAAAAGGGGGAGACCGCAAAACAGCATTTTTGCTGAGGCTCCACCTGTTCAGTCAGGAAATTTTGATGATCAGCGTTAATAAGTGTATCTTTTCTGATGAATAAATAAATATCTTTTTATTTATTTATTTATTGTGTACATAACCTTAGCTTAAGAATTTATATTCGAATAGTTATTAAGTCGTGTTATGTTGTAGAGTTTCTGGCCGCATGTTCTCTACAGCGACAACACGCTACGACGCGGTGGTAGCTTAAAAAAAAGTTTTGACGTTTAATAAGTGTGCTTCAACTTCTATATTGAATAAATTATGTTGAATTTGACTAAAGTTGATAAATACGCACGTCGTACGTTCAAACTACTGGGGACCAATAATGAAATCGCGAGAAAACAAAAATTGGTATAAAAATAAGTACTACGTTTTGACTTGATATTTCATCCCCTAACAGAATCGGGATTGATGAAGAAACGTTTCTGTGAAGGACAACGGCTTGTATTGTGTGTTTATTGTACTGTACATAGAGTATTGTCATATATGTACATACATACATAAACTCACGCCTTTTTCCCAGAGGGGTAGGTAGAAACTATAGATCTCCACTTTGGGCGGTTCTGACACACCTCTCTTGCTTCCTCTAAGTCCATAGGTACATCTTGTCATACATTCCCTTCGATTTCGGCAACTTTTAACCTGATACTTTTTAATGGCGTCCCTGACCTGGTCTAGGTATCCTCTCCTAGGTCTGCCTCTACCAATGTTTCCTTCCACACACGCCGTATATATCTGTTTCGTAAGTCGACTTTCATTCATCCTTTCGATTGTCATATATGTTTGTGTTGTATTGTGTATCATTGTATTTGTCTATTCTTTTCATGGTGTGCAAATAAAGAATATTTATGTTGTGTTATGTACTCTATGGCGTAGCTTAAAGGTTACTCCAAAGAATGGGCTAACAGTGGATTCAAATTTGAGAAATCATAGACCGTCAAGAAATGTATAGACAGATTTATTTATAGATCCATATTTTTTTCGACGATTCTTATTTCTCGGATTTGGATCGGAAGCAGTGTGTAAGCGCCCTAATTCGAGGCACATTCTTAGTCATTGTAAAGCCTCACTGCTGTTTACACCTTAACAGGCCAGCTCGAATATCCACACACAGTTTCTAAACAGAATTGTATATCACTATTTTAATGTACATTCGTTTTATGTAGCTAGCTCGTTTCCGGCGGAAATTTCATTAGAATTTATCGTCTCTCCCCTTCCCCCCTCGCTAATCCGACCCCTCAACGACGATGGGGAGGTATTACCACCAGTCGACCTAAAAGATTAAACATGGGATTTATCGTTGAAAAAAATGAGCTGGTACGATGTGTGTTTATCTGTTTATGAAGGTTTGTGAGGAGCTCGGAGATGTAATAGCATGGGACGATGGATTTTCGATATCCTTTTAAGTGTGAATCTACGTATTCTGAATGTCAGGTGCATGAGGCTTACATACATAAATATTATTCTCATTCCTTTGTCCCACGGAGGAAGGCATAGATTACGGCCAGCTACATGCTATTCTGTCTTTTCCTTCATGTATATAAGGTCTAACAAAATTAGCTGAAACTATTTTAAGGGGATGATCAGACCATCATACTGAACAACTTTCTCTATTGGACCAATATCGAATTCGCGAAAAAAATCAGCTATTCCAAACAAACCTACTCGACCTACATGTATGGGACCACAGATTTTTTTTCGTGATTTCGATATTGGTCCCATAGAGAAAGTTGTTCAGTTTGGTGGTCTGATCATCCTCTTAAAATATTTTTGTTAGACCTTATATTTTCATGTAGGTGCAGTACTTCCATCGATGACAAGTGCGTAACACCCCCGGAAGTGCTATTTTTGAATCGAAATCGATGATGCATAATTTCCGTAGTAATTTTGACATTTTCTACTGCAGAGGCATGATTTCTGTACTTACGTGCGACTCTGTTTTTTCCATACTACCCGTCGCGGTAAGCACGATTGCAAAGCGCGGAAAGGGGTAATTTTCTATGCAGCGAAGGCGTGTCGTGCGCGAATTGAGTTAATCATACTAGGCCTGCTGATTTAAACGTGTGTTACGCTCTTGTCCTTTTCGCAGATCATTAATTTGATTATTTAAACTCACATTAAAGTAAGGTTCAGTAGTTTGCGCGTGATTCTCGAAAAAAAAGATACATCTGAAAAAATAACATTTAATAGTATTTGCTATGCTTACTTTTTCAATTATTTATCACGTAATTATTTTTTACTTGTTCAGTGTTCTTTACAATATCCAAGCCTGCAGTTCACAACTTTAACGCGCAATCCACAATTAGAGATTCGACATCGGTTTGTGGTTAGCTGCATACTGCAAAACATAACTTGTGGTTAGTTCGATCGACGGCACAGTTGCATGCAAAAGTAATGCCTCCTAAATATTGCTTCCATGATTGGAGTACGTTTTCAACGACCATTTGTAAATTGGAAATTACGTAAAGTGTGTTTTTTGTTTATTCACTTTTATCAAAGAATTACTATTGTACAGAATATGTGCTATAACAGAGTTTATTTAGAGATTAGAAAAGGCAAGCTTAAGCCTGAACAGATTCTTTTAACAGAACGTAAATTGTTTATTTCAACAGCTCTTTTCAACAATTAAGTTAAATTGTACTTTCCATCATAGCGCGGTCATCTGGACCGCTGTCTGGCTAATCTTTCCACTACTGCATTATGTAATTGTCATGCGTCATGCGATATCTTTTATGCGGAACTGAAAGAATAATAATCATTATCATCATCAGCCTAAATAAACGTCACACTGCACGCACAAACTTCACGATTGTGAAAATGGGTTCAAAGTCAAAGTCAAAGTCAAAGTACTTTATTGAATAACTATAGGTAAGTATTTACAAGATGTTGAGAGAATTAACATTATTGTCCCATATAGTCTACCTTTAAAGGTGTACAATAATCTTATCAACTAGGTACATTTTATCACACACATTGAACAAAATTAAATATATAGGGATTAAAACAATACAATTAGGTATTTAAGCATAGCGTTATCAAGCATGTATCAATATCATTACTAACATAGGTTCTCAACTCTGTCCTACAATACATTAAAAATATTATAATAACATAATTGTAATAATACAAGCCAAACACTGTAACAATAGCATTAATAAGAGTCCAGTCCAATAACAAATTAAATTAACAATTAAATTAGATCATCCAAAAATACACCACTAACAGCTAGTTCATAACACATTTGCCAGTCATTAATTAATTATTCTTGTCATCTAGAAACTCTTGCACACTATAATAGAGTTTCTGACTTAGCCAATCGTTAACGGCTTTTTTAAATCTCAAGTCATTATACTGTTTGAAACGGTCTGGAATGTTGTTGTATACTTTCACAGACATAAAATATACACTTTTGTGGAAAAAAGTTGTTGCAAAGGATCCGGAACGTATTAGCCTTTCATTTCGTCTGAAGTTTCTGCCGAATTTACCCACAGTATCAAAAAGGGTCAAATTCTTATTGACAAATACGGCGACTTCTTTGATATACAGGCAAGGGAGAGGCAGCACCTTGAACCGAGAAAAGAGTGGTTTACAAGAATCTCTCTGACCCCAGCCGCAAAGTGCCCGTATACATTTCTTCTGGAGTCTGAAGGCGTGAATACTGTCGACAGAATTCCCCCAAAAAATTATACCATAGCTAAGCGTGGACTGAACATATCCATAATAGGCAGACAGTCCCGCCCCCGTTGATGCGTTATAAATAATCCTTCGTAAGGGGTACACAAATCGTGAAAGCTTGTCACACATAGTCCGAATGTGAGCCTTCCAATCACAATTACTATCCAACATAAGTCCCAAGAATTTAGTCTCGTTAACCTGGTCAATAGACTCATGATTGTACGCAATAGCAAGGTCCAATGGATGTCTTCTTTTGGAATAGAATTGCATGATGTGCGTTTTTGACAAGTTGATATGAAGACCATTTGTGTTCATCCAGTCTATGATCTCACGTATAGTATTGTTTATATCAGATTCATAGGATTCACTATCATTACACTTAATTAAAGCAGTACTGTCGTCAGCAAATAGGACCATTTGATTCTTTGTGTTTTTAGGAAGGTCATTGATATAGAAGAGAAAAAGAAGGGGCCCTAAAATGCTTCCCTGCGGTACCCCTTTATTACTTATCCTAAAACTCGATCTTACATGTGATATGTCCATCGTTGTCTCAGACAAAAATTGTATTTCAGTGCACTGCTGCCTATCGCTCAAGTAAGTTTTTAGCCAGTCTAGAGCCTTTCCTCTTATTCCATACCTCTCTAGTTTGTCTAACAGTATCCCATGATGGACGCAATCGAATGCTTTCGACATATCTGTAAATACAGCTGCAACATTAGTCCTTTTGTCAATACATTCATGGATAGTCTTCATTAACTGGTATATTGCTAAATTGGTCGATTTCTTTTTTCTAAAGCCATTTTGTTCGTTAACAATTAAGTCATGCTTATCAGAGAAATTTAGCAGTCTATTGTACATGATACGTTCAAATAACTTAGATAGAATGGGTACCAGAGTCACAGGTCTATAGTTGTTTAAGCTGTCTTGATCCCCTTTCTTAAACAATGGCTTCACAATTGAGAATTTAAGTTGTGTAGGAAATACACCACTTTGGAGAGACAGATTTATAATGTGAGTAAGAGGATGGGCTATAATAGTTGCTGTTTCCTTTAACACACGTGTGCAAATTTCATCATATCCCACAGAAGCGGTATTTTTTAATGATTTTATTTCAGACAGCACCTCTTTGACCGTTACTGGTTGAATGAAAATGGTAGAAGAGTTGAGCTCAATACCTTTACGACTATCATTGACAGATAATGAGGGAGTACAAGGCAGTGAGTTTATGAAAAAAATTATTGAAACTTTCAGCAATTTTTTCAGGCTCTATAATTATTTCATCATCTGACCTTATGTGTTTTATTGTTTGAGGAAGAGTATTAGTACCCATACAGTTTTTTATAATGTTCCAAGTCGCTTTACATTTGTTGTCCGAGTTATCTATTATTTTGTTATTTGTTTTCCTCAACGATATTTTTATACATTTTTTCAGTAATGCATTGTATTTTACATATTGTAACTTTTTTATTCGATTGCCTTTATATTTCCATTCAATAAACAGTTTTCTTTTAATTTTACTCGAAATTCGTATACCCTTTGTTATCCATTTCTGTTTATCCACGCTTTTTATTTTAATCCTTAATGTCGGAAAGCACAATTTATAGAACAATTTGTAACTTTAACTCTACCACTCGGGTCCAGTAGGCCTCGCATGCCACCGCCGAGAAAACGATAAAAATCGAGATGTGCCTACATCTTTATTATTTTACGTATGCCAGAAAGAGCACGCATGACGTTTTTTTCGTTTAAACGCTTTTTCGTGGGTGGCATGCTAGCCCTGCTAAGCGAATTAGTGGTGTCAATTTAGTTCATCAAGTCTTATTTTTATTCAAAATTCCCAATAGAGAAATATGCCTGAAATCTGATAGAAATTCTCCACCGCGCAACGTTTGGGGTTGACGGTACCTAGTCGTTTTCAAGTGTTCGTTTCAAGTTACCCAACTTTCCCATCAAAAGAAATTGTTGACAAATAAATCGGATCCTCAATTTACCTTTTCTGACGATAGCAATAAAATTCAAGCGTCGCCCCATTGTGCTGGTCAGATTGTAAGATATCGGTTGTGAATCTTTGATACTGCTATTTGCCAAACTTTAGTAACACACACATACACACACACAAATCTATTGTTACGATTTTACGTATGTACTAGTATATCTTCAAGGGTACTACATGAAATGATATCCTTCTATCCTACTAATATTATAAACGCGAAAGTTTGCAAGTATGGATGGATGTTTGTTACTCTTTCACGTAAAAACTACAGAATGGATTTTAATGAAATTTGGCAGACAGAGAGAATATGATCTGGATTAACACATAGGATACTTTTTTAAGGTCTACGCAGACGGAGTCGCGGGCAACAGATAGTGGGAATATAACTCTCGCTAGCAGATATTCACTGTTGTGGGCACGACGCTAGCGCCATGAAGCAGTTCCGGACTGACGTGAATTATAATTTATACTTAAATGTCCAGTCCAGTTAATGTTTGTTATTTTAGGATAAAAAATAAAAGAACTGAGCAACATTATCATTATTAAAAATTTTATCATTCTTAAAATTGGTAATGTTTTTTGGATTCCGTTCTTCGCTTCGAAACCATAGAAACTTTCATGTCCGTTTTCACATCGTTGGGGGTATATTTGCGAGAAACCCCTTTTTAGTGAGCACCAAAGAGATTATACCTAATAGAGTGAGCCATACCAATTGTAAAGTGTCCACTTTTTTGACGTTTAGGTTTGAGTGTGTGGTGTCAAGTAGTATGGACAAAAGGCACCAAGTGACATATGGCCTTATGTTTACGGTCACTTTTCACACACACTAGCTCAAAAAAAAGTGGACAGCCGCATAAACAAATATCTATAGTTTCATCTCCTTCTACTATTTAAGGTACATCATAAGACAAAAGAGACTAACTACAATCGTAAATTTATGCGGACTCTATGGAGATCCTTCCGTGAGCACCTAAATGTCAAAAATATGACGTCAAACCGTAGGTGTTCGCAATCACAATGCGTTGCTCAACTTATCGTATAGGTGTTCGATATTGCTAAAGTTTCTGCATTAATGTACAATGATTTTCGTACATATACCTAGTTGAAACGATATTAACAGGCCAGTCCTTTGAATGTTAAACACATGCATATGCTCACGACTATAAAGCTGCTGCCGCTGCTTTGAACGTTTGAACTTAGTAATGCGCCTGTGTGCATTCTTTTGTGATAATAATAATAACGCTCACAAGCAAATGTACAACGTGTTAATGAATAAGCGCAAAATCTCATACACCCCAACTGATTTACAACAAAATAATTAGATTGAGACAATAATTTAATTGTTTTGATAGTTAAAATTAAAGTTATTCGCATTTTAAGTTTAAGGCAAATATGATTTGTTATCATTTCAGCAATGAATGAAAGCGCTAATGTGCTAATAGATACATTTTAAGAATCTTGTTTTGGTAGTAAGCAGGGTTAGTGTGCCCTTGCGGTGGGTAGAGATCGAACTCAGTAAATTTTAAATCTTTTTCAAATAAATTATTTAATATTTTGAAAAAAAAACTAATTTGAAACCATGATAATTAGATTCTGCTCTCGATTCTAAACAAACTGCTTTCTAGTTTTGCGTTTCATTAACATTAACACGTTACGTTTAACAAACAAATATAATAGTTTGAAAAAAATGGAACTTATTTGGATATAAATGTCAACAGAGGCCGACGGCCATTTTAAAAATGTTTAAAGGTGACCAGTTTTGAAGGGTAAATCTTAGGTTAACCTTGCAAATACCCAAAAGATAACTTAAGTATCATTCCAGTTTTATAGGTTGAAAAATAGTTTTTAAATGTGGACGTTTTGGACCAATTTGTTTTTTACCTAACGAATAAAGGTA
Organism: Agonopterix alstromeriana; assembly: GCA_963924505.1. Taxonomy (NCBI): domain Eukaryota; kingdom Metazoa; phylum Arthropoda; class Insecta; order Lepidoptera; family Depressariidae; genus Agonopterix; species Agonopterix alstromeriana. The sequence goes on from OZ004664.1 coordinate 17,706,412, forward strand.
CCTATCATTTATCAAGGCTTTTATCCATCGAATTAATGGTCCAAATGGTGATTACACACAAAACTTAAACGCTCAATTTTATCCTACCAACTTTGTAGAGGTAGTTATTTCTCTGTAAAATTTATTCGCCGTCCATGCTCCGAATTTCGCAACATTAAATCGCCTCCCAGTTTTATTACAAGCAATTTATTGTCACCCTAATGGTACTAATTATTCAGGATCCAGGACAGATCTTGATGGTGATCTTCATTCATCCGAATTACTTTTATTTGTCAGGCTAATACTTGTTAATTGCTGTCTGAGAGGTTATGTAGTATTTTTTGTTTAATTTGTTGAAAACGATTGTAAACTTTGACTAATCATTATAAGGACTAGCCTTGCGGTAGCATTTCCCCTCTGCCACGGTATAAGCACAATTGATCTTGTGCATTTACATTCAATTTTACACCTTATCACTAAACGAGACAGCCTATGATTGCGAAATAATAACTTCGAACTTAGAACGTTTGGGGTTCACACGAGACTACTTTTCATGATTTTTAACATTCAAAATTAGAATCTAAAGTTATGGGGAATAAAATCCAATGTTGTGGATTTCATGTTACTTCGCCCCCGCAAAAAGTGGCAGAAATGTTTGTTAGTAGAATTACACGCGTAACCGGTCCACATATAATAATAAATAATAAATATCTTGGACATTGTCACACAAATTATCTAGTCACATTTAAAGTACCAGAATCTAGCCTGGACTTATAAATAGTCAAAGATTGTAAAAAAGTATTTTGTGTTTCAATGAAATTAAATTTATGCTATCAGTAAGTTGATTTTTATTATGATAACTTGGAGTGGAATAAATAGGTTGAGTTTTATAATAAACTAGCTTTTGCTCGCAACTTTGTCTCCGTTGACTTTAAAAAAGTATGTTGTGTTTATTCAGAACATGTTCTATCCAAATCCTTTCAGCCGTTTATGCGCGATAGAGTTACAATCGTCACAAGCTTTCACTTTTTAACCCCCGACGCAAAAAGAGGGGTGTTATAAGTTTGACGCCTATGTCGGTCTGTCTGTCTGTCTGTCTGTCTGTCTATCTGACTGTCTGTCTGTCGGTCTCTCTGTCTGTGGCATCGTAGCTCCCAAACGAGTGGACCGATTTCGATGCGGTTTTCTTAAATAGAAAGCTAATTTTTGCGAGAGTGTTCTTAGTTTTGTTTCATGAAAATCGGTTCAGTAGTTTTCATGCGACTTTAAAAAATATGAAATAACATTAAATTACAAATTTAAAAGCCTCCAACGCCAAAAACAAACATTTAAAAAGAAATGTTTCCATCAAAAATTATAGGTAATTTTTGATGTATTTTGCCGATTCATGAAGCGCGCCTGACTGCATTCCCTTCCTCGGCTTCCCTCAAGTTTCCCAGAAAGTGTGAGGTGAGGTGGGGTATCTGAAGTCAGAGGGGGGCGGGGTGTGACCGTTCTGTATGTAGAACTATACTATTACCTATTCTGTGACAGTGTATGTCAATACATACACTGTTACAGAATACTGTGTCATAACCAGATTTATATCTATAACGTCACGCCTCTTTCCCAGTGGGGTAGGCAGAGACCAGAGCGCGCCATAAACTACGATCCTTACATACCTCTTTTGCCTCATTCACATCCATACATCTCTTCATACATGCCCTTCGGTTTCGAGTACTCCGCACCTCCCCTTTTTTAGGACGCAACCGATTTGATCAGAATACGTCCTACGAGGGCGCCCTCTGCCGACACTTCCACTCACTTTAGCTCCATATATCTCTTTCGTACATCTGCTATCACTCATCCTCTCCACATGCCCAAACCAACGAAGCATACCTTCTTTCTCTATTCTTGTCACAACATCTTCTTTCAATTGACATCGATCTATGTACCTATGCAATAAACGAATCTTTTTTTTCCAGGAGTGGCTGCAGTTGCAGGTGTATTTATACTGCTAGGAGTGGGAATGATCGTTGGATGCCTGATATTGATATTGGAGCATCTGTTTTATAAATACACTTTACCTGTTCTGCGGCATCAACCTAAAGGAACGATATGGCGAAGTAGAAACATTATGTTTTTTAGCCAGGTATAAGAAATTAATTTAATTATTGGTCTGTTTTAGTAAAAAAACCAGCCAAATGCGAGTCGGGCTATTTGCGCATCGAGAGTTCCGTACCACCACACAATATATTAACTGAAAAAAATATTTTTTTGCGGTACCTTTAACACGAGACCGACTCACACTTGGCCAGTTTTTATTATTTGTTGTTATACTGTAAAATTTGAACTATAATCACACCAAATTTGAAGCTTTTATAATTACTATTTTTACGATAGAGCGAGAAGAAAAAACGTTGATAGAAACAATTTTGTTGTATGCGGACCCCGATTCAATTTTTTTTTTTATTTGTTACCAAATCCATTACAATGACACATATTCTGTGAAAAATTTAACTGGCTTCCTTAGGTTTTATGATTACGTTTTAGAATATACAACCCTTGAAGCTAGGACGGACGGACGGACGGACGGACAGCGTAGACATATGAATTACGACCGTTTTCAGCCTTTGAGTGGAACCCTAAAAATTATCAGCACCTCAACTTCCAAGAAAAATAAACATGTTCAACTAAATTACTTTTGACACATACCAAATGAAGGTACCTGTTAAAATTTAAGAGCGTACTCCTCATAAAATTCTCCTCAAAACTTAGAACTCCAATATTAAGTGCTTAAGTTTCGTACAAACTAGACACTAATAAATAATAAAGTTACTAAATTACGAGTTACTGAGTCTAAAGTGTCTCAAGTCAAAGGCTATACCGCACTTCTGGGACATTTTGTTTGCGCTACTCAAGCGTGACGCCAAGGCGGCTTCTAGCCGGATTATGACGACCAAGCTGCAGTTCAGCGGCTTTTAACGCTGAAAGAGCACTTGTCTTTGTAGACTAGACATAATCTACTTGAATTGCCATTGTTATATCTCTGACCTGAAACATTTTAGTCTTGTCTGTTGTATTCAAAGTTACATAAAAAGTATTAACATTACTATTCGTTTCGTTTTTCAGAAATTGTACCGATTTATAAACTGCGTGGAATTGGTATCTCCCCATCACGCCGCACGTGAACTTGTCAATACTATACGCCAGGGACACTTCACGTCACTCTTCCAGAAGAGTGTCAAAAGGGTAATTAATCATTCATCAAAATTTAATAATGACTTATTTAATCAATGCCAGATTGCAATAGGAATACACATTTGTTTCAGAAGGAACACGAACAGCGTAGACGAAGAAAAAGCAAAGCACAGTTTTTCGAGATGATACAGGAAATCAGAAGGTTTGATTACAAACTAAGTTTAATAAAGTGCTTAGGTACTCAGAAAAAATTGTATTTAAAATATGATGTTTTCTTTTATTAGGGTACAGCAAGGACGTGATCGTGATCAATCTCTGGATTCTATAAAAGAACACGTTGCCATAGAAACACCTGATGTGTCAGAGGAATTGACGGAGTCTAAATTCCTGTCACCATCTCCCGAAGTCCCCTCCCGCTCCCCTCGACCAGGTCGATCGCCTCGACAACTTCGTTCACCAAGAGGCCGTCGAAAACGATGCAGTCTTGCAGGTCTTAACGTTCGAAGATTTAGCACAGATTCTGTCTTAGGCTCAGATTCCGCCTCTATCTACGAGCGGACGAGTCTCAATATAGGCAGAAGACTAAGTCGAGACACAAGCTGCTTGACTAATTCTCCTCCCGACATCAATACCAGGCTTCGAACGCCTTCACCTTTAGTTCGCAGAGCAGATGGATCTTCAACCAGATCATATCAAGACGTATCAGAAAGATCGGGAAATTATTTGAGCGTCGACGGTCCAACACCACGAGTAAGTGTTGAAATTTTAGTTTCTCAGGAGCATGACGTTCCGCCGGCTCCACCTTATCCGAGGGTATCTCCTACAGGCGGAAGGTCAGAATTGTCGCTGTTATCGGAAGATGAACTTATCAGGTTATGGCGAAGTTCTGAAAGAGAAGTTCGGGAGGCATTGTTAGCGGCTCTTCAAGAAAGGAGGGCGACGTTAGACCCAAAACAAGATCCCGGATGAACGTGACGTCATGGTGAACTTCTGGAAAGAAATTGGTCTGCGGACAATCGGTTAGCTTGTCTCATTGCTGTTCGTTATGGGAGCGATAAGGAGTATCGAGACACAGTGGTTGAGTTAGTGCCTTTTTACATTGTTTGATGCGGGAATGTCTAGCAAATGGTAGTAAAACAATCAGTGTTCATTTTAGTGTCTTGTTATTGTTATATTTGAAGGGCTGCCTTATTTTACATTTAATTGCTTCTTCAATTTTGGTCCCGCGTCAAACAATCTAAATAATGGTACTTGGTAGGTACTATTGAATTTGGAGATGTTTACGTCCAGTAAATCAATTTAAGATATTATTAGTAATGTAAAATGTAAAACTTGAAATTACATTTTAATTTGTAAATAGAAAAATATTAAATAGCTGTGACCAGAAAATTTAAAGTGCTTTATCCTATAGTCTAGTTGACGATAGATATTTTAATTGAATCATGGAAATAAAGTAGAATAACGTTAACTTGCTCGTCATTAACTGCCACCTTTAATAAAAAATGTTTTGATTTCTTAAATTTTGTATTAATTAAAGGTGGTTGTAAAAGTATAAACGTAGTTTTATCTCTTTAGAAGGAGTATGTAAATTAAAAATAATGCTGTAGGTACAAATATGAATGTTCCTAATTTTTGCATACTTGTAATAATTTGCATCATAAACAAATCAAAAGCATCTTTTAACTACCCATAGCAACAATTAAGGTAGACACAGCCCTATGAAATTTTACTTCTGTAATCTCTATATTAAAAATAATATTTTTTCCTGAAAATATAACTATTGTTTTTGAATGGTGTGTTGGTTCCTAGCTTCCTATGGAGTGAATGTTATTAAATCTGGAGACAACGAACCAAATCATAAAAACATAACAGAAACCATAATATTTATCGCTATTATTGGAAAACCCCATCAAAAAACAATTTTAACAACATAGAACCCTTCTTTACTCATACAAAATTCAATCCAGACTCAAGCATGCATTTAGTCTTCATGTAGGTATACTTTTCTTAAACTTTTATCGTTGTCTTATACACTGCGGTTTCAAAAGAAGTTGAGTTATTCCAAACTTTTTCGTTTTCGAGCTCCGTTCGGACTTCTGCAAAACAAAACAAACAAGTTGCTCTGGTATTTCCTTAGTCTGAAATTTCTATCTGAAGTTAGCAATAGTTTCAGATTTTGAATTGACTTGGCTATATTTCCTGGTAATATTAAAATGGAAACGTGCCTTTGTGTTACAGTTATATTGTTAATTACAATAAATCACAAGCATTTTCATGGTATTGAATTCAATAGGTAATAAAATATAAAGGACAATTATTTATAATGAATTGAAAGTGGTCTCCAATTGTATTATTCGTGCGTAACGAGCACTGGTAACAAAATTAAATGCAACTTTTTCTTATATTTCCTGAGAGTAGGCGTAGGAATTATTTTTTTTATTGATAGAAAACATAAAAAGTGGTCTGCTATCTTTTGTGGCACGATTATATTTTTAAATCAATTTAAATAACTGTTCATTTCAAAACATTGTCGCGATTTAGTAAATCTACGTCACTTTTAAATGGATCTTCCATAATTTGGTATGTCAAGTTTCTTTTTTTGTATTTATCATATATTTTTAGGGATTATCATAAAGTTACTATACCTTACTGGAGTAGACGAACTGACACGAGTTATCAAATGAATCAGTTTTTGGGGACTTATCGGCAAGGTAAAAATTCGAGCTCTTGTATAATTGTGAATCTAACGTGAAATCGCGGATAATTTAATGAAATAATGTTAGTTTATTTTAAATTATCTACGATTTCACTTTAGATTCATAATTATTCACAGAGCTCAAATTTTATTTTGCCGATAAGTTCCCAAAATGGCTTTATTGCCTCGCGTCACGAATCTCTTTCTATTACACCGTGGTGCCGCTAGGTACATCTCGCTCTCTCAGCTGTCTCTCTATACTGTATATTTTTTTGCGATTAATCGATTAAATCAATTTAAATCTCTTTTTTAAAATATTTCGGTCATGAAAAAATTGTAAACTCCATGGAGATAAGCCAGAAATAGAAATGGCAAACACCATGTGTCAAATTCTGGCATTGTAAATATAATTTTTATTAATGGCCAGTTATATTTTAAGTTTGCCATGGAGTTAACAAAGCACCTAGTCACTTGGTCATCTGAAAAACAATATCATTTTCTAAAAATATCTAGCATTACTTTAATTTGTGTTCTCTACCATCGAAAATATTGTTATTGTGATAATTTTTATTATTATTTATTTCCTTTTTGTAGAACTTACAGCTAAATATAGTAAGATTTCAACAAAGACAAATTGATGGTCAGATGCTGACAACAAGTTGCTACCAAACAGTTTTCGATACAGCTCTCAAAAAAAAAACTTGGCACCGAATTATAGTGACTGGATATTGCTTTGAGGATTTGTAATGTTGCAGCTGTTCTGCAACCGGTGTAAATGGTTCTATATTTGTATTTCATTCATTTCATGTAGTTTTCACGTATAAAATGAAATAATATAATATATTGGTATAACAACAAAAGTACATAGTACATTATACTTAAAGTAAACTAACTTCGAAGAAATGAGTAACAAAACTGCCAAACTTATCTTGATAGGTAGTAAATAAGAGTTCATAACACTTCTTCCTAGACTTGCACCCTAGATTTTAGTTAGATTTTTCTCTTTCTACGCTTGTCTTATCCTGTATTTCCCCAGTGGCTTTCACTATATTAGCGATTTCTAAATACCTAGTACCTTAATAATAGTTATTGAATTTAAGAAAGAAGCAAGCAATATTTTCCGAATAGATTTTATACTTACGAACTGTTTTAAATACTTGTATTAATTTTTTAAAAGATATCAGTTTACTTGAATTTTATCAATTTTCTTTTTTGTTTTATATTGTACAATGATTAAAATTTCCAGAATATCTGTAATGATGACACCATCTTTTTATTTATTTATCTTTTAAAAATGTTAATTGGCAGTATATTTAACGGACCAAAAAATTTAGAACTTTTTTGGTATAGTTACGTTACGATTCTATTGGATGTGAGTCATCTAGTGATATTTAAAGTCTTATGCATTTCTCTCTCTAATGTGTAAAATTATTATTAATAGGTAGTAAATAAAATTTTAATGTAAGTAGCCCAACAATAAATAAAAGTAACTAAGAAATGGTAAAGCGTTTTATCTATATAAATAACAAATAATTGGAGAATATTCTCAAACTTCAAAAATGTTTATGATTTTATTGATTTTAATAAATATTTCCATTCATATTACGATGTGAAAGATCACAAAATTAAATTATGCTACTGATATTATTGTTTTTGTGTGTAAAAACTTCCGTTGTCCTGTCTAAAAACTTCGCCAACTTAGCCAAATTGGTACAGCCGTTCTCAAATGCTGCGCTTACCAACGAACAGCATTCAATTTTTATTTATATAGGTTTTTGAGATATAGAAACTACTAATAAGATACTTTGCTTGAATTGGGATATCCAACTGAAGTACTATTTAATAACATTACATTAATAGTCTTATTAATTTGTTGTGATCGTTTTGTATGCTGAAATGATCAAATCTGGATATAATCGTAAAGGATTTTCTTAAAACTCTAACATACGAGTAAAAAACGTCGACGACGTTTTCAGTCATGAAGAGTAAACTGCTCTAAACAGTGAATATTTTGATAATGTAATTGCAGTATGCAATTATATAGTTGCAGTAAGTTATAAATCAATAAAATCCAGAGGTCAGAAAGCCTCTTCAAATATTCAAACATCATAATAATAGGTAAATATTATCATTTAATAATGAACGTGTATTTCAGTTGTAAATGAAAGTGGTACACATTATCTAACTTTTTTTATTCAAATATTGTTCAATCGATGATATGAAATAGAATTTAAAAAATATATATACTGAAAAATAATTTTCAATAAATGGGATTTGAAATTCTAATCTATGTTAATAACTTTTATTTTTACTTTTTATACATTTTGTGACGTCGCATAAAGCTTTATCTTTTCAACTATTGAAGTGACGCTCATGCTAGCACATACTTAAGCAGGCTTTAGACCTGCAATTTAACGCAGACTTTTTCTGGAGGCCAAATTGCCAGTTAGCCAAATCATATGTGTAAAGGCAGATCGCACATCGCACAATCGCAAACCCGGTCTCAGAAAATAAGCAGCGCGTGCTCCTCCCCTCCACCACCGTTTTCAATTTGGCCTTGATCATAAGCCTGCGATAAATTTCAGGTCCAATTTTGCTTCATTAATATGCGGTCTTAGATAGAAACATATATTTATTTAAAAACTTTCCACACGTAGTCCAGTCACTTTTTAGTTTGGCCAGGACCATTTTTGTGGGTATAATTTAGGACAACGTCATTAGCGATTTTAGGAATGAAAAAAAATGGTCTATAAGAATACCATTACATTTAATAAGTGAAAAAATATAAAGAGACGCCAATTTTATTAATAGACTTGGTATTTTATCTGTAAAATATTGTACATATACAAATGATTTTATAGGTATTTAAATACCTAACTAAATATATAATTCGTAAATTGAAATTTCATTAATGGGGCAAACTTGTTAAATTTTTAAATCTTTTATTAACAATGCTGTGGATATTTTAAATTATTAGAATAATTATCAGCATTATTATAAAACTAAAGAAACTATAAAAATGTATTGTTATATCTGTTAACTTTTTTATTTACTTTTGTATATTATTATGTGTACCTTAATACAGTAAGTTACTGCCCCTATGATGGAAACAATGGAAATGATAGTTGGAAAATAAATAAAATATTTGTGCCAAATTGTTGGTTTTTATTTGTATAATATAATAACTACCATAACCTCACTACCATTGCTGTGCCCTACAGGGTCCAGAATGATCTCATATCATTATGGACCTGTAGGGCACAGCTTATAAGTTACCACCTTTTTGTACATTATGGAATGCAATAAAATATTGAGTATCGAGTATGATAATTTTCGGAATTAATGGATGGATTTCAAAAATTTGAAAACAAATTAATAATGAAATAATTCATGATGTCACAAAATATCTACGAATATGTCTACTATAAAAGACCAAAAACAACAAAACATTATCGATACTAAATGACGTGACCAATTAAACGCTTATTCAGGTATAAAATTAATTAATTTGGCACACAGCCGGTTGATGAAAAATCGGAAAGAATCTAATCCACATGGATAGCTACAAAATACAAAAAAATACAAATATGTTTATTTGAGTACCAAAAACATTAGTATAAATAATAACATGTTGAGTGGGGCAAACATCTATAGGTTAGAACCAATTATACAACATATTTTATAAGGATTGTAAGGTAACGGTGTGTTGGTACCCGCGGTAAGGATCCAGCCTGTAGGACAAGTACCAGCGCCCGCCTCCACAGTTCTACTTTAGGTACTAAGCAAGTTCACAAAGAACGTACTGCTGTAGTTACGTTTCTTTCATTTTATGAACTAAACATTTTTCACACAAAACAAAAACAAACAAAAAAAATCCAAAATTAAAATTACGGGAGCTATGCTTCATTCCAGATATCGACGAAAAGATTTACCAATTCTAATTAGCAAATATAATTTATGTATAAGAAAGACTATCCGACGTATCTTGGTCATTACTGATGTTGTTCCAAGAATCAGTTAAAAGTACCTAAGTGTTACAAATCTCTTCTTCGGTAATTCAATACTGTCTTAAAATCTCGTTTCTATCTGGAACGGAGCATAGGTAGTTACATAGGTAAACAAAATGAGTTTAAGTGAGAGGTGGGTAAATGATAAAAAAAAAACCCGACAAAATCAATTTACGATTACAAACACGCAAGAGACAATCCGTAGATACAAAACAGATTTAGCAGGCATTGACACAATGTGCGGTTTGTTTTGGTAGTAGATAGATTGTTACACAGTTGCCTTATAGTCGGGGAAATCTACGGATTTTTGTATGGACTAGGTTGCATTAATTGCACTTTTGGTGAAAATTTGGAATATAGTAGAAACATGCCTGAAAAAGATAAATTCACAATAATCCCCGATTTTTTATGTTGTATTATTGAATAATTAAGACATTTACAAAACAATAAATTTAGGTATGAACAAGAAATTGAAAACTGGTGATTTTGTACAGGATGGCTTCGTTCAATACGTTTTACTTATAACAATAATAATCCACGGTTAATATCGTTAATTTGGGTAGATATTTAATATTTTGTAAGTCTTCAAAAATTATAACCTCAAAACAAAATTATTTACTGTTTGTTTTTACACATTAAATTTGCCCTTTGATAATGAACTGTCTCTATTGCTGGTATGCTGGTCGAAATATTTTTAGAAATAAGCATTTGTACATTAATATCGATTTTAAGGTATTTCTGAGGTTCCTGAGCCTATATAACCACGAAATCTCGACAAAAGTGTTATAAACTAATAGTAATATTATTTCAAACACAATTTACTAAAGTGTCTTTAATGCAATCTCAAACCTTATTTTTCCTAGACTATTATTGGATCGTGACTTGCTAATTCATTGTGCACTTCTACAATTATTACAATGAAATGTGATAATATAATAATGTCAATTCTAGTCGTTATTTTCCGATCAGACTTCACTACTGTGCTATTGGAATATAGAATCCTTTCAAATATTTTTCAGGCAGAACTCCTTATGAGTTTGTAAGGGAGAATTTAAGAGACTGTGATCAATATGAAGGTAATATTATAAAAAAATAATAATTATAATTGATTTATTCTTTCGTAATTCAACTTCATTAGTTTGAATTAATAATTATAGTAAAAACAAACAGCTGGCTTAATAGAAAAATACTGATTTGCCAAATTTTTATTAATATTTTACTAAAAATTTTAGTGAGAATTGACTACTTATAAGATGTAAGAATTTAAGAAAATTAGAAGAAAACGTATTTTTTTTTAATTCTGCATGATTCAAAAGTAATTAGTTGATATTTGAACGCAAAGACGTCTTTGAAAGGAAATACAGCCCTGCTCAGAAGTTTTAAGTATGAGTGAACCAGATACAGATTGTGAACCAGCTCTAATGAGCTCAACTTTATTGTCAAACTCCTATTTGATTAGCTTAGCCTTATTTTTTTCAAATTTGGTATCAGCGTAATCGCTGATTCCTTTGTGGTTTCAAAATGATAGTGAATCAAAAATAATAACATAGTATACTCTTATCTATCTGTCCTAACGACTCAATAACGACCTAAGCTGCCGGATTACTAACTTGATCATTAATAACTGCTTCAGGTAATGAATAGAGTTCAAAGGCGACTGGACATCGACTACATTCTTACAGAAAGTAACATCACGGGTCTTTACGACTTATGTCGATACACGACTGGCAAAGATGGAAAATTCAGCCCCTGGTGTGCGCTCTTTACGAATGAGGATTTGAGTGTCCTAGAATATATTGATGACATGAAACATTATTATAAAAATAGTTATGGTTCACCAATGAATGCCAAATTCGGTGAAATGCCAATGGCGGATTTATATACAAAATTTCGACGAGCTAAAGATGAGAGGGGGAAAAGTTCACTGAGTATTCCACGCACGCAACTATGATTAATATGATTTACGCTGCTATTGGTTTGTATGAAGACAAACAACCTCTAACCGCTGCTCACAGGGATGCTGAGAGGAAATGGAGAAGCTCTAAAAATAGCATGTTTTTCAGAAAATTTAGTAGCAGTTTTAAATAGGTTGCTAAACGTAATAAGTTTCTATCATCTTACAAAAGTAGAATGTTGTGGTCGGTTTGAGCATTCTTTCAAGTACACTTGGCGACAGATCAAAAATAGTTGAACTTAACGTTCATGGACACAGAGTTCAACTAAGTACGAGTGGGTTGATCTGTCGCTGCGTGTTATATTGCATTGTTGTTGATATTGGAACAAACACCAAAATAGTAGTTATTTAATTTTAGGAGAATCCAATGGATTGTTTTATGAATATAACAAAATGGTGGAGCTTCGTTGCTCTTTACGTCGATGATTATAAGTATTTGACGTAAAGTGCATAGTTTCACGTTGACGACTTTGTAATGCTAAGCAACGACTTATGCCTGCCACACGTACGGAATTCCGAAACATAATTAGGATTTTGTATAGGATTTTATGCCTCTGTAATTCCGGAGGGGGAAAAGCCATACGAATTCAGAATTCGGAGAGTGTGTGAGTGGCAGGCGTTAACGCGTTCACTGCCGGCCCTTTCCTCCGAGACTTCGCCAGTAGCTGGTCATTCATATAATCATCGAAATCATGGTTAACTTTTTTACAGAAGACTTGCTTATCATGGGACTTAAACTTTTTGTTAAGCAAATTTAGAATATCCTCCGGTATCTCATCATAATAGCGTAGTATGCCTTATTTCGTATAAACTTAGGTACAGAAGCAACTTGGGCGGACTTTTGCAGTGCGGTCCGACCTAGTACGTAATTTACAGATGTACAAAAGGCAACAACGTCACTGATCACAATGTAGCGTTTTATCTAAATGAAGAATCTCTATTGACATTATGTAATCATGTGTCACCTGCTCGTAGCAGGAATTTGAAGAATAATTTAAGCATTTCCGTAATACCACTATAAACTTTTTCTAGCTCGAAGCATTATCCAGTTAAGTTAAAAATTTTACATTTGTGTTAATAAAATGTTTTGAAGTTTTGACTGTTGATAAACAGTATAAGATAGTTATAGCACTTCATATGCATAATATGCCATCAATTAACTTTTCCAAATACTTTGTAGCTTTTACTAAACATTATATTTGACGAAATAAGTAGTCCTCAAAAACGTTTAATTACTTATGTATGGACATACAACATGTTGAGGAGCATGATGCACGTCAATTGCTGTCTAGTAAATACATGGATTTAACTACAACTTCATTCGTGCGTAAAGTTAGGTTTAACCTTTCCTCTGATTATTCATGAAGAAACAAATAAACTTAGAATAGGACTGGAGAAAATTTGTAGTTGTAGCAATGTTTCTGACCACCCCGAAATATATCGTTGGCTAAAGTGTCAAACCTCGTAACTCCATTTTATGTTTCAAATTACATTTAATCTTTTTAAAAGGATTTAAGAGTTGTGCCATGGATGCATTCAGAAATTAGTAATAAAATTATATGAAATGTAATTTGAAACATAAAAAAACGTTAAAATTTAAAATGATAAATAGAAAACCATTTAACTCTGGGCAGCCATTTTTCGTGGTGAAGTTTTTTGTGCCTCCTGTAAAATTTGATCTAATGGAGTTACGAGGTCTGACACTTTAGTCGACGATATATTATGTATGTATGTATGACTGAAGAATTGAATTCGAAATGAAAATGAAATAAGACAAAAGGCTCACCGTTAGTTGCAGAAACGCTCATTAAAATTAACCCTCCATTTTAAATCTCTTGCTGTCACTTTTGTCTTGTTGACGTAGTAAAACCTAGCAAGAGATTTAATGGAGGATTAACTATAATGAGCGTTTCTGCAACTGAGTGTCAGTCAATATATTCGCTACTAATCATCTTTTGTATCGTTCTGGACAACCAATGAAAACGATACAAAAGTGGAAATCTGGAAAATACTAAGTACAACAATATACAACGTTTAATTTTTAGCTCCAGAAACTTATTACATATACAACTAGTTAATGAATAAGCGCAAAACTTCATACACCCCAACTGATTTATAACAATTTAATTAGTTTGAAACAGTCATTTCATAATTTTGATACTTAAAATTTAAAGTTATTCGCATTTTAAGTTTTGAGGCAAAAATTATTTGTTATCATTTCAGCAATGAATGAAAGCGCTAGCGTGCTCATGGATACATTTTAAGAATCTTGTTTTGGTAGCAAGTAGGTTGAGAGTGCCCGAGCGGTGGGTTTAGATCGAGTTCAGTAAATTTTAAATTTTTCAATCAAATTATTTAATATTTTGAAAAAATTACCTAGATATGTTGAAACCATGATAACTCGATTCTAAACAAACTACTTTCTAGTTTTGCGTTAATTCATTAACACGTATAAAATAAGCCTCAGTGCAACGAACGGTTAATGCGTATAAAATCTAAAATGAAATAACATCCTTCTACGAAAAATATCAGGCAAGAAATGAAGCAAAACTCGTGTTGTATAATAACTTATGTATCAAAACTTGCTTACGTAATACTCAATTTTATATATTATTCTTATTAGGTGAATCAATCCAATCGTAAAACAATTTGCATGACAAATTAATGGCTACGATTAGGTATAAAATGAATTCATTGTCACACAACCTGTTGGATACAGTTGCCGTGGAACGGTGTCTCGATAATATTGTGTTAACACTAGCTGAAAATTTTTGTGTATAATGAAGTGTAATATATTAATAGTGGCTATATTTTTATGTATTTGTCAATCAGCGACTTCACTGTTTTGCTTTTGGAATACAGGATGTCCCTACAAATATTTTTCAAGCAAAACTCCTTATGAGTTTGTTAGAGGTGACATAAGAGATTCTGTGATCAAAGTTAAAGGTAATTTTCCAATTAATAGTAACATTGATCTCTTATTCAAGGTGCTACAAAAATACAAATAAACATTTAAAGTGGCTAATATTAATGGTTTACACCATCAAACTAAACAACTTTGACTATGGGACCAAAATCGCAATCGCGAAAAAAATCATCTTTTCCATACTAAATTACAAATCTACTCGAGCTAAATGTATGGGACAGCTGATATTTTTTTCGCGATTTTCATGTTCGTCCTATAGTGAAAATTGTTCAGTTTATTGGTCTAAACCTTAATTGTTTATTTGTATTTTTGTAACATCTTGTATAGTATTTAAGGTGAATAAAATTTCTTTTCACTACATTCTTAAACAAAAAGTTGGCAGTTGTAGCTATTTTTATGACCACCCCGAAAGGGATTACGGTCGTGAGTTTATGTTCCTGTATTGTGTATGTTTGTATGAAATTTCATTTTATACATCAATGCGTAGGCCGGGAAAAAGTTATACGATTTTGTAGTATTGTGTTTATGATTGGCGACTGGCTCACTAACCGTCAAACTGGACAGATTTTATTATTTTCAGATATCTGACTACCGCCTCGGGGAATATAATCGTGAGCGTAACTATGCTATGCTATACTTTCTTATGGATTTAATTAATATTAATAAATAAAAAAGTGTTAGCTAAACAGCAAAACTACAACAAACCGAGATAATTTCAAATATTATTAAGAGTTGGTATAGTAATTAAATGTTGTACCAACCCTTTAACTATCAAAAAGAAGTAATATTAAATTCATTACCAATTAAGTAATATGTTTAAAAAATATTACTTTTCATTATGAAAAACGAAAGCATTCTATGGGTCAGCTATTTTAATATCGATTCTATTATAGAAATTATGATAAGGTTGTGTAACTCTGTTGATAAAGATAATCATTTATAAAAAATATTATTCAATTCTGTACCAAGTTAAATCAGAAGATTATTAATAGGAATGTTGTGTTTCGACAGATTGTGAGCCAATTAGTATTTGGGGGTTGTACAGACATGGCAAAAGAAATCCCGGAACTAATTTTGGAAACAATGTGAAATCCACATTAAGTATAAGAGACTTCATACAGACAAGTTACAAGAAAGGCAAATGTTCTCTCTGTGCTCAAGATATCGAAAATTTACGTAATTGGCCTTTAGATCCTAAGATTTTCAATTTCCTTGACCTTACCGATGATGGTTACGATGAATTGTATGGAATAGGAAAAAGGTGGAAACAGGTCTTTCCGAAAATCTTCACAAATCTAAACGAGAATGATTATACAATTAAACCTGCATTTGGTTCGCGAATGGAAGTTAGCGCAAAAGCATTTGTCGATGGACTCGATAGTGGAAAATTAATTATAGAAAATAATACTATTCAAGCAGACGTAATGAGTGTAAGTTTACATTGTCATTGACGTTTAATAAGTGTGCTTCAAGCTCCTTATATTGAATAAATTATTTTGACTTTTTTTTGACTTACATTATTATATACTTTTAGCTCCTAGATATCATACAGGGTCCTTCTTAATATGCTGACTTGTTTCAGCATATTAAGAAGGACCCTGTATAATAGAATTATTTCAGACAATAGTTAAATTCAAAAAGGTATCACTTTTTAAAAACGTTTAAAAATTTATTAATAAGTAATAATCAATTCAGGTGCCGTTAAATTTATTTGGCAGTAAATATTAAAACTTCATAACTATAAATAAATACTAAATAAGTACATTTAATTTTATATAAAAATTTCATGTAGTAATTTCTTTGCTATTTTGATTTTATCTCTTTTTAGGTCAAATTTTATTATAATATTATTTATAATACATTATTCTGTGCACTCCAATATGATATAACATTTTCAGCCCTACGCAACCTGTGGAAAATTTTACAAAGATATTAAAGATAATCCGGAGACATATAGCGAAGTTATTAAATATACACTAACTGCAGAATATCTCGCAGTAAGTTCATACATATATTTTATCTGTGTTTTAAGCTTTTTGTGATAAAGTAAAATCAATCTACTTCATACTTGATCTCCGTGATCTGTTTGAACTACTTGAAACAGGTAGCTTATATACTTGGTAAAATTATGATAATGTAAAGATAAAACACAGACCCAAATGACTAATGTACTCCTCTTCAAATGCTTCAGGCAAAGGATAGAATCCAGAGGCGACTAGGCATAGACTATATTCTTACAGATAGAAACATCACAGGCCTATACGATTTATGTCGGTACTTTTCCGGAAAGGATGGAAAATTCAGCCCCTGGTGTGCGCTGTTCACAAAAGAAGATCTGATTGTTCTGGAATACATAGGAGATATGAAACTGTATTATAGAAATAGTTACGGGTCGCCTTTAAATTCAAAATTTGGTGAAATACCAATGGCTGATTTGCTAAAGAAATTTCGACTAGCCAAAGATGGGAAAGGGGAAAAGTTCACTGGGTATTTTTCGCACGCAACTATGATCAATATGATTTACGCTGCCCTTGGCCTGTATGAAGACAAACAACCTCTAACCGCCGCCCACAGGGATCCTGAGAGGAAATGGAGAAGCTCTACAATATCTAGCTTCGCAGCTAACTTAGTCGCTGTTTTAAATAGGTACGTTTAAAGCTAAAATTATTAACTGATAGTATGAAAATACAGGGTGTCTCAAAAGAAATTTTATATTTATTTAGCTTACTGCGTGAGCGCAACGTATCCGAGGGGCGCGGGGGTTATGTCAATCGGTAGCCTGGCTCTTGGGAATTCAGTCGCTATGGAGCGTTTCTCGGGAGCAGACCGCGCGTTGTGCGTGCGAGAGTTTTACAAAAACGGTGATTCGGCGACTGTAGCGCGTAGAAAATTCTGCAGTATTCGAGGTTTTCGCCACTTAAATGATGCGCCAAGCATTCCTCTCATTCGACATTGGGTTAAAAAGTTTGAAGAGACCGGTACAACGCTAGATAAATCAAAATCCGGGCGACCTAGGTCATCAAGAACGGTAGAAAACGTGGAGAATGTTAATCAGTCTGTTCGTGACGACCCGAACCTTTCAATTCGGAAGCGCGCAAGTGCTTTAAATGTGCATAGATCATCATTACATCGCATCATGCACAAAGACCTAAAGCTGCACCCCTACAAAATTCAATTGGTGCAAGAATTAAAGCCCCAAGATGCCAGTCAGAGGCTTCATTTCGTAAATCAGGTGATTGAGCGATTTTCAACGTTTACCAACATTTTGTTTTCGGATGAAGCTCATTTTCATCTTAATGGCCACGTAAATAAGCAGAACTGCCGCTACTGGAGTGCAACGAATCCAAAACGCAAACATCAGAAACCCGATAAACCGACTTCACTGGCCCATTTGAAAGAAAATATCCGTCACGAAATGGCAGCCATCCCTGAATCCACCTGCCGAGCCGTCATAAGTAATTTTACTGTTCGATTAAATGAGTGCCGAGAACGCGAGGGTCTACATTTAGACGATATCATTTTTAAGAAATAAATCCCCAAAAGGTGTATTTCAATAATTAATAAACATTTTTTCTATATACGGCTTACTTTTTTTTTAATCGATCCACTAAATATAAAATTTCTTTTGAGACACCCTGTAGTAGCATTAATTCATCTTTTGAAACCTACGTGCCTCAATTTCAAGGCATGTTAGTATTGTACCCACTGTCCATTACAAGTGGCAATGTGCCCCATCATACTGGACAGAGTTTCGGCACTAGTGAAACGTGGATGTTTTGATAGTTATTGTTGTTTTCAAAATATCTATGTATATATTTAATAAATAATATCTTTCTTTCTTCCTTATTTTAAAACCTTTTTTAATTAATTTTGATTGGTGTTCCCGTTTTTATAACTTTTTACGCAGACGCCTTTATACTTGTAACACAACTGGATTTTCGGTGAAGGAAAACATCGTGAGGAAAACTGCATGCTTCAATTTCGAGGGATGTATTGTACCCACTGTCCATTATGTGGCGACGGGCTCACCCCCCATCAAACTGGATAGAGTTTCGGCACTACTGGTGAATCGTGGATGTTCTGAGGTTTCAGAATATCTCTGACTACCCCCTCGGGGAATATAGTCGTGAGCATATGCTTATGCTTATGCATGCCTTTATACTTTTGAATTCTATTGTTTCATTATTGGATCCATTGCAATCGTTGTGTTAAATCATAACCAGAAAGATTGATTTCTAAATTTTAATTACAGATGCACAAAAGACGACGTCATTGATCACAACGTAGTGTTTTATCTAAACGAAGAACCTCTGTTGACCCTTTGTAAACAAGGCATCTGCTCGTGGCAGGAGTTTGAAGACAAACTGCAACCTTTCCTTAATACCACCATTGACTTTTGCGAGTTTGAACAACTGTATTTTGAAGATAAAACACCATTGCTATTTAAATGACTGCTTGAAAATGTTCCGATTTGTAAATAATGAGTATTTGTCTTGAATGATTTTCATTAATTGCGGAAAATTAAGGAAGATTCGCTTTTAAGAAATACAACTTGGTTGTTTTAAATGCAGATTGGTATAAACGACAAATCTTAGAAATAATCTATCGTGTTATTTTTCTAGATGATACCGAAATAAATAATATTATTTTCATGTTCATGTTGTTGATATTAAAATTACGGACGTCAAAATCTGTTGATAATTGTACATAAAATAAAATATAACACTCACACACTCACATTGTAATGATGCCAAGTGAGCTACTAGGCTTTTTACTATGGAACCTTGAAACCTATATAACAACATAGATTTCAACATTATTTTGGAGACATGCTAGATTTTGATACTTTAAATAGAACTAGATAATCTGTGTGATAATGTTCAAGATATTGTTTTTATTTTTTAACCTAATTTAATTTATTTGTTTTTAATACATAACTAATATCTCGCTAAAAGTTTATGAAATGTTCTTAGTTTAGAATCCTTTAAAGCTCAAAGTGATAATTTATTTAAATTGTGCTTATTATTATATTTTACTGTGCAACAACAATATAAAGGGTGCAAAATAAATGCATTACATACCTACTTAATACTTGTTGTTGCTTGGTTGTTTCAGACCATCAAACTGAACAACTTTCACTTTGGACCAACTTTGAAATCGCGTCACAAAAAATCTGCGTTGGTCCCGTAGTTCAGTTTGATGGTCTAAAACAACCAACCAACAACATTTTAACATTTAGCTCATTTAATTTTACCCCCTGTATAAAGCAGGTTTTAAATCACAATCAGAACCCTCAGCTTCATCTGACAATAAATAACAGACAGAAAACATTAAATTACAACTACATACTATTCTGTGATTAAATAATAACCATATAAAATGTTATTTTATTCTACAGTTTGAGAACTTAATAAAATAGATTTATGCTACTTATGTAAAACGTATCCTAATCATACCAGTTATACAAATACAAAGACGCTTGTGTAAATCCATCGGTTGCTTACAATGTTGACATACTAAAAGTGCAAGTTAATCTTAATCGCGAAGGGGATGAAAACAAGACATTATTATTAAGACTATTATATTTAAAATTACTCACATAATCACCTCAGCAACATGCGTCGTCAACAAAACTGCTTCAGCAACATGCGTCGTCACAATTGCATACAGAAATCCTTCAGCAACATGCGTCGTCAAATTTACAAAACACCATTCAGCAACATGCCTCGTCAAATACTTAATCGAAAAGACCGCCCCTAGCCGTACCTGGGCCAAACGTGCCCATAATGCTGGCTTCATTTCCGCGTTGATTAAGACTTATAAATAAAATAAATTATGATCTGAACTATTTACTAGTTATATTACAATTTACATGGAGTAAGCTTACATTTTAAAGGTATAGTTAGGGTATTTTTGTGAATGTGAAAAAGGGTGTGGGAGTCTTGTCTGTGTGGGGGTGAGTTTGTGTGTGTGTGAAATTGAGCTTTAAATCTCAAAAATATTTTTTTATTCGACTCACAGTTTTGGGTTAAAAGCTCACCCTTTTAACTCTAAAGTCTCTTTATATTTTGCTATTTATTTAGATGTTGTAAAGTCCTTGAAAATAAAATGTGATTGACCAACACGCCTTTGTTAGTCAGACAGAACTAAAACATGCTAGGTATAAATATTACGACATTCGCATATGTATAAATAAAACAAGAACTAATTTTAATGTCATGCAACCGGTTAGATATCGAATCGTATAGAAAAAGGAATGACACAGTTGCCGTGGGATCGTGACCTGGAAATATTGTGTCCCATCTACCATTTGAAAATACTCGTGCGCAATGAAGTGTGATATGTTAATAGTGGCAATTTTAATAAGTTTTTGTCAGTCAGTGACTTCACTATTTTGCTTTTGGAATACAGGATGTCCCTACAAATATTTTTCAAGCAAAACACCTTATGAGTTTGTAAGAGGTGATATAAGAGACTCAATAATAAAAGTAAAAGGTAATATTTTTCAATGAATAATAATTATGTGTACATTGTCTACCTGTCTCGAAACGTAGTGTTATTGTAGAGTTTATTTATGAAAGAACACTCAAATAATAATATTGCTTCGTGTCATTACATTAGACATTTATAATTTTATAACTAATGTGAAAAAATAAAAGTTTTCAAAAATATTATACTATTGAATGTCAAGCACGAGTTAATTATCGCATTTATGGTAAAGACTGTAGAACCCTTTGGATTTGTCATACAACTAAAGATTTTGTTAGTACTTATTAAATTAATTAATCTTTACTTCTGCAAATCTTAATATTTTAAAGCGATTAGACGACGATTGAAGCAAAGGATTATAAACATGTTGTGTTTCTATAGATTGTGAACCAATAAGCATCTGGGGGCTGTTCAGACATGGGAAAAGAAATCCTGGAAGTAATTTCGGAAACAATATAAAAACGACATTAAGTATAAGAGACTTCATACAATCAAGTTACAGGAAGGGGAAATGTTCACTTTGTGCTCAAGATATCGACAATTTACGTGACTGGTCTTTAGATCCTAATATTTACAAATATTTTGATCTTAATGATGAGGGCTATGACGAAATGTATGGATTAGGGAAAAGGCTAAAAGAAGTATTTCCGAAAATTTTTAAAAATCTAAAAGACGATGATTATACAATCAAACCAGCCTTTGGTTCGCGGATGGAAGTTAGCGCAAAAGCATTTGTCGATGGGCTCGACAGTGGAAAATTAAATATAGAAAATAATACTCTTAAAGCAGACGTAATGAGTGTAAGTTTACATTTTCATTATATTATACAGGGTGTAAGTTTACATGACCCTGTGCTATAAATATATTATAATACATTACTGTGTATGATGAACTCTAATATGATGATAACATTTATTTTCAGCCCTACGCAACCTGTGGAAAATTTTACAAAGATGTTAAAGATAATCTGGAAACATATTTCGAAGTTACGAAATATACCCAAACTGCAGAATATCTCGCAGTAAGTTTCAAAATCGTTGTCCGTTGATCTTTTGAAGCTCATTGTGGCATAGCTATCTGATCTATCTGATTCAACCTTGATCTTCTTGATCTGCTTAAAATAGGTACTTGGCAGAATGATGATGATAATTATGTTAACCTTAATGCGTTTAATGATCAAACATATACCTTTATCCTTTAATAAAATAGGACTAAAGTACCTCTGTTCAATTGCTTCAGGCAAAGGATAGAATCCAGAGGCGACTAGGCATCGACTATATTCTTACAGAAAACAACATCACGGGCCTATACGATTTATGTCGATACACATCTGGCAAGGACGGAAAATTCAGCCCCTGGTGTGCGCTTTTCACAAAAGAAGATCTACTTGTTATGGAATACATAGGGGATATGAGACACTACTATAGAAATGGTTATGGATCACAGTTAAGTTCCAAATTTGGTGAAATACCAATGGCTGATTTGCTAAAGAAATTTCGACAAGCCATAGATGGGAAAGGGGAAAAATTCACTGGGTATTTCACGCACGCAACAATGATCAACATGATTTACGCTGCTCTTGGTTTGTATGAAGACAAACAACCTCTAACCGCTGCTCACAGGGATCCTGAGAGGAAATGGAGAAGTTCTAAAATATCTAGTTTTTCGGCTAACTTAGTAGCAGTTTTAAATAGGTACGTAAACGTTAAAATTTTGATCAAATGACAATAGCAATAATAAAATATTATTTATTTATTTATACAGAGTGCTACAAAGATGCAAATAAACATTTAAGGGGGTGCTTTAGACCATTAAACTGACCAACTTTCACTATGGGACGAATATCCAAATTGCGAAAAAAAAAATCGGATGCTCTATACTAAACTACAAATCTACTCGAGCTAAATGTATGGGACAGCAGATTTCTTTTCTCGCGATTTAGATGTTGGTCCCATAGTGATATTTATATTATAAAAATGCTTATTTTTACTTTTTTAACACCTTGTATAAGTTGCAACTATGTTCTATTTTTTGTTTTCCCTAATTATGAAGCATTGTTGTTTAAATTTTTATTTTGCTCGATTTTACCGTTTTAAATCTTTTGACGCAGACTCCTATGAGGTCTGTTCTTTCAAATCATTAACAAGAAGGTGACTTGGTTAATTTTAATTACAGATGTACAAAAGACGACATCATTGATCACAACGTAGTGTTTTATCTAAACGAAGAACCTCTGTTGACCCTTTGTAAACAAGGCATCTGCTCATGGCAGGAGATTGAAGACAAACTGCAACCTTTCCTCAATACCACCATTGACTTTTGCGAGTTCGAAGAATTGTATTATGAAGAGAAAGCACCAATGCTTCTTATATGATATTTAAAAATTTATCTTTGTACCTAGTTGTAAATGTTTTACTCTTTTGTTTCGTTAGAGTTTTCGACAATATGCATTGAGATCATCAAACAACGAGTTTTTACGAAGATCCTGCCTGAATAAATTTTTTCCTGGAAAAAGTATAATCATACGTAAAAATTTTCACACACAGATTATTTACTCCCATTTAAAGTACTAGGATCTAGTTCAGATTTGTATTACGATATCAAGGTCACAATACATTTTATGTATTGCTCCTTCCCGATTTCGGCCACGAAGACTGCGTCAACTCGGTTTTTGGCGTTGGTGAACTCTCGTGTCGCTGAAAATAGCCAATCTTTTGCACATTTGGGGAGGGTGGGGACCTACAGCACACATATCTTAAATTTACGCAAAAAATAATCGTATAACTATATAAACAAGCTAACTAGCTACTACAAAAAAAAGACTGACTTGTATTTGCGGGTGGTCAAAATATAGAACTAACGATCTTAGTACAAAATCCTGACAGGCCATGCCAATTTTACCCAGCCAAAATTAAATCAATTTTTTTTTCGATTCTAAAGATGACATGACTTTAGAATGACAACTCTTTACTTCCTATCTCTATGCAACTCCATTTAAAGAAGAACTGAGATGGGAAACATAAGTGACGTAATCCAAGGTCATCCTTTTTGGAGTCAAAAACATATTTGTAATACAATCTCCACGTATGTAGACATTTAATCCTCTTAGATGCATAAATACCGATTACCCGTATTACCCAGTAAGCTGGAACCAAGAATATTGTATACAACGTGTTAATGAATAAGCGCAAAACCTCATACACCCCAACTGATTTACAATAAAATAATTAGATTGAAACATTAATTTCATTATTTTGATAGTTAAAATTTAAAGTTATTCGCATTTTAAGTTTTAAGGCAACAATGATTTCTTCTTATTTCAGCAATGAATGAAAGCGCTAGCGTGCTCATGGATACATTTTTAGAATCTTGTTTTGATAGTAAGTAGGGTGAGTGTGCCCGTGCGGTGGGTTGACATCGATTTTAGAAAATTTTAAATTTTACAAAAAAAGTATTTTGTATTTTGAAAAAAATTACCTATATCGAAACCATGATAATTCGACTCCGCTTTCGATTCTAAACAAACTACTTTCTAGTTTTGCGTTAATTCATTAACACGTTGTATATTCTACGCTGGAACTATTACTCTGTACAGACGGCTGCACGTCAAGCTATACAAACCAACATACCTACCTTAGCCAATAGATTTAGCATATACTACGTTAGACCGTGAATGCGAAAGAGAAAGGGCATATCATTAACGTATGTTAGAGCGAGATAGATAAACAAGACCATTTTGGAACTCGCTATGAGCCTGTATGGCCCTAGCGTCAGTTGTCAACGGTACGAATCCCGTTTTTTCCCCCAAAATCTCAGGTATTTTTGGTTTCACCTTGGATAATCCGTAGCCGATCTAACGTAGTATATCCTAAATCTATGCCTTATCCCAAAGAGATTATACCTAAAGGCATAGAGTGAGCCATGCCAATTGTAAAGTGTCCACTTTTTTTGACGTTTAGGTTTGAGTGTGTGGTGTCAAGTAGTATGGACAAAAGAGGATCAAGTGACATATGGCCTTATGTTTACGGTAACTTTTCACACACACTAGCTCAAAAAAAAGTGGACAGCAGCATAAACAAATATCTATAGTTCCATCTCCTTCTACTATTAAAGGTACGTCATAAGACAAAAGAGACTAACTACAATCGTAAATTTATGCGGACTCTATGGAGATCCTTCCTCTGAGCCTTAGTCTATGTATGTACGTATGCATCAGGAAGGTGGCATAGGTATTGTCTATTGTCATACAATGTCAATACTTTGGTCAAAGAGTACTTTATACTTAGGTTTATGGTCAAAACTTAGTGCCAAGATCCGTCAGGATTATAAGTGTTCTTTAGTGCCAAGTTCCAAGATTATTAAGCATGTGCTTAGGTTATAATATTAGAATTCTAAGTAAATTGATATTCATAGGAATGTTGTTAATATTTTGTCAAATTCAAGCCTTCCGTGGTATGGTGCTCTATACAACATTCTCATTTGATACCCAAAACAAAACAAAAATAGTTATATTTTACTCTTTTTGAAATGTTTTATTTTAGAGGAATCAAAATGCTACGATGGTCTGGGTTGTGTGAGGCTAACCGCGGAATGGGTGCATCCCAAATTACGGCCCATAAATGTTTTACCCTCCGGACGCCATGCTGTAAATACAATTTTTATTCACTGGACATTCCATAACGGCGTAAGTGATAAAAAGATATATAGGGTCCTTCTTAAGGGGCTATAGGTTCAGACGAATATTTTCTATGAGCAACTCGATTGCCCAGCCCTCCGAAAAGTGCGTGCGTGTGCCATATTTTCGATTAATAAGAATTAACAAAACTACTTTTATATATTTTTTTTTATGATTTCACTAGATAAACTAATGGTGAATAAATACCCTAAATAAACTAATGTGAGTATAAATACCTAAAATCGGAAACTATTTTAAGTTCTAAAACGAGAAAAAGATTCAAAATTACATGAAAATACGTCATCTTTGTGACGTTTTTCTATCGAGTGACGTAATTCCAATCGTGTATTCAATTTATGATTCCACTAGATATAGATAACTATCCAAGAATACTGAGGTATGACTTTGGTTTCGGTAAATTGTATAAATCTAGTCGAAAAGTGAAAAATAAAAGATGCCTCCAAGTTATTCGTCCTACTATTGCGCCTTAATATGCTGACAATTTTTTAGGGAAAATCAGTCCATAAAACTGGAAAACTTTCTCTAACGGGAAATCGCAAATAGCAAAAAAAAAAAATTCTGCAGTCCCTGTACATTTGGCTCGAGTAGGTTTACAGTTTTGTACGGAACAGCGGGTTTTTTATTGCGATCTCGATATTGGTGATATAGAGAAAGTTGTTCAATTTGACGGTCTGATGAAAATACTCCATAGCACGTTGACTACAAACTTGCCTCAACCAACTGTGCCCGCGCGGTGACTTACAAACCCGTTCTTTCTCGCCTATGAGGGGATATCTGTGATGAGCCGAAAGTCAACGTCAAACTGGGAATGGGAGACAAGCCAGTTTATAACAGAACTGCACGTCTAGCATGATTTCTCTACACGCGCGCGACTCCGCTTTTTTCCATACTACAAGTTGCGGCAAGCGCGGCTTGCGCTCTCCGAAAAGCATCAGGTCATTTTGTATGCAGCGAAGGCGTGTCGCGCGCATGTAGAGAAATCATACTAGACGGTCTGTTCAGTGTTCAGGGAACAATTTAAAAAACCCAAGATATTTTTAACGTTTAACATTATTTTGGAACGTCTAATCTATTTTTTAGATGTTGTGATTATAATTTTGCATAATTTTTTGGTGATAGGTACTTGTGAATCAATTCTGAATAACACTGTTATGGGTCACAATGCAAAACAAAACCAATAGAGACGCATTACTTTTAAAAAAAAATTCTTTTGTCAGATTCTTAATTATGAGGTATAATTATTTTACTTTTTTCCCCTTGAACTGTTATAAACTACCGTAAGGGTACAGATTTACCGCCGTCGGTTGCCTTGTCAAATGTGTTTCAACCCTTATACAATTATTTTTTGTACCCGGTTTGACATTATCAAAGTCAAAGTCAATATAATTTATTCAATATAGGAGCTTGCAGCACGGAGTCGCGCTGCAAGTCTGGCGGAAGGTAGACGCATGCGTGTTGGCCTCTCTTAGGCTTGCACGTGGCTCCGCCATTTTGTGAAACTCTTTTGTGTTTTAACCATAAAACAATCACTTGAGATTATAAACTACTTGACATTGGCAGAATTGCCGCGCTAGACGCAAGCAACCGGCCATTAATGCAGCACACTTATCAAACGTCAAATCTTTTTTAAAGCTACCACCGCGTCGGAACGTGTTGTCGCTGTAGAGAAGATGCGGCCAAAAACTCTACAACATAACACGACTTAATAACTATTACAATATAAATTCTTAAGCTAAAGTTATGTATACAATAATACATAGTCTATTTAATAAAATAATTGATACTATCCAGTAAAGTAAATAAACTATAAGCTAGTGACTTTGAGTTTTGAGATGCCTTGTATAGGCCGCTGATGATATCCCTATAAAATCGAAGAGTTTACAAAACTTAGGCATCGCCGTTGCGGTGGTTTTGTTGGTAAGGAAAATTCGCTGCTAAAATCTATTTGGCGAATCTGCCTTCGCTCGTTTATAATCTATTTTATCCATAATCTATTTTATCCTCATTATAAGTCTTGAGACACTCTACGCATTAATCTAATTTAAAAAACATTCTTTTAGATTCTAGTTCCGAATGTTTTAGGAATGAACCAAATGAAAGACTCCGGTATCAGAGCGAGCCTTAAAATTATGATTCACGATTTTACAAGTAATGGTTACACAGGATGGATCAAAGTAAGTAATATTTTAAACATCTTCAATTTATCAAAAAGTCTCTTCAAAATTATACGAAATAAAAAAAAAAACGAGTTATTTTTAAACAAATTTTTATAAAAATTTCTGTTGTGATTTTTACACATTTACTTGCCTTGCAATGTGTGCTAGTAAAGAATCGATAACAAATCAAAATTTGATACTATTTATTATGTATTCAAGCATATTTTTTCTCGAAAGTTCGATAACCAACGGAGATCTATATTTTTTCGAATATATTACGAATCCCAAACAGTTACATTCCAAATATTGTTCAGTTATATCTTCTCTGTAAAACTGTTCTCATATTTACAATTGGACTATACCTTGAACATATGTATTTTATTTTTATTTTAAAAGTACAGTCGACCAAGAAAGTAGTATATCTATTTTTACAAAGTTTCCTAGTAGGATTATTTCCTTCCATCCTTCCTCAAGGGGATATAATTCGGAGCGCGCTCCATACAAACGTACTAAGGTGATATTTTCAATACTAACCAATGAAAGTCAATGAAATTTAGCTGAAACATACTTGAAACAAATATCTATATTTGTATGGAGTCAGATTTTCGTTAAAATATACAGTTTCAATGCTATGATTAATTTAAGATTTGTATGGAAATCTTTGAGGCACTGTAACTTTAAAACTATACATTTCAACGAAAATCGGACTCTATACAAGCATAGAATTTTGTTTTTAGATTGATTCTGAAAAATTTCATTGAGTTTAATTGATTGGTATTGAAAATATCACCATAGTACGTTTGTATGGAGCGCGCTCCGAATTATATCCTCTTAATAAACTAAAACAAAAATAAAATTAATCTTGTTCAAAGCACTTATCACGAGGTCTGCTAGATAACTCTGAGTCAGCAGGCATAAACATAGTCTCCGTGGACTGGGCCGCCGGAGCGGAGCCGCCTGACGAACAAGCAGTTGCCAATGCCAGGCTGGTGGCATTGGAGATCGTCAACTTTTTGAACAGCCTTCAGGTAGGACGTAGATTAGCTTACCTACTGCACGTCTAGCATTATTTCTCCGAAAAGCTAGGGAACAGATTATTTTCTATGGCGCAAAGACGTGCTCTTTTAACACCCAAATATATGAATTCTTTTTTCGTGATTTTGAAAAATGTTCAGTTTGATGGTCTGAAGAACCTCCAAAGATATGAAACGTATTTAGTTTCACAACTGTCTAACTTAGGTACATTTTTATACCCAAAGAGGCTCATCTAATTTACATGAAATTGAAAGGTCACTCATTCTTGTTTTTCTGAATTCGAATAACGAAGCATTCTGTATTGTAATTATACTGTCGTCCATTATTCTTTTCCTTTGATTTATCTTTCTAGTCATAGAGACATTTATCAATTCGATAAAAATCTAATAATTTATAACAAATATATCACGATAGAATGTCAAACGTTTATAACCTTTGGCGAGCCATTTGTTCAAGAAAAACATGTTACGCGTGTTTTATTATTATTTGAATTATCGTAGCATTTTGCTGACCATTTATTCATTGTATTGCTAACAATTTATTAAAGTGCAATTTGCTAAAGCCGTGCAGGAGCCGGTGGATCGATTCCCGTCCAGGCCGACTCGTAGCGATGAGTTTTTCAGAATTTATATACGATTTATATCACCGTTGGCTTGAAGGGAAACATCGTTAGGTAACCTGCAACAATTCATAATGTCAATCTTAATTATGCAGGATGCTTTTCGATCAACTTTTTCTTTTAGTGAACCTGCGTGCTTCAATTTCGAGGCATGTATTGTAACCACTGTCCATTACAAGTGGCGACAGGCTCACTCCTCGTCACACTGGTCAGAGTTTCGGTACTAGTGAAACGTGAATGTTCTGTGGTTCCTGAATATCTCTGATCTACCCCCTCGAGGAATACAGTCGTGAGCATAGGCTATGCTATGCAATTTGCTACCCAGTATAATTAAATATATTTCCAACAGGCAAAATGCAGATTAAGGTCAGACATGGTGCACATAATTGGGCATGGTGTTGGCGCCCACATCGCCGGGTATGTTGGCAAAATGAGGCGTCTGCGAAGAATAACAGCGCTTGATCCATCAGGGCCATACTTTAAGTCGATGCCCCCAAATGTGAGGCTACATGAGAACGATGCGAAATTTGTTGACGTAGTACACTCGGACGCGTCTATGTGTTAGTTACTTTTGAAAACAAGACCATATTACTAAGCCTACGTTATCCGTCCGTCTGTCCGTCCATCCTACCTATTTAGGGCTGTAGCTTTGAACCGTAATTAGTAGACAGTTGACATTTTTAAAGAATATGCGTTATTATGGCGAATTGGATAACAAATAATAAAAATGACAAATTTAAAATTTAATTCCTCATACAAGAAACTAGTTTTTATCAACGTTTTTTCTTCTCGCTCTATCGTAAAAACGTAAACGGTAATACATATAAGCGTCAAACTTGGTGTGATTATAGAGCAAACTCTACAGTATAACAACAAATAATAAAAATGAGTCGGTCTCGTGTTAAAGGTCCAGGACAAAAACATTTTTTTAGTTATTATGTTGTGTGGTGGTGCGGTACGGAACCCTCGGTGCACGAGTAGCCCGACTCGCATTCGACCGGTTTTATTTTTACTTTTTTGGGTTACGATTGTTTGACTTTGGGAGGTCGAAGAGGTACAAAACTGTCATTTGTCAGGATAGTTATAACCCTGCTAAGAGGTCTCGTTCAATGTTGCCCTGTAAAATCAAAAACACTTAAGTATCATGGAATATAAATAGGTATAAGCTATTAATTATCAAACATGAATACGAATACTAAATAATCGAAAAACCTCCCAAATTTGTGATTCCGATCGATGTATTGCTGCATGACGTAACTTTTCACATTATCAGTCTCAGTTTCAATGTATATTCAAAATTCATACATTTTCATTCCAAATAATATCACATGGATAGCTTTTTGACGTCGTTTTATTGATTCTACCACCGCTTCGGAAGGTGTTTCTTTGTAAAAAAGATGCGGAAACTCTACATCACACATCTATTAAACAAAACAAAATATACAAAGTGCAACTTTGTACAAAATTAATACATAACTTAACGTTGTCAATGTTTATTATGATACTTTTGAATTATGTTTCTTAGTTTAAACTCTGTTCAAATCCACCGCTTTTGATGTCAGGAGACCGATTGCGCTAATTTAAAACATTGAAGTTCTATTCTTATCCAATTTCAGTTCTAATCACATTACTATTCAACTGTGCTGAATTCCGCATCGCGCTAAACTCTATGTAACTGACAGCCTTTAATGTCTGAGCGATATGTCAAAACGGCTCTAACGGCTGTCGTGAGCTGTACCGCGATTAGCTCAATAACAAATTTGTTAGAAGTTATGGTTCGTACGTAGTCCAGTCACGATTCAATCACCGAATATTTACCGCGATTGCAGCCTGTACTGCCGTAGTTTTGTCAAAAAACTTTTAATACTTACGCCTTACTTAAATTAAAGTAGTTACGATCAAACTCTGCACTGCGATGAAAGTAAAAAGGAAAATAATATACATTTTCTTTCAGATGGACAAGGTAACAATGAGTTACTGGGCCATGTAGACTATTTCCCCAACGGGGGAAAAGAACAGCCAGGCTGCGTGGATTTAAATATAAAAGTAACGTCGGTCAAGCGCGGAGACTTAAAGGTACTGCTTTAGAGATATTTCTCATCCGTAAATCGTTTTTAATCTCTTTGGGAAACGGTTCTTTATTGTTTGTGGGAAGAGCACTAATTACTTACTTCGGGTTAAAGTTCAGACTGTTTCATTTTTACTTTACATTTTTCATAAATGGGTATAAGACAACTGCGACCTAGTTGGTTATCATACCGTACGATTGTTTGTTTATTAATATTGTAATACCTATGTTGTTCTGCTGGTGTTAGGCTGTAGGATCCGAACGATACACCTATATACAAAAGCTTTGAACTAACTGAACGGCTAGAATGGGAAGACGGTCGGTGAAACAAAGCAGTATTAGAATACCCAAATTAGTATAAGCACAGGTCCGGCACTCTAAAGAACGTTTTTGAATTTCGAAATGGCGTCTGCACATGAGCACTTTGTGCAAACCGTCCATGACATTGCGTGTAGGGTTGAAAGCCACGCTTTGCATTTAACGTCATCGACATTTCAATACTTATAATTGTTCGTTCTGTTATTAAAAATAGTATTTGATCTAAAGAATTATTGAATATGTGGATTTAGCGTTATTTTTCAACGTATTTATGCACTGAAAAGACAATTTTATGTAGTCAAATCCAACGGGTGCGCGCGGCTGACTGCATTCCCTTGCTCGGCTTCCCTCAAATTTCCCAGAAAGTTTGTCAGGTGAGGTGTGGTATCTGAAGTCAGGCGGGGGGCGGGGAGTGGCCTACTAACTATATACTAGTACCTATTCTGTGGTATTCGCTAAAGGAGGGGTGGATGTTTGTAGGCAGACCACTGGCATGTAGGTCGGAAGACATTGTAAGGGTCACACAGGTCTGCAATATAGACTCTAGAATATCAGATTAGTTCTAAGACCATGACGAATGGAGCAATGTTTGATTTTTCATGTGTTATCAACTGTCTATGTATAAAGCACAGTTTTATTTAGCTGAAAGTTCTCTAGAGCTCACCCGCAACTTCGTCCGCAATAAGTTTCATCAAAATCTCTTCAGTAGTTTTTGCGTGATGCTCGCACAAAGAAAAAAAACAGGCACACAGACTGATAAAATTTCTAAAAAATTTTTATTTAGAATCAGGGACATCGAACCATATCGTAATCTTTTCCTTGTAAATATCTTCAATGTACAGACACGCTTCTGTTACAGTTTTATAATAGATTAGATAAATAAAAAGGCCCAGCAGTGGGCTAATTTGATAAATGAAGCCTTGTATTGATATTTTACCTTTGGAATCATAGCTAACTGTTGTCTCAGTTAGTTTGACTCGAAAATTGTAACAACATTTTCTTTAAAAAGCCTTCCAGATTCTTCAATCACTCAATTTAAAATAGCCGGGAGACATTTCAGTGATTAACCTCTTCTCTCTCCCTCCGTCATTCAGTGACAATAACAAGGGTCCCAGTAATTTATGAAATCGGTTTTTTAATGCTTGGCTTAACATCTGTACAGCCTATCATTCAATTTCGCTATTTTAATTGGTTATTGGATAAGGTTTGAATCGAAAACATTCAGGTAACTGAAAAGTTGAATAGTAAATTATTTTACACTTTATTGTACATACAGATATAATAATTCACATAGTTGAGAAAACATGTACAAAAGGCGAGCTTATATCTTAAGAGATTTCTTCCAGCAGACCCGCAAAAGAGATACTTAATAAACACAAGGCAAATTTTATGTGTTGTTTTTATAGCGTCGTTAATGGCCGCATTGTATTTTAAGTAAAGTTTGAGAAATTATATTTTTGAAAAAATTTACAAACAAAGACTGTATAAAATCAGATTAGTCGTCTCGTCCCAACTTCGGTATCAATTTACCTTTTTCAAGGACTAAATTGGACTAAAAATTTAGTACTTATAAGAGAAAAAGTTTGTGCACCTATTGAAATGAGATTTTTATGAAGACAAATAACATTAACGCAAACACGGTAGTTTGGTTTTTAAGATGAAAAAAGCCGCCCTCTATCTATTAAATAGTTTTTTTTTCTTAGCCTATTTCATCCCACTGCTGGGCAAAGGCCTCTCCCTTAATCCTCCATGCATCCATGTCCTGAGCCAGTTCCATCCACACTTCGTCGAAGGCAACCAGGTTGTCTCTCCATCTCTTCCTGGGTCGACCCTGACGGCGATTTCCATTCTCCAGGATCCAAGGTGTTAAGAATTTGGGCCATCTTTTCGGGTGCAATCGACAGACATGGCCGGCCCAATCACATTTCATCTTGGCGGGTTTCTCACCAACATCGGCTATTTGTGTTCTGTCCGTTTGATCCCCAATACGCTACGCTCCATCGCCCTCTGGCAAACCTTGAGTTTGGACTTCTGTCATTCTGTTAAAGACCATATTTGAGCACCGTATTATAAATAAGTTTAAATAGGCTTAAACCTGTTTAAAAATGATGCTATCACTTGCTTGCTTGCTTGTAAGAGCAGTGGTATAAACAGAGCTATTACTAAATATGTTTAAGTTACTAGTTGGTGCAAACCAAACTTAGGGTGGTTTGCACCGATAAGTATTAAGGCTTAATGATATTTAATTCTGATGCTGTCATAAGTATGATCAGGAGACCGGTTGCGCTAATTTAAAACATCGAAGTTCTATTCTTATCCAATTTCAGTTCTAATCAAATTGCAATCCAATTACTATTCAACTGTGCTGAATTCTGCATCGCGCTAAACTCTATGTAACTGACAGCCTTTAACGTCTGAGCGATCTGTCAAAACGGCTCTATAGGCTGTCTTGAGCTGTACCGTGATTAGCGCAATACCAAATGTGTCAAAAGTTATGGTTCGTACGTAATCCAGTCACGGTTCAATCAACGAATATTTACCGCGATTGCAGCCCAGACTGGGAGACGAAACGTTCATTACATACGTTTAAGCCAAATAACTGTTGGTGCAAGCCATCCTAAGTCTCGTCTCGGTCTTAGCTTATAGCTGCGCGAAAATCTCACCCGACGCAGAGTTGACCACTTGTTGGATTCAAGGTAAACCTGCCTCAAAGGTTATTAGGTTTTCCACGACCAGTTCAATAAGCGACCTAAATGCATAGAACAGAAGATCTTTTCTCATTAAATTAATCGTTCTTTATGTTTTGCTAGCTAGGCGAGACACTTTCAGCGTGTTCACACAAGCGCAGCATTAAATATTACATTGAAGCATTAGTTAATCCATCATGCGTATTTCTGGGCGTTGCGTGCAGTTCTTATTGTTTCGCTCTGGATCTTGGGCTAGTGGACTGTTTTATTGGTAGCTGGATGCGGTAGAAAGGAAACGGCCGGATCTTCAGTTATATTAATTTTAATTAGCTAAGATGGACACACCATAGCAGTCGTGAGGCGAGGGTTCAAGAGAGAGAGAGCGGGACGCAGCCCTTGACATTTGACACTGACAGATCAGTGGTGTTTACATAGGTAAATATTTAATGTTGAATTGCGAACACTTATAAAGAATTTATAAAGGTAATTATTTCTGAACTTATACAACCTCGTTAGGTCGAAGGAAGTTTTTCCTTTACATAATAAATAAATATATATCTAAAACATAATTAATAGGGTCCTTTTTAAGAATTTTTAAGGGTATGATCAGACCATCAAGCTGAATACCTTTCTGTATGTATTCTGTATCAAAATTGATAAAAAAATATGTTGTCCTATAAATAAGGGTCAATAAACCTATATATTACTGAATTTATTTTTACTTTAAGTCATTTAGGAACTGTTAATATGTGCATTCATTTGGTATGGATAATTTTCAGTCCCCGTTACAGTGGACAGATTTTCGATACTAGTGAAACGTGGATGTTCTGAGGTTTCAGAATAGCTCTGACTACCACAGTCGTGATAATTTTCTGTAATATCTGAAATAAAATCTAATATTCTAAGATTTATGGTACCTATGAGATATTACAAAGGTTACTTTTTTGATTGCAGGGAAAATGTTCTTCGTGCGGGGAAGACTCGGAATATTGTGTAAGATTACATCCATTATCAACACCGCGACGTGTAAACAACACTGGCTTCTTCTTCGTCACTTCCAACGCTTCACCTTACTGTGGTAAATGTTTTATTAATTTCTTGTTATAATTTAAATTTGTACGAGATCGAATCAGAAATGAAGAGATCCGCAGAAGAACCAGAGCGACATAGCCCAAAGAATTGCTAAACTAAAGTGATAGTGGGCGGGGCACATTGCTTCGCAGAACCGGTGGTCGATGGTGCCGAAAAGTTCTAGAGTGGCAACCGCGTACCGGAAAGCTCAGCGTGTGTAGGTCCCCACAAGGTTGACCGACGACCTGGTAAAGGCGGCGGGAACCCGTTGGATGAGGGCAGCGCAGGACCGATCGTTATGGCGATCGTTGGGGGAGGCTTATGTCCGGCAGTGGACGTCCATCGGCTGAGATAATAATTTTGATGATTTAAATTTGTATTTACATATACTTAGATCAACGATTGCTCGATTGTGGTGTAATGGTAAGTCAATGAAATACTTGATAGAAGAAATTAAAACTAAATGATAGAAGCGGTGATTGAAGAATAGTTTCACTGCAATTTCGGGCATACCAACGACCAAGCGAATAAGCTCTCCAGCTAGTAAAGCATTCTATTAAGTATTTATTGTAGTGTTGTTGTGTGCTACTTGGACAGTTCCATGCAAGATCTAGCTTTTTCCTCCAAAAGCTGTTTGCCTCAGCCACATTGTTTAGTCAACTATATTTCAACCTTAAAAGACAAAATCAAGTCCATTCAATTATATTATTAAAATACAATTGCAGTATCTGGACTAAAAAATGTGGTTGAAACAACAACACTAGTTGGACACATTCTACAGTCTAGAAAAACACAGTTTATGGCTCGTGAATAACGCGCCAGTATCCCTTAGCAATTAACTCGGTAGAAATAATTAAATTAGCAATTTATTACAAGCAGACTCCCCAGTACTGATTCACAGTTTTTTAATTCCTAGCGGAAACTACTTTTCCCCGATTACTACAGAAAATTTAATTGTAACGTAATTAAAATACTTAATTGAATGCCGAAATCGATCGAATTGTTGTCGATCGTCCAACTAAAGTATGATTTTCTGCACCATTGACTTTTCGTACATAAGCTTCATCATTGTCCCATGGGGGAAGTGGGCGAAGGCAGAGATTATGGCCTGACACACGCTACGATACTGACATACTCGTAGTTCGATCGGTCGGTTGAGGTGCTACGCATAGAAGAAAAACATGAGAAAATCTACATGCTTTAATTTCGAGACATGAAATTGTATTCACTGTCCATTAAACTCAGAGATTGGTCCACATGAATAGAAATCCATTTAGAATGTGCTTTCGAAACTGATAGTAAAGTACGAATATTCCGACTATAGTATTTACAATTTATACCCTTGGGGAAAAATAATTGCCAACTCATGAATATTTGTTTCAGGTGAAATATTGAAAGTACTTTTGATTTTGAGAAGCAAAATCAGCGATTTGTGAAGGGATATTTCAACGTCACAATACCTCAACCAGCTGGCACTGTTAATTTCTTATTGAACGAAAATCAGTGAGTCTTGTTATTTTTGCGCAGCTTACAGTACCTAAGTACTTGCTTACTGATTATTGTACATAGGGAAGAAAGATACGGCTAAATTCGGCTGCAGGAATATATATTGCTGGAACGCCGATTGTTGAAAATAATAGGGTATATAAAAAGGTTTTTAAAAACTGTTCTACGTTAATCATTGATGTCTAAGGACTCTATAGAAAATATGTATTTTACGTTCCATTACATATAGTGCAAAAAAACGAAAACAAAAATTATTATTTAAATATCCCGCGAAAACGCTTTTCCTGACAATATACGTGGCTACAACACTATACACGCAACTGTTTACAAGCAGTTGATGTCATCCACCATTCGGTCAATCACAGTCGTTTACGATCACGTGACTAAAGTAGAGAAAAAATATTTTCTTTGTCGATTTTCTCTTAAAATATCCTGTATTTTTCTTAACTGACTAAATAGGTGGTTTCCAAATTAATATTCAATACGAATGCCATCAATAGATCCTTTATTTTACATGCTGTTAAATACCCTATTGGGGGGAGGCTGTTGTCCGGTAGTGGACGTCTTATGGCTGACATGATGGATCCCTTCCAGACTAACGACAGTTACAATTTTATTATTTTATCAATCTTTATTCATCATTATCATATCAGCCGATAGACGTCCACTGCTGGACATAGGCCTCTCCCATGGATCGCCAC
Source organism: Agonopterix alstromeriana (assembly GCA_963924505.1). Lineage (NCBI taxonomy): Eukaryota > Metazoa > Arthropoda > Insecta > Lepidoptera > Depressariidae > Agonopterix > Agonopterix alstromeriana. Next base: position 17,744,499 of record OZ004664.1, read on the forward strand.
AACGACCGGTCCTGCGCTGCCCTTATCCAACGGGTTCCCGCCGACTTCACCAGGTCGTCGGTCCTCCTTGTGGAGGGCCTACCAACGCTGCGCTTTCCGCTGTACGCGACCTCTACTTCTCACCGATCCCAGCTACCCAATCCGCCGCGTAGCCCCAGCAACGTCCTATGCCGAGGTCCGTAAACCCCTGGGGTGCCCCTAGGTCGGTTGCTTAAGTTCATTCAACTGGCTCGGTGACCCTTCTGGTCCTTCCAATAGTCCGCAGTAAAAAGCAGTAAATGCTCCCTGAGCAATGCTGTATATGCCATTTAAAAAAAAAAAACAAAAGCGACCTCTACTCGAGAATTCACGAGAATCACTATTGGTTCTTGGTATTTTATTTTAGTCGCTGACTCTTAAGAAGCCTGTCCCATGCAGTGGGACGTATCTTAACTATTACAAAACTGTAACTGAAGTTATTTACAAAATAAAGATGACGATATGGTTTTTAGGTATCCCTGACTCCTAATCAACCTTTTTTAGAATTTTCGTCAGTCTGTTTGTGTGTTTGTTTGTGCGAGCATCACGCGAAAACTACCGAACCGATTTTTATGAAAAGTTTTTTGTTTGATAGCTTGGCCTTGCTCTAACCTTGGCTCTAACTTAAAATCTGGTGTATAATTTGTATGGACGAAGTCGCGGGTTAACTCTAGTAAAATATAAGGTGAATTCAAAAAACTTCTGGGATGATTTTGTAACTACTGTTGATAATTATTGTATGGTCAAACATATTTTAACCATTCGGTAAGCATCTGTGTGCTGTTGGTGTATTGATTCCATAAAAAAAAACTTGCTAAAGTTTGGGATCATAGCATTGTATGTGTAAGCGTAGTTATTGATCACTTAACCCTTGAACTCCCACGAACAAGCTATTATTAAACCACCCATTGCTTATCAATTGTTATCTTAAGGCCAGGTTGCGAGTGGTTAAAGTTTGTCCAATGATATCAATTTCATCCTATACAGGGTGTAAACTTAAGTACGTTACATATCGAACAGGGTGCTTCAGATCATCAAAATCGGCTGTTTCATACATTTTGGTCGAGCAGTGATTGAAGTTTTCTATGGAACGTATGATTTTATTCGCGGTTTCAATGTTGGTTCCATAGTAGAAGTTGTTCAGTTTAAAGGTCAAAATCACCCCTTAAAGTACTTCTTCAGGTTCCTCTCCATTACTGGAGGTTGGCAGTCAGCTCTGCATATCCTTGTCAATCTCTCGCCAAACGAAACGCTCTTAGACGCTGGCGATGTCTGTCCACTCTTTCAGCTTCGCGAGCCATGACATTCGTGGCCTGCCGACGCTTCTTTTGCCCTCTATTTTACCTATTATTATAACCTGGAGCAGTTGGTAAAGTACTTATGTAACATTTAAGTTAAACACCCTGTATAGGCTGATGATAATATAAATGTTTTATTGTAGCCTTCTCTCCGCGCTGCGAGCTGATGACCACCATGTCTTCGTGGTCTTCCGCTCCACTCCGCCGGTGCTCATGCTGCCAGCTCGAGCGATCCACATCAGATGGCACCACGGTCCTCTGCCTTGCTCGTGGTGCACTGCTCCCAAGATCACTGGCTTCATGATTTTTAAGATGACTGATCAAAGGAATTCTTTGTAAGTACCTTGATATACGCTAAAGAAAACTTTCTGATGCGTGTATGTGAAGTAGGTACACCAATCTGCTTTGAGCACGCGTGGTGGGTATCCCAGCAGTGGGGCTAATAAAGGCTGATAATGTTGATGATTTTAAAGTCGAAAAGCTCGGATATGATTACACATATGATTAGATACGTATCTTTGTGACAATTTTCTGACAGTTGTAATCATATCCGAGCTTTTCGACTTTAAAATCATCAACATTATCAGCCTTTATGTTCATGTATTTTTAAAAATTATTCACGTTTTAGAAGAAATATAAATTGTTTCCGATTTTTGGTTTTTATACTCACATATTCACCATTAGTTTATCTAGTGAAATCATAAAAAATCTATAAAAGTACTTTTGTTAATTCTTTTTAATCGAAAATTCGGAGGGAGCGATTGCTGCCCAAATCGCGTTTCTCATAGAAAATCTTCGTCTGAACCTATGGCACCTTAATCAGTTTTTTCCTATTTTGCTTTTGGTGTAAATAAGGTATATTTCATTCATTCATTCTTATTGTGTGGGCAGCAAGCCCCTGGTGTCAAAGTTTTTCAGACCGCCTTACGGCCTCTGACGTGGTGTATATCTAACGACTACTACTACCAGAGATAGTAGCCGGGATTAACGGCTTAGCGTGCCATCAGAAGCAGTAATGATGATATCAGTCTATATACATCCCTCTGTAAGGCACTTGATTGTATATAGGCATTACTTAGTCCACCACGCATGCCCACTTCATAAACGCCTCAGAATTTCTTCTTCAGTATATGCAGGTTTCCTCACGATGTTTTCCTTCACCGTTTGAGAGTCGGTATTACGTAGTTAGGTACATAAGTTAGAAAAACTCATTGGTACCTATCATGTAATCCGTACGGATTCGAACCCGACTCATGATTGAGTCTCCACACTTCTCCGCATCGCGCCACCGACGCTCTAATAAATTATAATGATGTAGGAATCAAAATCATAAATTAATTAAATATAGTCATAGCAATATATTTGATTGCTTTATGGAATTCATGGAATAGGATGAGAGGGAAAACATTTTTCTTGATCCATTACCTTTCCGTTTTCATGGAAAAGAAACTACGAAAAAATCTTCTCTACATAAATAAGTTCGACCTATCCAAATATTGAACTTTGTACTTGAATGCAGAACCAACACGGACTTGAGCTCCAATACACTAAACAAGCAATACCGACACTAAGTCAACGTGATCGAGATAAATACATGTCTCATATCAATAGGCCTGCCTTATATCAATAGGCTGGCCTTAAAGAATTTAACAATTTGATGAGTGTTTTAATTAATTTCATTTTATTTGTAACAAGAACTGTTTAATTGGCTAAAGTGTACGACTGTATATCTTCAGGTGCAATTACATTACCCAATTAATCGGGCATAAATGTCATGCTTTGAACGCTACACTTTAAAAATAGAGAAAATAAATCAGGCAATTTCGGACCTTTAAAGCAATTTATTGAAGAAATTATCTGAAATTAATTTAAATGTACATGTACTTTATGTTATTGCTATTATTATTTTTTGTTTTAAAATGAAATGTTTACCTACATATAAAACGTGTTAATGAATTAACGCAAAACTAGAAAGTAGTTTGTTTAGAATCGAAAGCAAAATCGAATTATCATGTTCTCAGCATAGGTTTTTTTTTTACAAAATATTTAATAATTTGTTCGTAAAATTTTAAATATACTGAACTCGATCTCAACCCTCCGCACAGGCACACTCGCCCTACTTACTACCAAAATTTATGAGCACGTTAGCGCTTTCATTCATTGCTGAAATGATAACAAATCATTTTTGCCTGAAAACTTTAAATGCGAATAACTTTAAATTTTAACTATCAAAATAATGAAATTATTGTTTCAATCTATTTATTTTGTTATAAATCAGTTGGGGTGTATGAGGTTTTGCGCTTATTCATTAACACGTTGTATAAACATATGCCCACTAAAGACTATATAACCCGAGGGGGTAGTCAGAGATATTCTGAAATCACAGAACATCCACGTTTCATTAGTAGTACCGATACTCCGTACGTATATGGGTACAATAAAATGACTTGTAATGAAAATTATTAATAAATAAGTCAAAGTCATGGCAATGTCACCTTTATCTCATGTAATATCTTCACTACATCTCTGTATCACACAAAAACACAAAAGCAACCAATAAGAAGGTGAAAAAGCAAATCCACGCACATGGAAATAATTTACAGTTATTTCAGTTCGCGTCCTCTGAAAAGATTTATCCAAAAATTCACGATTCCTAAAACCGTTACATCAGACTTGGTTTTAGCGCCATCTGTTACGTTTAGAACAATTTATGAAACAAACAGCTTGGGGTTATTTATAAGAATTTACGGGGATTCTCCTCGTAGCTACTACTACGTACTAGTTTCGGTAACGGAATGACAGCTGGCGCTGCGGTAGATTTGACTCGACTCGACTAGACTCGACTCAAATGTACGGAACAGCAGCACGTCTGATTTCTCTACACGCGCGCGACGCGCCTCCGCTGCATAGAAAATAACCAGTTCTTGCGAGTTTCGGAGAGCGAGAGCCGCGCTTGGCGCGACTTGTAGTATGGGAAAAAGCCGAGTCGCGCACAAGTAGAGAAATCATGCTAGACGTGCTGATTTTTAATATTTTGTCGACGACTTCTCCATCGGGAAAGTTATTCAGTTTGATAATGGTCTAAGCTTGCGTTGTCGCGCTCCATGCAAAGGAAGTCTGGTTATATTTTCAATACTGACCAATTACAGTCAATGACATTTTGCAGAAACAATTTAGAAACAAATCTCTATGCTTGTACGTTGTTCGGTTTTCGTTGATTTTAGATACCATGTTTCTTAAAAGAAATTGGTCCTTATGAATGACCCTATCAATCGGTGCCATAAAAATACAGGTATTTTTTTGGATTCTAGTTTATTTGATTCCCGGGTGTAACAAGCGCATTTTCAAAAATCTTTGAATGTGGATTTTCTTATTTTTGAAAATAAAAATGTTTCATTTCAGTTAAATTTGCCACTTTGTATATTTCTTGATATGCTTCCTTCTTAATATGCTAACACTTTTTTAAGGGGATGATCAGACCGTCAAACAGAACAACTTTCTCTATGGTACAGACATCGAAATCGCGAAAAAAAAAATCAGCTGTTCTATACAAAACTGCAAACATACTCGAACCAAATGTATGGGACAGATTTATTTTCGCGATTTCGATGTTGGTCCCATAGACAAAGTTTGTCGGTATGATGGTCTGGTCATCTCCTTAAAAAAGTGTCAGCATATTAAGGAGGACCCTATATACGAGTTTGCTATGTTCTAAATTTATCTCTGGCTTTCACCGTAATGTATTATATCTAGAATTAAACATTTTAACGGGTCCTTACCGTGGTTTGGTATATTTGAGTTGCCGATATTTCGGCAGTGTTACAACTGCCATGATCACGGGATGACTGAGGAACTGCAGGTAGATTTTTAAGAGCAGAAAAATCTGTCAAAATGTTTAATTGTAGATTAAAAATAATAACCGCGTAACTCTCAAAAACTGTAATGTATTCTGATGTAATAAATGTTTTTTGTTCTGCTTACTCCAGACCTCAATGGTTTTGTCCAGTAAGCGGGTCAGCGGAAGAGCCCATTGGCGTTGGATTTAAACCATGCCATAAGAACAAAGCTTCCACCACCCAAGCACCGCGAGTTGTAATAGATGGTGATGAAGATTATTAAGAAAATATTGTTTGATTTGTAAGTGAATTGTGTTTATAAGGAGATAATAAAGTTATGTTAAGTTCTTTTTTTTTCTATAAACCAGTGTTTTTGTATTGGTAGTAATTGTACTGTTAAATTTTTGAAGTAAATATGTGCCACTACTTTAAATGGTCATCGAGCTGGCCCACCCTCGTTCCTACTGCTATAATTACTTTAGATTCTTTATTGTGCACACAGAGAAATTGTAGATGCCATTTTATCTGATAGTTTCATCATCCTCTACCTATACAGGTATGTACACAAGACAAAGTGCAAAAATTAAAATTTCTGTTAAACAGGGTGTTAAAATAAACAGTTGTATTAATTGAGGGGTGATTCTATCTTGGGTACAACCACGCCGAAAGTAATTAAAGTAATGCAACTGTTTACTCTAACACACTGTATAACAACAGTGAAGTTCCGAGGACAAACTATTCAGTTAGGCAGGTCCAACTTCGAAAAGAGATCAACCGTCGAATGCAACTCGGCTGGGCAGCGTTCGGGAAGCTATGTAGTATCTTCACGTGCCAAATACCGCAGTGTCTTAAAACGAAAGTCTTCGTCCAGTGTGCCAGTGATGACATATGGAACATAGACGTGGTCCCTCATTCAAGGGTTCATAAAAAGGCTGATAGTCACCCAAAGGGCAATGGAGAGGGCTATGCTATGAGAATCAGAAATGAAGAGATCCGCCGAAAAACCAGAGTAGCTGACATAGCCCAAAGAATCGCTAAACTAAAGTGGCAGTGGGCGGGGCACATTGCTCGCAGAACCGATGGCCGATGAGGCCAAACAGTACCCCCCTCCCCCCTCCCCATCCCCACACATACGGTGACCATACCGACGACCTGGTGAAGGCGGTAGGCACCCGTTGGATGAGGGCAGCGCAGGAACAGTCGTTATGGCGATCCTTGGGGAGGCCTACGTCCAGCAGTGGACGTCCATCGGCTGAGATGATGATGATGAGTGAAGTTCAAAGAGACCAATGATCACTATAAACTAACCTGCCTTAACCCGCATCGAATTTAGTCAAAGAAAATAGAAGGGTCCAAGAAACTTTTGTGCCATAGACAAAAATCTGCCGTCGTTTGATTCTTCCAAATCCTCCTGCGGCCTGGACTTTTCCTATTAATTTAGTATCAGTGCAACGTGTGCTTATTCATTTTTGCATTAGATTTTTGCAAAAGATTTACGTTCAACCGCCTACCGGTCAAACGTTGTGATTACTTGCTCAGTGTACGGACATCAACCCTTCTTGAGAATGTGGTTTTGTTTTCATGTTCCGTAACCAAGAAAGTTTAGGACAAGAAAGAAATATTTATTTAAATATTGCATTTTCTAGTTTCAATAACATAATCAAAGCCATGTCTAAGAACTAATACAAATTGTAGCTGCACCCTTGACCTGATCGATCGCACTTGATGACCTAGTTCCAGTATGTGCTGGACAAAACTTTGTTTTACACCCAACTTTATGAAAAGCTCCGCAGTTTACATGGAAAAAATAGAATGGACGTAAGTTTTTCATCGTGGGTGATCGTTTTGGGTGTTATATTATATGGTTTGTTTATAATCTATGTTATATCATTGGACTTACTAACGTTGGAGGTTTCAAAATTAAAATGCCCAAATTAACATTCCATTGTGTTACTAGGAACTAATTAAAAGAAGGTCGTAGGCAAAAGTACCCGTCTGTTCATACCAATTTTAAAACCAACGAAACATTTACGAATATAGAATGGACAAATAAAACGAATACTTAATATATTATATATAATATTCGTGAATCTTTTACACGGGTGTATCATTAAATAATTCCTTTATTTAACACACAACAAATATTAACATACAGTTTATGAATACACCTAATTGATTAACATTTCTGTTTTATGATGAAAAGCTTATGTGATTAACAAAATCAATCAAAAACTAACTTTACGGTGTGACTTTTAAGTCCATTTTGACGATTTATTAAGTTTGTACAAATAAATAGTTTTAAGGTGGTAAGTGGTTAGCTAAACAACATACTTCTACATAAAGCCCATCACTACGATATGCCTCTGTCTTTCCCTACGGGACCCACACACACACTAAGTATTACCTCTACTGTCACATATTTTAGTAAATTTTATATTCACTGTTAACTCTGCTGAATCATCAAAAATGTTGGTCGAATCACTGTAATTGATTTCGTCAAATTGACATTTTAAAATGTATTTAAAGGTAGGAGAAATCTTTATGAAATCAGATGATTTTGATTTAGAAGCATAATATAATATTTCATTATTTGCTATCTCATTCAATAATATCGATTACATTATTTTGTATAATCGTAAATTTGGCGTCATAAGTATTTTTTTCATAATCTTGTTTTTTATTTCATATTCCATCAATTTCAATATTTATTGTGTCAAAGCGTTGATTAAATAAGTCGAAGGTAAATATTATCTTAATAAAAAATTGTGTACGTATATGATATCAGCTTGATGCCTTTACAATTTTCAATAACTTATTTAAATCTAATAATTAGAATCTAACAAAAATAATGTGCTCATGTATAACGTAATATGATATAAGTCGTATTGTCTATGTCAACTACCGATATCTAGTGTTAGCTCAATGCATGAGGAACACGTTTTATGAACCTACACTATAGTAACCGCACTTATAACAACAGAAGGAATGATTGATTTTTAATAGGTACGTCAAACGTCTCTAAGTCGCGGTTTATATAGAAGGGGCATGTGGTGGTGGCGGATAGTCAAAGTAACACAATTATAAACCTTACCAGTACGTAGCATAGCGTCGTTTGGAGAATTACGCCCGCGCCTCCAGGCGACGTCACCTGGAGGCGCGGGCGCGATTCTCCTTTACGACAAAAACGACGCTATGCTACGTACTATAAGGTTTACATTGTACTTAGATTATCGGCCACCGCCACACGTCTCTTCTGAATAAACCGTGGCAAAGGAATGTAGTATCATCTACTTGTCTTGTTTACCTAAGATTAACCCAGTAATGCAGATCTTCATTTTCAGCTCCTTGCCACCTAATTTCTTTTCATTTGGAACTTAATTAAACAATTTTGTCAACCAGTTAATTTATTTTTATAGAATTTTAGACTGATTAAAAATTGTGTGGCGAACGAGAACACGACAAAAAATGTGTCAAATTTAGTAGACTTTACCTAGACAAAGTGTTGTTGAAAGTAGATTATAGTTAAATCAACCAGAACAACACATTTTCTAGTTAAATCTGCAAAATAAAAGGAATGTTAATGTTTTTTCCATGAAACTATGTGAATATTTCACCATTGTGACGTTGGCCATGAAAGCTCAGCGGTGGAGGTAAAGCTAAGGTAGGAAAGTAACTCGTTCAAATCAAATCCCGTCCCGTTGGCGTGAAAACCATTTCAATTCTATAAATTTTATAGTTTGCTGGTATATCCAACATTACAATTTCTCTAATTAATATTCGTTGATAAAGTGCGGTACAATCTTTGGTTTTAAAACGAAAAATAACTAAATCAAACATGTTTACAATGTACTTATCCTAACGATTGTGACAAATAAACACCTATAGTTAGATATTAACATAGCATATTTATGTAACAAGAATACATACAGATTTATATGTAAGTACGTAGATATAATACTATACAGTTGTTTTTATACACTGGTTAAACGTATTTACAAACAGGACAAATACTTTAGGTATCGATCGCGTAATACATCTAGGCTGGTCTGAAGATAGCGTTACTGCAACTCAATGTAGCTCGTAGTAAGTAAGTTTCTTTAGATCCTCCTCCCACGTATAATCGAGAGATGGAGTGGGCCATACTACACCACGCGGGCCCAGTGCGTATTGGTGGAAGAGAATACTATCGGTATTATTCCTTTTCTTATCCAGTATTAAAAAAATATCATTATGGTAATGAAAAACAATAACAAATAAGATTAGGCAGTAGATTAATTTTCCTGCCTAAGTTTACTTAAGTATGTATTTTTGTTATTTAACAGCGGTCTCCAATATAATTATAATTTAATGATTTAGATTTTAAATAATCTTAAAAGTGTTAATTGTATACAACGTGTTAATGAATTAACGCAAAACTAGAAAGTAGTTTGTTTAGGATCGAGAGCAGAATCGAATTATCATGGTTTCAAAATAGGTATTTTTTTTCAAAATATTACATAATTTGTTTGTAAAATTTAAAATTTCCTGAACTCGATCTCAACCCACCGTTCGGACACTCTCACCCTACTTACTACCAAAACAAGATTCTTAAAATACATCCATGAGCACGCTAGCGCTTTCATTCATTGCTGAAACGATAACAAATCATTTTTGCCTCAAAACTTAAAATGCGAATAACTTTAAATTTTAACTATCAAAATAATGAAATTATTGTTTCAATCTTATTATTTTGTTATAAATCAGTTGGGGTGTATGAGGTTTTGCGCTTATTCATTAACACGTTGTATACAGAGTGTAATTGACAGCCTAGCAAATACTGAACCTGTGAATTCAGACCATTAAAATAAACAACTTTCACTATGGAGACACCCTCAGGAAACGTGAAAAAAAAATTGAGTCGAGTAGGTACAGCTGTTTTGTATGGAGCAGCAGTTTTTTCGCGTTTCCCGAGGGTGGCTTCATAATAAAAGTTGTTCAGTTTGATGTTCTGAATTCACCGTTTCAGTATTTGCTAGGCTGCATAGCAGAAATTAAAATTTTTATTTATTAATGCTCCCCTGGTTCAGTAATACCTACACCTTGATCTGCAGTAACGTTATTTTCAGAACGATCAAGATGTTTGACGTGATCTGTGATCTGAGCTAAAATACTTCTCGAACGTTAATTTTGCAAGCCAAGATAATTTTAAGCTTCCGTTACATACAGTTATACAAGACACTGAAGGTAACATCGATAAGCTTGGAGATATTTAGGATCACGCCAAAGTATAACAATTTTATATAACATGGACTAATTAAATTACTTTATCGAAGCAAAAATTTCTGATGATACAATAAAATATTGGGGAACTAAGTGTTAGCGAAGGATTATAAAGCTTTTCGCCTTGTTTTATATAAAAGCAATGACTTTAATTTACTGGTCCATGTTCCAAAAGTTTTTAAAAATATTCAGAATTTCATGGCATCTCACTTTCACGACAACTAAGTTTAGCTACACAAAATCTCGTTGTAACTTTTCAATACATTTCATAATTATTTTTATTAAAATTAAAATAAGCCAACATTATAATTTCATAGCCAACGAACCGAATATAAGTATACTTAGAATAATTCCATAAATTCATTAAAGATAAACATATTAACAACTATTAGAAGTATCAGATCCCTACTCCAGCTCGAAATATACATAGATATAGCTACCTAACACCTATAGAATTAATAATACTAATACATAATTTTTCTTTATGATTACACAAGTTTTAACAATTCTTCAAATTGAATAATTACTTTATTATTAAAAAAATGATACACATTAAAAGGCAAGTAAGAATAACAAGCAAATGATACATTTAAAATGTAGCAGTCCCATGCTACAAATTAATACCTAAGGTGGGGGTGGCGTTGAAGTTTACAATCGACTTTTTATTTTTGATATAAAAGATTACACAAATGCTACGTCCTACAGATGTTTAAAATTTATAATCTATTGATTTGAATGGAATGTAGGTATAAATAAATGAATAAAACAATTGACGATCTGTGACGTGTGGCGCAGAAACGTTCAAATTACTGCAATGCAGTACTTAAGGTATGTTCCATTTATCCACAAAAATGTACATAGATATATTATCGTCATTGACTGTGCACCACACTGCAAGCTTTTAACACTAAACAATTTCTAAGAAACATTGAAATGAAAAAAGTTTTTGTTTATTTCTGACAACTTCGGGGAAATCATTAAGTACCTAGTTCGTTTTGTTTTTATCGAAAACATTTATGTTCTTGCGCGCTCTCCAGTTGTTGGTAGCGCGTTCCTATACCAACAATCCTGAATATCCACTCTCGTCACGGATTGTTGGACTATTGTATGTGTCTGTATATAATTGTCAACATTTTCATAATTTTTCATCAGCTCTATAATAATAGTGAGGATGTTTGGGCGTTAGTCCACCACATTGTAACAATGCCAACATTAATACGCTTTTTAAGAAATTTCAAATCCACTCACATCTTCAAAAAGTGTAATATTGTATGGTGAAACATTCGCGAAAAGAATTGAACATTTTAGTAACTTGAACCATAACGATGTAGAAATATGTTGAAATCTTTATCAATTTCAGGAGCTGTTTCTTTGAAACACAACTAGATAATTCAGCTTTGATCCCAAAATTATCAGAAAAGAAAACGTAAATAAAGTCATCCAAGAAATTGATTGAGCACCTTAAGATTGAACATCGTTTACTCGTCACAGAACTACAAGAACTATTTCGCTTGCAATCATAGTGTAATTTGAATCTAGAACAATTCCAATCTCGAAGTGATATTTCCATTAGCAGGGACATTCTTTCAAAAGTGATCAACCACAGTCTTGGTAGGTATATAACAAGCGGTGAAGGTATTAACAGTTACAGTTGGTAGTGCTGCTGCTTTGTGGTTGCTCTGTGAGGCGCTGCCCGCGGGCACCACCGGCAAGCATGGCGGGCTCTGAGTCCAGGCTCTCTGACATCTTGTCGCAGATTATGTCGACCAGTCGCTCGAACACTGCCTGTAAGTCGAGGTGATATGATATGATTTTTCCGCTACGTATCAATCCTTAGCTCTTGGATATTATCACACAGACTTTGACTAATTATTATAAGGACTAGCCTTGCGGTAGCAATTCCCCTCTGCCACGGTATAAGCACAATTGATCTTGTGCATTTACATTAAATTTTACTCCTTATCTCTAAACGAGACAGCCTATAATTGCGAAATAATAACTTCGAACTTAGAACGTTTGGGGTTCACACGAGACTACTTTTCATGATTTTTAACATTCAAAATTAGAATCTAAAGTTATCGGGAATAAAATCCAAAGTTGCGGATTTCATGTTACCTCGCCCCCCGCAAAAAGTGGCAGAAATGTTTGTTAGTAGAATTACACGCGTAACCAGTCCACATATAAATAGTCAAAGGTTTATGTACAACGTAAAATAGTCAAAGCACACAGATAATCAAGTATTCTTGTCCTAATTATTGAATTATCAGAATCTTGTCCCTACTATACAAGTATGGTGACTTTTTAGAGATGTAGAATACAAAACAGTACAAGTTGATATTAAATTAACTTAAATAAACATTTTAAGTACACAATGGGCAAATGAGCAGCATCTGAAATTAATCTTTCAGAAATTCTCTTACCAAACTGAACTGAAAACGTGCTGTAATACTAAAATTTGATTTTCCATCGGTTTTTTCAAGGAAGCTTGTTAACAGGAAAGTAAGCGAAAAGCGTGTCGGGAAAATGAGAACCTCTTTATTAACTAAGACTATCATCCTACCACGTTCCTTCATTTAACGACTAGAAGAACGAGACCAGAATAAATTATCTAATAAAAAGTAATATCACAGGATTACATCGTTCATTCTTTGAAAGTGCGACCTAGATGATTTGCTGGTAATAATGATTCCACGAAGAGAATCAACACAGGATTCTCTTAGTGGAATGGCTTAGCTGTGATGAAGCTTAGGTGATAATCAAAATCGGTGCTATTCGTAAGAATACCTCCATACCATATTGAGCTTTACCAAATAGAAGCCAATGAAAAAGAGTATTATTATGTTGCCCAATCCTATTCTAAGTCCGTGAGCACTTGAAATAGGATTCGAGTAATGTACATAAACCTTTGACTATTTATATGTGGACTGGTTACGCGTGTAATTCTACAAACAACCATTTCTGCCACTTTTTGCGGGGGGCGAGGTAACATGAAATCCGCAACTTTGGATTTTGTTCCCCATAACTTTAGATTCTAATTTTGAATGTTAAAAATCATGAAAAGTAGTCTCGTGTGAACCCCAAACGTTCTAAGTTCGAAGTTATTGTCTCGCAATTATAGGCTGTCTCGTTTAGTGATAAGGTGTAAAATTGAATGTAAATGCACAAGATCAATTGTGCTTATACCGTGGCAGAGGGGAAATGCTACCGCAAGGCTAGTCCTTATAATAATTAAGAAAAAAAGAAAAAAAAAAGAAAAAGAATAAAGATAATTTATTATTTATTTTTTATTTATTAATAAAGAATATTTATCTTATAATTAGTCAAAGACATAAACTGACACAAAACGCAATCAAAATAGTTGTTTGTTATGCGATCATAATTAAAGTGTTTTTTAAATTACAAAATAGAGAGTGATGGGTGTCCTTATAATGACCTTATAATGACAGATATGAGTAAATATTCGTATACGACTAATTATATTTAATCATAATGTTGACATGCCATTCGTCTACACTTACTTCCAACTCAGGAATACTGATCAGAATGTGATGGGATTGGACATAAGGCAAGGAAATCAGACAATCGCCCGCCCAATAGCTGGGTGAAGGAAAAGAGGATATAAGAATAGCTTTTCAGAAATAGTTGCCACCACCCTATATATGAGCTGGGATGGAATGGATCGATACAAAGCTATACATAGAACCCTGAATATCTGGAGAAAGATTTCAGTATCCTTACTTTCTTTGGCACTATACTCACATCAAAGTGCTAGTTTTCAATTTCGCACATTATAATTATTGTAATACAATTATATATATAATACAATTAACCTTTTTCGTATTGTGATATTCAAAAATATCACTCTTATTCTTCAGTAATAATGGGTCAATAATAATGGGTAACTACTAACTAGTATAACTTTTCCAGGTAACAATTGTCGCCAATTACGATCACTTGTGCATTTTCCCATGAATGAGTATACCTTTACTTGTAAGTTTACGTGTACCTATAGACTTGTTGCCAGTTAGAACCAAATGTGTATTTCATGCTGTTTTATCTAGTGGTGGACATGATTTGGGAAACATGAGTTGATCGTTCGGAAGGCGGGCGGTGGAGTACACAGGACCGGTAAGGATTGCATATCGAGGAAAAGGATTATCTCTTGCAGTGGTGGGATACGGATTGTAAATAATGCTTTGTACCTTAACATTGATGTTTTCCTTAGCGCTAGTTTCGTAGAACTCGACCCCAAGTTGATCAGCTAGCTGCCTGCCACGCTCGGCGCTCACAACGCGCTCCTCTTCCATGTCACACTTGTTGCCAACTAAGATCACTTGTGCATTGTCCCATGAATACGTCTTTATTTGTGTCACCCTGTTGGTTTTTTTTTAAAAAGAAAATTATTACAAAATGGAGACTAACCAGAATAGATTGTGTTTTTCTTTGTGTCAAATAAATCTGATTTATTGTGAAAATTGAGTGACGTTCATGCCCAAAACAAAAATTTAATAAAAAGCCGCCATGTTATGTTATTTTGTACATGCTTATTGGTTTTTCTCGTTGTATCTTGGGCTTTTTCGTGACCTGGACGGTTTGACGAAAACTAACCAAGGTTTTCTATTAGTAAACTAGCTACCTCCGTGGTCTAATGGTTAAGAGCATTGGGATTCGTGGACACGGAGGTCGTGGGTTCGATTCCCACTGGTGACACCTAGGATATGTCAATTTGTGCGATTTTCTTCAGTTTGGTTAGGACATTGCAAGCTGAATCACCTGATTGTCTGAAAAGAAAGATGAATCCGTGCTTTGGATTGCACGTTAAGCCGTTGATCCCGGCTACTATCTCTGGAGGTAGTAGTCATTACATAAAAACCACTTAAGAAGCCATAAGGAGATCTGGAAAAACTCTGATACCTAGGGCTAGCTGCCCACACGATAAGAAGAACATAAGTAAACTATAAATTCATTGACTTACCAGTCTTGAACACTGTTGAAACTTTCCTCATTGGTTATGTCATACATTAGTATGAAGCCCATAGCTCCTCTGTAGTACGCTGTCGTGATGGTGCGGTAGCGCTCCTGTCCTGCAGTGTCCTGAAATATTTACAAAAAGACCTTTAAAGGTTATGTTACTTCAAGGAGCTCTTACTTTGTTCAAGTGTCCAGGCCGTCCAGGAAACTACATGCCATATAAATATTATGACATTATTTCAGGAATCGAAAATCACACAAACCTCCGGAAATTAAAAATCATAAGAAGAATCTAAACTATGAAACTAATGCAGAGCTTATTTTTGAAGTGAGTTCAATTGTTTCAAGGATAACACCATCAAATAATTACGCAAAAATTCACAGCATCCACAAATTAAACTGTTTTTGAAAAAAGTTTATACTATTGGTAAAATATTTTTGCCGTGCAATTCTATGTGACCGATTTTGATATTTTTTAACGCGTAGTCATGTTATTTAGTTTGTTAATTTAGCTTATCACGATAAGGTTTAATATTGTTTTTATAAAAACTATCATTATTCTAGATTACCTAGTGCAGTTGTTCCTTCTCATTTTAGAGCCAAAACTGTACGGTATTAAACAATTAAGGACCAGATGAAAAATATCAATAGGTAACTCTTACCCATATTTGTAATTTGACGCGTTTGTCGTGACGGAAGACTGTCTTCACCTTAAAGTCGATTCCGACAGTGGACACGAAGGCTGAAGTGAACGAATCGTCCGCGTAACGAAACAGGAAACTGTAATAAATAAGACCAATTAAGTGTTATTTGTGGGTGTATGTATATTGGTTGTAAGTGACAGTCTGGCAAATACTGAAACGGTGAATGCAGACCATCAAACTTCACTTAACATCTTTCACTATGGAGCCACCCCCAGGAAAAGTGAAAAAAATCTGTTGTTTCTTACATTTCGACGGCCCGATAGCACAGTCTGTAGTGAACTTGCCTGCTGTGCCGAGGGGCGCGGGTTCGAATCCCGTAAGGGACAAATATTTGTATGATGAATATGAATATTTGTACCCGAGTCATGGATGTTTGTATCTATATATGTATTCTATATCGTTGTCTAGTCATCATAACACAAGTCCAGGCTAGATTCTGGTACTTTAAATGTGACTAGATAATTTTTGTGAAATGTCCAAGACATTTATTATTTATTATTATTATTTATTATTTGAGTCGAATAGGTACAGCTGTTTTGTATGGAGCAGCTGATTTGTTTTCGCGTTTCCTGAGGGTGGTTTCATAGTGAAAGTTGTTCAGTGTGATGCTCTGGGTTCACCGCCTGCAGAAGGCTATACCTTACACCCCTTATAATTCTTATCCTCCTCAGTGTCCCACTACGAGACAAAGGGCTTACGTATAAGTAAAATGCCTCACAAAATTCCCCTCTAATACCTCTCTTATTCTGGCAGAGTATTGTAGACTTTACTCAAACATTCATATTTGTTATGGGCATAAATCTAGTATTTTGAGTACACTACGTGGAGGTCATGAGATGTAACCCCTAATTGGGATGACGAAAATTGTTTTATTACTTTTTGGAACCTGTTTGATATCTTAAACACTAAAATGAAATCAATTTTTAAATATCTTTAAAAATAACTGAAATATAATCGATTAATATTTACGATTAGAGAGAGAGGCATATATAAGAGAAGTGACGTCATAACCTCGTATTTGCATACAAATCATGACGACGTGTCATACAAACACCTGTTTTGCATGAAAGAGATAGAAGATGATTAAAACGTTTTTCAATCGCTTGTAACTTTTTATTTTCTATCGATTGGAATTTCGTTTGAATATTTTGTTATTAAATTTAGCCTTATTTTTAAATTCGTAATAAGATATGAATTTGCAGGATCAGTTATCATCCCAATTATGAGGGTGCCGCATGTCCATCAGCAGTAGACTTGTTTGTGATTGATGATAAAGGACCCTAAACCTAATTGTCCATAATTCAATTTGGTGTTTCCTCCACTTTGATACCTAACTCATTCAACTAATTGTGACCACATTGTGGGGATACCCACATTGTATTTACTCGGCTGTTTACCAACCATTAGGAATCGCATGTATATTATAACACAGAACAAATGCCCAAATAAATCTGTATACACTGAGACTCAAAAGCTTTCATTTCTCAGCCCTAACCACCACTACAATCCTCCACTCTCCGCACTCGAGAGATCTCCAAACTGGTGACCCCGATGTGATGGCGTGATGGCGTACCGAATGATTTTTTACCGTTCTGAAACTTCAGACCATTAAACTGAATATCTTTTACTAAAAAAGCAAAACAAAATTCGTAAAAAAAAATCAGCTGTCTTATACAGGCATTGAAGTTTAGTATGGAACAGTTGATTTTCTTTTTGCGATGACAGGTTTGCTCCTATAGTAAAAGTTGTTCAGTTTGATGGTCTGAACCACCCCTGAAAGTTGCGGAACGGTAAATAAAATTACCGGTACCTATAAATAGCCTATAGCATAGCATTCATGGGCTGAACTTTTAATCCTGAAAACAAATATCTTCACGAGGCTAAAACGGTAGGCTAGATAGGTAGGTAATAATTTGAAATATTACCTTGTTTTTCCTACAGAACTGTTTCCGATAATGAGAAGCTTGAACATGTAATCGAAGTTCTGGTCCGCCGCATCCTTCGTTTGCCATTTTGTATCTCCGGTCATCTGTGGAAACATTTTACGAGTGAGGAATTTCTCCTTTTTTAATATCATATTTAGATTTTTACATGTAAGAAAAAATTTGTCTTAGTTTCCAAAAAATGTTGATGTCCATAATTACAACACTCGAAACAAAAATAAACTTATATCTCCACATTTTCGGCTTAGTAATCCACACGTTTTTATAATAAAATCCCCGAGACCATTTTGAATCTTTCCGAAAACATGTTTATAACTAAGATGAGTTTTACAGCTCTACAGCGACAACACGTTCCGACGCGGTGGTAGCTTTAAAAAAGATTTGACGTTTGATAAGTGTGCTTCAAGCTTCTATACTGAATAAATTATATTGACTTTGACTTTGACTTCTTTAAATCCGCTTTAATATAATTGAGTATAGCATTAGGACATGCTATGCTGCATACAATTATTATCTGTTAATCAATTGCTTCGAATTTTGTGTAGGAATTCGTACAGCGTCTGTATCGTAAATGCAAATAAATTGATCAATTTCAAAAGCCTCTTAAAGCTATAAAGAATGAAAAAAAATGTTTACGGTCTTGTTTTCACTGGCGTTGATAATTCGCTAGAATACTTCAGCATGGAATGTGAATAAGTAATACATTTAGTAGGTACCTACATGTATTACTTATTACAAATAATAATTGTATGCAGCATAGCATGTCCTAATGCTATACTCAACTATATTAAAGCGGATTTAAAGAAGTCAAAGTCAAAGTCAATATAATTTATTCAATATAGAAGCTTGAAGCACACTTATCAAACGTCAAATCTTTTTTAAAGCTACCACCGCGTCGGAACGTGTCGTCGCTGTAGAGCTGTAAAACTCATCTTAGTTTTAAATATGTTTTCGGAAAGATTCAAAATAGTCTCGGGGATTTTATTATAAAACTTAAAGTTTAGGTACTTGATTTCTACCTTATAATGATACAGATAAACTAAAAATCATGTACTCCATCTATTGCTACTTCTTAATATACTGACGATTTTTTAAGGTGATGATTAAAGAGGATGATCAGACCATCAAACTGAACAACTTTCTCTATAGGACCAATATCGAAATCACGGGAAAAAAATCTGCTATCCCATACATTTGGCTCGAGTAGGTTTGCAATTTTGTATGGATTTTTTTTCCGCGATTTCGATGTTGGTCGCTTAGTGAAAGTTGTTCAGTTTGATGGTCTGATCATCCTCTTACAAAACTGTTATTATATTGTTGAACCCTGTAGATAAACTAACATCATGTACTCCATCCATTGCTGGTATATTATTATCCATCAAACAATTTTGTTTAATATCATTTTCTAAGCCACACTGTTTTAAAATGAACATTTTGAATGAAACTACCTCATCAGCCAAGGTCTCATTATTAACAGTTTTGTCTTCTGAATCCATATTTACTAACGGTTTCACTGAAAACACCATTGTCACCAAAGTCTAAACTGCCACTAAAATAATACCGCTAATACAAAACATTCAACCATCAACAAGATGGGTTGTATTAGCGAAATTCAACTTTACGACTTTGCATTAACATACAAATAAGCACATACGCTTAACCCTTTAAGTATCAGCAGAATAGCTTATCACTTATTTTATAGTAAAAGGGGAAAATCGCTTTTAATTTGTGTACGATAAGGAATATTTTAGAATAGTGTCATGGTATATTTGAAACGGTTACAGTAAAACTAAACTGTTAGAGATAATACATCGATTTCGTCACATCCTACGCGATATGAAAGTACGTAAGTACATTAGAAAATTTGCATGTTTTAACAAAAGTGAGACCTTATTTGAGCAAACAATGTGGGAGCTAGGTGGAGCAATTTCTGAAGTCAGGTATTTTTAATTAAATTACTTTTCTAGAAGTATTCTGGGAAATTTTATATAAAATTTTTATTCCTAATTGGACACTACATAATCGTACTTACTCACAGAAAAAAAAATTACAATGAAAAGTTGTAGATATTCAGTAGGTATTTAAAGTTAAAGATGGAAATACTGTATCGGACAGGAAATGGCTGTATCATTTTAATAATATAATAAAATTCATATTTGGAGCTTTTGGGAGTACAGTATTTCAGAATGTTATCTGGTTTCTTCCTTTACTTTTTTGAAAGCCACTTCGTAATTCCATTCCGTAAATGTCAAAAAATAATAATACAGGGTGTAAGGGACAGCCCTCCGCAGACTGAAACGGTGAACTCAGACCATCAAACTGAACAACTTTCACTATGCAGCCTACCTCAGGAAACGTGAAAAAATCTGTTGATTTGAGTCGGGTAGGTTAGGTTATATGAAACGGCTAGATTTTTTAAGGGTTCCGTAGACAACAAGGATCGATTAAAGAATCCGTTAGCGAAATATTAAGCTTTAAAGTGAAAATTTTTGTTAGAGTCAGCTAAACGGTTGTTTCTGGATACGAAACCAAAGTCGAATAACTGGAAAAATGTACTTTTTAGACTTTATTAGCCGTTAAACCGTAGTATAAAACAAAAAGACCCCTTCTAAGTCCATATATTGTGACGGGCAACTACGGGACCCTACTATGCGCGTGGCCCGACACGCACTTAGCTGGTTTTTTTGGGTTTCCTGAGGTAAGCTTCATAGTGAAAGTTATTCAGTTTGATGGTCAGAGTTCACCGTTTCAGTCTGCAGATGGCTGTCGTTTAAACCCTGTAGTTTTAGTACAGGAATCATAACGTTAAGGGTATATTACTGTTGGCGCGCTCCATACAAACGAAGTCTGGTGATATTTTCAATACTAACCTATTAAACTCAATGAAATTTTGCAGAAGCAATCTAGAAACAAATTTCTATGCTTGTATCGTGTCAGATTTTTTTTAAATGTACAGTTTCAATGTTAGGATTAATTTAAGATTTGCATGGAAATCTTTGAGGATATTAATCATTCGGAATAAACTTCTGAATCGAATTATGTGAAATTCAAAAATGCTACGTGTCTACATTATTTATTCAAACCTTAGATAAACCTTATTTATTATATCCGAATAATAAGACAAAAGCGTAGGCGGATTGATCCTCTCCCATTCCTGGATTCCCATTTTGATCAAATAACAAAATGTGCGTAGGATGTTATGTACTGAGATACTTTACTTACGTCACGTATTTCTGCAATGACATAATAGCTCTGCCGTAGTTGATTCAATTAGTCATCAACAATATAGTTAAAATCTAATCAATCAACCAATAGTTCTAATAAATACATGAAATAAAGTTTTTTTCATTCATTCAAAAAATGTTCTATCAGGACATTGTCAACACTACGATTTTAAATTACACTATACTTCATTCCAAATAAGGACGACGAGATTTTCCGATTCCTATTTAGCTTTCTGGCCATTTCTGATTACCAAATGTAATTTATTTATTGAATACATATACTAACCGACATATCTCGATCGTTACAAAAGCTGTTTTAAGAACAAGTAGGAGGAAGTGTTTCAAATCTATGTTTCTGTAATACAAAATAGCCTTAAAATTTCGTTATTATTTTGAATGGAGTGTTTAATTAAATTAACTTTAATGAAATTTCTGGGATTATAAATCAAATGGGCATTCATTGTTAATTGATTTTAGGCTTTTTTCAAACTTTAAAGAATGAACTATTAACATTGCATTGAAATCATGAAAGGCATTCAAATCATAACATTCCATTCTATCTGCTGGTCCTTCGAACAATGCGACTGATATATTTGTTTGGATAACAATTTAATCGTATGTCTCTAGAAATAAGGTAGGTATGTAATACATAGTAATACCTACGTCATAACTTGTTGGGTAAAAGTTCATATCATAACCAAGCATCGACCGTCAGATATTAATTTCAACGATTTGTTCATAAGTTTTACACGTACCGTATTTCCTCGTTTATGCGGCATAAACTATCACGTGATTTCAAATATTATGTCGTATTGTCACCGCCACCGTCCTTTTTAATCGTTGGTTCAAGTTAAACTTCAAAAACTTTATTGCGACACACGTAATATAAAGGTGGTTAACAGTATTTTACATAGAGTTCTGTGATCTGCCCATGAGCATGCAATATATAATTCGAGTCTACCCAAAATGTCAATTAAAACTTTTTAAGGACGAATAATCATTCAAATGTTTTATCTTTTTAGTCGTATTTTCTATAAGGAGTACATAAATTAATCTTTTTTTACTAGGTACTAAGAAAAAAGAAAGGATCTCGGTTTGTACAGAGTTAAAACATTAACATTCTATAAAGAGCAAAAATACAATAATCAAACTTTTGCGGTAGTAATACTTTATTTTAAAATTACCCACAACTATAATTTTATAATTAACATAACATAATTACAATTTTTGATAAACGATTGAACGAAATTGACAATGACTGGAAACAAAAGTTTGTGAAAAGCTAATGCTGCTGAACAATTTAAAAAAACAGTCAAGGAAGTGTTTCTTTTTGCATTCATTTGCAGTGATTTAACAAAAAGATTATTCGAAATGCCAGTGAATTGCTAACATCAACGAACTGCTGAAAGATCGAGCTTTGTTTTTTATCTATTTGTATTTTCAGATGAAATCCCTTCTTTGAAGATCGACAAAATATTGTATTCCATATCATTCCACTCCTGGGCAAATACCTCTTACTTATCTACTGGCATTCTAACCATATCACTTCACAAAAAAAATTGTGTTGATCAGATTTACCCAGAACAAAACGTTTCAGATTTTACGTTCAATCTAGCGCGTCGATATTCGTGATAAAAAATGATAGATACAAACCTTTTATCAGAATCCTACAGCAAACCGAAGGGGCTCTCGGGATATTTATTTTTTATCACCAAAATGGTTTTCAGCTCAGGGCTGTGCTGCACGCCGCGTATCGCTATCTCCCTTACATTCACTTGTAACAAGAGCGAACGACTGAGGTTTACGCGTTTATCGATTTCTTGTAACTATTTCGTACAACACACAACACCACGACAAATACTTAGAATTCCCACAAAACAGTATTAAACACTATGCATTCTTCTTTTTCTAGTTAAGATTTGAAACATATAAATCGATAATCTGGTAATGTTATTTCGTAACACTGCACTCTTCGATATTTATCGACACAATTTGTATTAACAAGTGCAGTTAAAGAGATGTCACTTTTGAATCTTTGTGCGTCTTTTCTTCAACAATAATATTTGACTAGTATAAAATTATAACACTCTAGGGATCGAACTCCCTCTCATAGTGGCCAAGGAAGTGGGATAGAAATTCAAGATGGCCGGAGTTGCGCGCGCAGCCTGTCCGCGCATCCTGTCAAACTTGTCCTCGAACAAATCCAGAATTTATTGCCAACTTAACTGGCTTTAAAATGACGTAAAAAGTTAGTTATTCTGGTGATCCTGAATTTTACATAAAATATGAAACAATTCGTACAATACTGAAAAATAAGGTCAAGTTTTAGGGTACCTACCGTGGTACCTAATCATTAAACAAGATACCATTAAATTAAAACTGAATATTTTACGCAGTCGTTTAACAACCGATCGCCAATAAAATCTTTCGATTTGTCGCTCTTCGAATCTAGACACTTCTAAGTGCCTGTTATATTATCATTTTATATAACTGTGTGAAATCCACGGGACTCGAATGCTATTTTTGGATACAAGCGTAAGCGTCTTGAAACCCGACTGTTATTAGATTTATTTGCACCCTTATCTCTGGGACCATCAGCTCTTTTAGTAGGAAAATTTAATTTATCGTAAAGAATCGTAAAGAATGTTAAGATTTACATTATTAGAATATATTCCATTTTCAGTATCAGAGTAATTACGTCTTTGACTTGATTCTCTGCTTTCAAGGTTCAGTAATTCCAAATGACATAGAGCAGAAACATGTGGTTGGTAGCTGGGCCTCACAGCCCTTGATGTAAACCTTGACCTCTGAATGACCCAGTTGTATGCAGCCTCTGTATACTTCATTCGTCATGCGCCCTTGTAATTCAGACCCATTATTTAGCTCAACTCAATAATTTCTTGTCTCATTATATTACTGTGTATTCTACGCTGAGCTTCTGGGATTACGGTAGTGATATTCAGTATGTATGTGGGTATTAAAAATCGACGATTATAAGGACAAAGTATCTTCTAAGGTTTTTTTCTCTTGACAGGAGTAGACTACAAAGTTAAAGAGCATAAGCATATGCTCACGACTATATTCCCCGAGGGGGTAGTCAGAGATATTCTGAAGCAACAGAACATCCACGTTTCACCAGTAGTACCGAAACTCTGTCCAGTGTGACGGGGGGTGAGCCCGTCGTCACTTATAATGGACAGTGGGTACAATACATGCCTCGAAATTGAAGCATGCAGGTTTCCTCACGATGTTTTCCAGTGGTGTTACAAATCGTACATACATTCAAAAAAACTCATTGGTACAAGTCGGCTTGGACGGGGATCGAACCATCGCCTCCTGCACGGCAGGCAAGGTTACTCGCCACTTGACCACCACAGCTCGCTACAACAGTTAAAGAGTTAATCTTAATTTTAACCAATAACCTTCATAACAAACGATAAGGACTGCTGTAGCTTCATTTCATTAGCATCTTAGTTATGATCATGACTATTAAATTAATACCTATACAACGTGTTAATGAATAAGCGCACAACCTCATACACCCCAACTGATTTGTATCAAAATAATAACTTAGATTTAAACAGTAATTTCATTATTTTGATATTAAAATTTAAAGTTATTCGAATTTTAAGTTTTCAGGCAAAAATGATTTGTTATCAATTTCAGCATTGAATGATAACGCTAACGTGCTCATAACTACATTTTAAGAATCTTGTTTTGGTAGTAAGTAGAGTGAGTGTGCCTGTGTGGTGTAAATTTTAAATTTTACAAACAAATTATTTAATCTTTAAAAAAAATAACTTTTTTCAAAACATGATTATTCGATTCTGCTCTCGATTCTAAACAAACTACTTCCTAGTTTTGTGTTTATTCATTAACACGTTGTATCCTTACTTATTATTCTTATTCCATATCACTTGCCCAAAAATCTGTGTGATAGGTAATGAGCCAGTTGTCATTTTCACCGTGTATTGTAGGTATTATTGTTTCAGCAGCTATTGTTAGACTTTAGTCTTTTCAAACTTTTTTCATTAACAATGTTCTCGAAAATTTATATCTGATGTTAATCAGAAAAGTCTTTGTCAAAGGCTGCTTTAACAATGTTGAAATATTCCTTTGCAAAAACCTAAATACCTACGAACATAAGGTATATCTTTTGGAGTGGGTAGAAACCCCTCTGCAATTAACAATCTACCTATCCCTCAATTGCACAGTTGTGTAAGGATTTGAGGATAGAATGACGTTTCAAAAGTGGTGATAGGCGACTAGCTTTTTGCTTTAAAAACACTGCATAAGAAACTTTGCATTACTGTGCTCTCATAGCCGATTTCAGCTATAGCAACTGCTTTAGAAAAAAAACTGTTAGGCACACTGAATATTTTTAACTACATAAGTGTGCGCTAAACTCTTATGCACTCTCTCATCCTGAATCCTGAATTTGATGGATTAGTATAAGAGATAAGAGGAATTTTGGTAACCATCAGCTGCAAGGCTGATTCAGTATTCATAGGGTGTGGTATTATATAGGGTCAAACTTAATATGCTGACACTTTTAAAGGGGATGATCAGACCGTCAATCTGAACAACTTTCTCTATGGCACAAACATCGAAATCGCGAAAAACTAAATCACCTCTTCCATACCAAACTGCAAACGTACTTGAGCCAAATGTATGGGACAGCTGATTTTTTTTCGCGATTTCGACGTTGGTCCCATAGAGAAAGTTGTTCAGTTTGACGGTCTGATCATCCCATATTATACTAGTACCTGCATATTTATGCATTTTCATTTTTAGCAACCATACCAGACCTTTGAACGGCTGTAACTCCTAAACCGACTGGAGTTATGCAGGCAGACCTGGTCCATCCCCATCACAGAGATGCTCTACACCCTATGAATACTGAATCAGCCTTGCAGCTGATGGTTACCAAAATTCCTTTTATTTCTTATACTAGAACGGGAAACCGATACGATCAGAGGTGGGGTCGAATCCAGTGACTCTATGCGGTAGCTACAGCTGATGAAGCCTGAAGGAATAAGTCCCCTCTTACAACACACGTCTGTATTGGTATTATTCGAAGCCGGATAATACAGGGTACGAAGTTTGCATAGTAAAGTTTTGTCGTATCTTTTATACTGAAATTTTGGTAGTCCAAACTAATCTTACAATAAGTGTAAGTTTTAAGATTTTGCAAAGTTCAGTTGTTTTTCAATCGCGACATCTATGTAAAATTTTGATAAAACTTAATTTCAGTAGCAAACTCTTGTAGCTTGTTGCAATACTACACGAAAGCTTCGTAATCCATTGACTACTTTCACTTAATGCTGACAGATGGCGTTGTGTAGCGGTAAAACAATTATTTCAGTTTTGAAATTGAGTTGGGAGACCAGGCCGGGGATTAATAAGTTATTAATATCATTTATGTCATCATGTTATTGAAATAAAAGACAATTTTTAAACAGTATGTTCAGTGGCACACAGTATACAGGGTGTAAGTGACAGCCTAGCAAATATTGAAACGGTGAAATCAGACCATCAAACTAAACAACTTTCACTATGGAGCCTACCTCAGGAAACGTGAAAAATCTGTAGATTTGAGTCGGGTAGGTTAGGTTATATGAAACGGCGGATTTTTTAGGGTTTCGTAGTCAACAAGTATCGACTTCGGGATCCGTTAGCGAAATATTAAGCTTTAAAGTGAAAATTTTTCTTAGAGTCAAGTGTATACATTTGAGACAGGTAAGTACAGCAGATTTGTATGGGACAACTGATTTTTTTTCACGTTTTGTTAGGTAGGCTCCATAGTGAAAGTTGTTCAGTTTGATGGTCCGAGATCACCGTTTCAGTATTTGCTAGCCTGTCACTTACACCCTGTATACTTGATATAGTGACCGTCAAAAAAATCCAAAGTTAACATGAATAGATATAGGTACTTCAATCAAAACATGACCCTTCTTATAACGCAGTGAGTTAAAAATTAATCCAAAAATGGATTCGTTTTTGGATAGGGCATCATGAGGCTGAATTATTTCTACCATACCAATACCTGTATTTTATATTATGTTTTGTACTATGTGTAGTAAAGTTTAAGTCCCAGGTTAAGTAAGTCCTCTGTTAAAAAATGTTAATATTGTATTTGTAAGTGAACTTTGTACATATTTTAAAGATTTGTTGTAGAGTTTCTGGTCGCTTCCCTACAACGGAACACCTTCCGACCGGTGGTAGAGTCAAAAATGACGTCACAGAGCAAACCATGTGATATTATTTTGAATATAACATTTTGAGTTTGAGTTTGTGGGTATAAAGTTGTCATTCCATCCTGAAACCGTATACTAATAACATACAGGCACTAAAGAAAGCTTTGATAAAATTCATCATCATCATCATCGGCTTATATACGTCCCACTACTGGGCACAGGCCTACCCTCAGGGAGGGTGTATGGGCGTTAGTCCACCACGCGTGCCTAATGCGGATTGGTAGACTTCACATACGCAACATAATTTCTTCTTCATGCTGGTGTCCTCAAGATATTTTCCTTCATCGTTTGATGCTCTCAATGTCGGTATTACTTATACAGAGTCTTTCACCTGACACTTTTTAAGGGGATGATCATATCGTCAAACTGAACAACTTTCTCTATTGCACCAATATCGAAATCACGAAAAAATTTTGTTTCATACAAAACTGCAAACCTACGCGAGCCAAATGTATGGGACAGCTGATTTTTTTTCGCGATTTAGTTATTGGTGACATATAGAAAGTTGTTTAGTTTGACGGTCTGATCATCCCATTAAAAAGTGTCAGCATATTAAGAAGGACCCTGTCAGAAAAACTCATTGGTACATGTCATGTCGTCCGTGCGGATTCGACCCCGAACCCTCATTATTGAGAGTTCATACCTCTCCGCAACGTGCCACCGAGAAACTAGTACACTTGCATGTTTCAAAACAAGTTCTTTGCTGGAACTTCCAACGTTCTGTCTACCCTGAGATGGGATTATGATCGTGAGATTATTGTATGTAAGCGTATAAATAAAAGTGTATACTACATGCCTCCGTGGTCTAATGGTTAAGAGCATTGTGTTCTTGAAACGGAGGTCGTGGGTTCGAATCCCATGTCATTTGTGCGTGTTTCCCCAGTTGGTTAGGACATTGCAGGCCGAAACACCTGATTGTCTGAAAGAATGATGATTCCGTGCTTCGGATGGCACGTTAAGCCGTTAGTCCCGGCTACTATCTCTCGTAGTCGTTACATAAAAACCACGTCAGAGGAGGTAAGGCGGTCTGAAAAAACTCTGACACCAGGGCTTGCTGCCCATTCGAAAAGAAGAATAAAAGTGTAGACATGAAAAGTTTCTCGAAAACCCAATGAGCTCTCTTGTAAGTATAAATTAACTTTTATATTTACAGGCTGAACATTATTTCCAAGCAGAGTTAGAGCACTAACCCTTAGGCAGTTTATTTCTTCTTTACATTCCTTCTTTACGGCCGCTGGGATTTATTCAGGGCAGTAGGGATAAAAAAACGATCAAGCTTCTAAACCATCTTGATTTACAGGGTTGTTCACAATATTTGGAAGTTTGGATGAAATCGTTTTTTCTTTGTAAGTTACTCGTGCATAAATACGTAAACCATTGGCTCTGTATCTCACCTTTTTTCATTTATACGTGTTACTTTGTAGTAACTGTCGTTTTTGCAAATAACTAAAAATAAATATACATTTTCAGATAAATTTCACTCCAGTTATTTTCGTGCTAACGTCCCATACGTAAGCGATAAGACATCGAAGTTGTTGACGATTATGTTTACCTGGGACAATACAGTTAGGTAGGTCTATCTTCGAGAAAGAGATCAGCCGTCGAATCCAACTTAGCTGGGCAGCGTTCGGAAAGCAACGTAGTGGCTAGAATATGACAGCGTTTAAACCGTTTAAACCTTCTGGGCGACCCGGTCCATGTATTATATTAGGCAAGAGTTTCATTTAGCAATGTTTTTTTGCGGTGTGCATTATTCATTAAGCAATTCAAATTATTCTATTGCCCATAAATACAACTACATCAACTAAAACTTTAACTTGTTTTTTCAACTAAAATAAAATTATAATAATCTTAGCATAGGTACCGTTCTTTGGTTTCAGTTACACGTTCAGTTATTAACATTTTAATATATACAACGTGTTAATGAATAAACGCAAAACCTTATACACCCCAACTGATTTATAACAAAATAAGTAGATTGAAACAATAATTTAATTATTTTGACAGATAAAATTCAAAGTTATTCGCATTTTAAGTTTTGAGGCAAGAATGATTTAATATCATTTCAGCAATGAATGAAAGCGCTAACGTGCTCATGGATACATTTTAAGAATCTTGTTTTCGTAGTAAGTAGGGTGAGAGTGCCCGAGCGGTGGTATGAGATCGAATTCAGTAAATTTTAAATGTTATAAACATATTTTTAATATTTTGAAAAAAATTACGTATTTTGAAAACATGATAATTCGATTCTGCTCTCGATTCTAAAGAAACTACTTTCTAGTTTTGCGTTAATTCATTAACACGTTGTACATATAAGAAGATTCCAAAAGTGTTTTCTGAAAGAAACATTTCAACAATTACTTCGAATGTTATTATTTACGAACCCTGCCGATTCAATTACAAGAAAAGCTGTTAACGTAAAATGCACCTTTGAAATGCAAATGACGCCCCTTTTGATAGAATTCATACACAAATTATATTTAAATAATAAAGCGAATTTCATTTGACAATAATTCATAAAATGATCTCACAAATTCTTATTTAAGTAGTAGGTATCTTGTCAATGACTTATTTAAAAAAACCGGTCATGTGCGAGCGCTGCGCACCGAGGGTTCCATACCACACCATCACTCGACAATTATTAATAATGACAAAAAAAGTTTTGTTTTCTACGGGACCTTTAGCGCGAGACCGACTCACACTTGGCCAGATTGTATTATTTATTGTTATACTGTAGAGTTCGTAGATGTTCTGAGGTTTCAGAATATCTCTGACTACACCCTCGGGGAATATAATCGTGAGCATATGCTATGCTATATTGTAGAGTTTACTCTATAATCACACAAAGTTTGACGCTTTATGTATTACCGTTTTTACGATAGAGCAAGAAGAAAAAAACGTTGAGAAAACTAGTTTCTTGTATGAGGATGCCCTTAATTTTTAACTTTTGGAAATTTTTATTATTTGCCACAATATCGCACATTCTGTGAAAATTTTAACTGTCTAGCTATTACGGTTCAAAAGTTACAGCCCTAAATAGGTAGGACAGACACACAGACGGACGGACGGACAATGTAGGCTTAGTAATAGGGTTCCGGTTTCACGCTTTGGGTACGGAACCCTTAGCCTGCCTCACTTTGTAAACTTTCTCTTTATCATGGGTCTGCTGGAAGAAATCTCTTCAGAGATAAGCTCGCCCTTTGTACTTGTCTATTTTGCTGTATTCATCTGTATTTCCGTGTGTACAATAAAGTGTTAAAATAAAATAAAATAAACCCTAATTATGTTGCAAATGGTTAATGAATCTGTAACCAAAAATAAAATAATCTTTCTCTCAGCCAAATATCAACCTAATATCTATTTTCATCTCTCTTAGCCACACCTTGACATAAATGCAATACATCATCATCATCATCTTCCTAGCTGCTGTCCCGCTGGGTAGCGGGGTTTGCTTTACTGGTCTGTTTCTTCCACTTCGCTCTATATCCTGAACATCGTCGACGGAGAGCTCGCAGCTGTCCATGTTTCTTCTTTACAGCATCAGACCATCTGAGTTTTGGTCTACCTACGCCACATTGACCTGGTAGGATAAAGTCCATTGCTTTGTTGCCTATATACTCAGGTGGTCTTCTTTTTATATGACCAAACCATCTAAGTAAATGCAATACATATTTGTTGCAATTAAAGGCTTTTTAGGTGTTTCTAGGTCTTGGAAAGCATCCACATCAATTACATGCTGGTTAGCCTCAGGAAAGGTATCCCAACAGCAGGATGGGTACGCAGTACAGGATAGGAAGTGCCGCTTGTTTTCAAGAGATTGGAGATGTGCCGATGTAAGTTGTAATTAGCTGCTTCCTTGCTACTAATATTATAACCACTAGTTAATCTTTGCCAATTTTTCATACTTTTTAAACCACATTTACATTTCTTAAAAAATTGCCCTATTCTAATCCTTAAATTGTGGCTTCAATTTTGCCAAAATCGATTTTAAATAGTAACAAAAGTGCGCCCACTGCTCGACATATGCCTCCGTCAAAGATTGCCACATTGTACGGTTATAAATATTTGGTAACGTCAAGTATTGTTCAATGCACAAAACAGACACTTAAGCTACTATTAAATGGTGAAGCTCCGTTTTATGTCGGGGAACAGGCACCGACTTGCGTCCACTCAATAACAGCTTTGCAACGCGACTTAGTCTAGGAAAAATAAGGTTTGAGATTGCATTAAAGACACTTTAGTAAATTGTGTTTGAAATAATATTACTGTTAGTTTATAACACTTTTGTCGAGATTTCGTGGTTATATAGGCTCATAAATACCTTAAAATCTATATTAATGTTCAAATGGCAAGCTTATTTCTAAAAATATTTTGACCAGCATACCAGCAATAGTGACAGTTAATTATCAAAAGGCAAATTTTGTGTAAAAACAAACAGTAAATAATTTAGTTTTGAGGTTAAAATTTTTGAAGACTTACAAAATATTAAATATCTACCCAAATTAACGATATTAACCGTGGATTACTATTGTTTTAAGTAAAATGTATTGAACGAAGCCATCCTGTACAAAATCACCAGTTTTCCATTTTTTGTTCATACCTAAATTTAATGTTTTGTAAATGTCTTAATTATTCAATAATACAACATAAAAAATCGGGGATTATTGAGAACTTATGTTTTTCAGGTATGTATCTACTATATTCCAAATTTTCACCAAAAGTGCAATTAATGCAACCTACTCCATACAAAAATCCGTAGATTTCCCCGACTAACTCTATTACCAGACGATTGATCTTTAATGTCTTCGTTACTTTATCTGCCGGTTCCCGTTTCTAAAATATATGGCCTTTAAACGTTAGCAATAATAATGAAAACAATTTAAAAAGACTCATGTTTGTTTGTACTATTGACCTTTGAGTGTCGACAATTATTTTGGGTGATGTCGCTTCGTCGTAGCTCGAAAGTGGCGGATATGTCGTGCGGCCAGGAATAGCTCCTGCGTGGACAGCCGCGCGTGACGTCACGACGCGTCAGGTGATGCGTCTAAACCATGTTGTCTACACCAAGTCTCATGAAACTACTTTTATCACCACTTCACAAAGATGAAAGTAGCTTAATTCTTTGGTCTTTGTGGGAATCTTTTGCAGCGTCTTGTTACAACAACAGTACACTAATCTGCGCTTTAATTGTTCAGTTGAGAGTAATAAAATAACGTGTAATCTCTTTGTTATGTAGACGGAACTGTTCAATGATTTTATAGGGAGAGCGTTTTAAAATGACGGTTTTTTTTATAAATGATCGGGTCCGGACCTAACTTTTATGATCATGTTCCTTTCCAAGCCGTGTGGTTTCGATTTAGAGTGGACATGAACCACCCAATTTCTTCCCATTGCTGTCGTACGAGGCAACGAAGGGATAAGGTTTCTTCATCAGCAGTGTTTTTGTTGCTGAAAGGTTAGTCACTATAGCGACTAGACACAGATCTGATATGATATGATCAGATCAATATTCTAAATTAACTTCACTTCAAAAGATGGTTGGTAGTGGTAGCAAGGTTTCTGACCACCCCTCAAGGAGTTATGGTTGTGAGTTTATGTATGTATGCTTAGTTTTGGACCGCAGCTACTAGCGACCGCATAGTTACAAAAGCAATAAACGCCGTGTATATTTAGGAGCATAGGTAAACGCTAAACAATACTGATATAATCTGTAGTCCTTACCTTTTTGAATATGATAGAATGTGAAACTGTTTCGATCACAGTAGCCTATGGATCTGATGCAATGAGATCTGACGAGAAAGAACGAGATTGAGAGTGTGGATACTCTTCATTGTTTTCGCTGCGCATCGTGAGTGAACTCTTCTGTTGAACTTCTAGACTAGAAGTGTTCGCGAGAGTGTAATGCCTGCTTAACACAATGTGGATGAATCCTGAAGAAGGATATGACACCCATCTAGGTTGGTGCTATTCTTAGTCGTGCCCCTTTTAGATGTACAGTCATGAGGTAGTAGAGCGTATAAATGATTAGCTATTAACTACGGTTTCAAACACATAGACTTCAATTCGATTTACGGATAAAAATGCAATCCCCTTTTCCATGCCGTAGCGTAGGCTATCCTAACTTTTATGCCGATTTGATTGAAAGTTTGAGGGCTTAAAAGACGCATAAACACAATCTGTAGATAGATAGATGAACCATTTTTTGCATATGTAATACACACATAATATTACAGTTTACAAAACAACAATACAACGAAACATCAACAGAGCAGACATGTAATTTATTGTATGCTACGGCAGCAAATAGGTCCCAGCTCAACATAGACCTTGCCCGAAAGCAGGGTGTTGATTTTCAGATGAAACCTTTTAGTAGACATTGGTAGAGGCAGACCTAGGAGAGAATACCTAGACCAGGTCAGAGACGTCATTAAAAAATGCCAGGTTAACAGTAGCCGAAATCGAAGGGAATGTATGACAAGATGTATGGACTTAGAGGAAGCAAGAGAGGTGTGTCAGAACCGCCCAAAGTGGTCTATAGTTTCTGCCTACCCCTCCGGGAAAAGGCGTGAGTTTATGTATGTATGTACCTTTTAGTAGTCAGACGCAGCGCCAATGAGTGATAATAAATAAGTAAGTGTAATAAAGTTATAGAAGAAAGATTAAAATAAAATTAAAGAATGAATAATATTATATTACATACATATAGGGTCCTTCTTAATATGCTGATAGTTTTTTAAGAGGATGAACAGACCATCAAACTGAACAACTTTCTCTATGGGACCCATGTCGAAATTGCGAAAATAAAATCAGCTGTTCCATACTAAACTGAAATCTTACTCGACCTAATTGTATGGGACAGCTGATTTCTTTTTCGCGATTTCGACATTGGTCCCATAGAGAAAGTTGTTCAGTTTGATGGTCTGATCATCCTCTTAAAAACTGCCAGCATTTTAAGTTGGACCCTGTATAATTATTCCACAGCTTAAAATTGGGTAATGAAAAAACGATGACACAATTTACATTTTACTACACTATTTACCTATCTATAACGTCACGCCTCTTCCCCATTGAGGTTGGCAGATACTAGGATATACGATATTTTACATATTATGCACGTCCATTTATTATTGTCTCATTATATGCCTGCCGTTGATGACTCAATAAAGTATTTGGTTTCTCTAAATTAGGTTGATGTAATGACCATATATCTCAGTCTTTAACATTAATGTAATGGTTAGGGTACGTCATAAAGCTTCAACTTTGCTGCACAGGTTCGTACATAAATAGTTTTCTCAAGGGAACCATACCTTTCAGGCATGAAAAATACCTAACCAACGTGAGGTTGCTTTAACAAAAATCGTAGAATGGAAAATAAAAACACGCTGCCACATATTTTCTAGTCCATTGAATTCTAACATAACGATTTAAATAAATAAATAAATAATAAATATCTTGGACATTGTCACACAAATTATCTAGTCACATTTAAAGTACCAGAATCTAGCCTGGACTTGTGTTATGATGACTAGACAACGATATAGAATACATATATAGATACAAACGTCCATGACTCGGGTACAAATATTCATATTCATCATACAAATATTTGTCCCTTACGGGATTCGAACCCGCGACCCTCGGCACAGCAAGCAGTTTCACTACAGACTGTGCTATCGGGCCGACAATATAATATTAATATGTAAAGATGATAATTTAATTTATTTCTGAGTAAAATAATTATTATTTTTTACACTCAAATATTTGGCAATAGCGGGATTCGAAAGCGGCTTTGCAGGCAAGTTCAATTACAGCTATTGATCCATCTCACATATTTTAACAACAACAAATATAGATCTAAACTATACTCAATTCCAAACAACAACGAAATTTTAAGGCTATTTTTAATTACAGAAACAGAGATTTGAAACACTTCCTCTCACTTAATCTTAGGACAGCTTTAGTAACGTCCAAGATATGTCGGATGGTATATCTTTCTGATAAAAAAATATATTGGCAAATCAGAATTGGCTGGAAAGCTATACAGGAATCGGAAAATCTTTTCGTCCTTATTTAAAATGAAGTATAGGTAAGATGAAAATAGTAAAAATACCGATGTCTGTGTACTTAATTTATATTTTTGGAGTCTGAGTTGACACGATTTGGCCGTCTCATCATTAGATAAGTGTGTAAATACCGATGCACTGTCTTGTATTTTCCATGTGAGTGAACTTAGCAGATCATTGTCCAGCAGATCAAAATTTTATGTGAGTTCTTTTCGCATGCAGATGAGTTCTATAGTTCCTGATACTTTTTAGAAATAGTTCTAGCGGATTTACCTAAAAAAAGTTAGGTGACAAAATGATCTGCTAACTTCCCGTAGCAGATCATTTTGCAGATAATCAAAAATAAATGCGAGTTCTTTTAGCATGCAGCTGAGTTCTATAGTTCCTGATACTTTTTAGAAATAGTTCTAGCGGATTTACCTAAAAAAAGTTAGGTGACAAAATGATCTGCTAACTTCCCGTAGCAGATCATTTTGCAGCAGATCAGAAATAAATGTGAAATCTTTCCTCATGCAACTGAGTTCTACAGTTCCTGATACTTTTCAAGAATAGTTCTGAACTAATATTCAAGTGACAGCAGATCATAGCAGAACTTTAAAAAAAATCGAAAAACAGTATTCCATCGATTCAAATTATTTTGAAGACTAGAACTCGCAGAACTCTATTGTTTTGAACTGATGCAAGTCTACACTGTAACCTAGAACTCAACTTGAATCCAGAACTCACGTCAAAGTGCCAGCAGATCATACCAGAACTTAAAAAAATCGAAAAACTCTATTCCATCGATTCAAATTATTTTGAAGACTAGACCTCGCAGAACTCTATTGTTTTGAACAAGTGCGAGTATGCACTCTAATCTGAAACTCGATTTGAGTCCAGAACTCACGTCAAAGTGCCAGCAGATCATACCAGAACATAAATAAAAATCGAAAAATTCGTTTCCATCGAAAACAATTATTTTGAAGACTAGAACTCACAGAACTCTATTGTTTTGAACAAGTGCGAGTATGTACTATAATCTGAAACTCGATTTGAGTCCATAACTCACGTCAAAGTGCCAGCAGATCATACCAGAACTTAAAAAAATCGAAAAACTCTATTCCATCGATTCAAATTATTTTGAAGACTAGTACTCGCAGAACTCTATTGTTTTGAACAAGTGCGAGTATGCACTATAATCTGAAACTCGATTTGAGTCCAGAACTCACGTCAAAGTGCCAGCAGATCATAGCAGTAGTTTAAAAAAATCGAAAAACTCAATTCCATCGATAACAATTATTTTGAAGACTAGAACTCGCAGAACTCTATTGTTTTGAACAAGTGCGAGTATGTACTATAATCTGAAACTCGATTTGAGTCCAGAACTCACGTCAAAGTGCCAGCAGATCATAGCAGAAGTTTAAAAAAATCGAAAAACACAATTCCATCGAAAACAATTATTTTGAAGACTAGAACTCACAGAACTCTATTGTTTTGAGCAAGTGCGAGTATACACTATAATCTGAAACTCGATTTGAGTCCAGAACTCACGTCAAAGTGCCAGCAGATCATAGTAGTAGTTTAAAAAAATCGAAAAACACAATTCCATCGATAACAATTATTTTGAAGACTAGAACTCTCAGAACTCTATTGTTTTGAACAAGTGCAAGTATGCACTATAATCTGAAACTCGATTTGAGTCCAGAACTCACGTCAAAGTGCCAGCAGATCATAGTAGTAGTTTAAAAAAATCGAAAAACACAATTCCATCGATAACAATTATTTTGAAGACTAGAACTCTCAGAACTCTATTGTTTTGAACAAGTGCGAGTATGCACTATAATCTGAAACTCGATTTGAGTCCAGAACTCACGTCAAAGTGCCAGCAGATCATAGTAGTAGTTTAAAAAAATCGAAAAACACAATTCCATCGATAACAATTATTTTCAAGACTATAACTCACAGAACTCTATTGCTTTGAACAAGTGCGAGTATGCACTATAATCTGAAACTCGATTTGAGTCCAGAACTCACGTCAAAGTGCCAGCAGATCATACCAGAACTTTAAAAAAATCGAAAAATTCGATTCTATCGAAAACAATTATTTTGAAGACTAGAACTCACAGAACTCTATTGTTTTGAACAAGTGCGAGTATGCACTATAATCTGAAACTCGATTTGAGTCCAGAACTCACGTCAAAGTGCCAGCAGATCATACCAGAACATTAAAAAAATCGAAAAATTCGATTCCATCAAAAACAATTATTTTGAAGACTAGAACTCACAGAACTCTATTGTTTTGAACAAGTGCAAGTATGCACTATAATCTGAAACTCGATTTGAGTCCAGAACTCACGTCAAAGTGCCAGCAGATCATAGTAGTAGTTTAAAAAAATCGAAAAACACAATTCCATCGATAACAATTATTTTGAAGACTAGAACTCTCAGAACTCTATTGTTCTGAACAAGAGCGAGTATGCACTATAATCTGAAACTCGATTTGAGTCCAGAACTCACGTCAAAGTGCCAGTAGATCATAGTAGTAGTTTAAAAAAATCGAAAAACACAATTCCATCGATATCAATTATTTTGAAGCCTAGAACTCTCAGAACTCTATTGTTTTGACCAAGTGCGAGTATGCACTATAATCTGAAACTCGATTTGAGTTCAGAACTCACGTCAAAGTGCCAGCAGATCATACCAGAACTTAAAAAAATCGGAAAACTCTATTCCATCGATTCAAATTATTTTGAAGACTAGTCCTCGCAGAACTCTATTGTTCTGAACAAGTGCGAGTATGCACTATAATCTGAAACTCGATTTGAGTCCAGAACTCACGTCAAAGTGCCAGCAGATCATACCAGAACATTAAAAAAATCGAAAAATTCGATTCCATCAAAAACAATTATTTTGAAGACTAGAACTCACAGAACTCTATTGTTTTGAACAAGTGCAAGTATGCACTATAATCTGAAACTCGATTTGAGTCCAGAACTCACGTCAAAGTGCCAGCAGATCATAGTAGTAGTTTAAAAAAATCGAAAAACACAATTCCATCGATAACAATTATTTTGAAGACTAGAACTCACAGAACTCTATTGTTTTGAACAAGTGCAAGTATGCACTATAATCTGAAACTCGATTTGAGTCCAGAACTCACGTCAAAGTGCCAGCAGATCATACCAGAACATTAAAAAAATCGAAAAATTCGATTCCATCAAAAACAATTATTTTGAAGACTAGAACTCACAGAACTCTATTGTTTTGAACAAGTGCAAGTATGCACTATAATCTGAAACTCGATTTGAGTCCAGAACTCACGTCAAAGTGCCAGCAGATCATAGTAGTAGTTTAAAAAAATCGAAAAACACAATTCCATCGATAACAATTATTTTGAAGACTAGAACTCTCAGAACTCTATTGTTCTGAACAAGAGCGAGTATGCACTATAATCTGAAACTCGATTTGAGTCCAGAACTCACGTCAAAGTGCCAGTAGATCATAGTAGTAGTTTAAAAAAATCGAAAAACACAATTCCATCGATATCAATTATTTTGAAGCCTAGAACTCTCAGAACTCTATTGTTTTGACCAAGTGCGAGTATGCACTATAATCTGAAACTCGATTTGAGTCCAGAACTCACGTCAAAGTGCCAGCAGATCATACCAGAACTTAAAAAAATCGGAAAACTCTATTCCATCGATTCAAATTATTTTGAAGACTAGTCCTCGCAGAACTCTATTGTTCTGAACAAGTGCGAGTATGCACTATAATCTGAAACTCGATTTGAGTCCAGAACTCACGTCAAAGTGCCAGCAGATCATACCAGAACATTAAAAAAATCGAAAAATTCGATTCCATCAAAAACAATTATTTTGAAGACTAGAACTCACAGAACTCTATTGTTTTGAACAAGTGCAAGTATGCACTATAATCTGAAACTCGATTTGAGTCCAGAACTCACGTCAAAGTGCCAGCAGATCATAGTAGTAGTTAAAAAAATCGAAAAACACAATTCCATCGATAACAATTATTTTGAAGACTAGAACTCTCAGAACTCTATTGTTTTGAACAAGTGCAAGTATGCACTATAATCTGAAACTCGATTTGAGTCCAGAACTCACGTCAAAGTGCCAGCAGATCATACCAGAACATTAAAAAAATCGAAAATTTCGATTCCATCAAAAACAATTATTTTGAAGACTAGAACTCACAGAACTCTATTGTTTTGAACAAGTGCAAGTATGCACTATAATCTGAAACTCGATTTGAGTCCAGAACTCACGTCAAAGTGCCAGCAGATCATAGTAGTAGTTTAAAAAAATCGAAAAACACAATTCCATCGATAACAATTATTTTGAAGACTAGAACTCTCAGAACTCTATTGTTTTGAACAAGTGCAAGTATGCACTATAATCTGAAACTCGATTTGAGTCCAGAACTCACGTCAAAGTGCCAGCAGATCATAGTAGTAGTTTAAAAAAATCGAAAAACACAATTCCATCGATAACAATTATTTTGAAGACTAGAACTCACAGAACTCTATTGTTTTGAACAAGTGCGAGTATGTACTATAATCTGAAACTCGATTTGAGTCCAGAACTCACGTCAAAGTGCCAGCAGATCATAGTAGTAGTTTAAAAAAATCGAAAAACACAATTCCATCGATAACAATTATTTTGAAGACTAGAACTCGCAGAACTCTATTGTTTTGAACAAGTGCGAGTATGTACTATAATCTGAAACTCGATTTGAGTCCAGAACTCACGTCAAAGTGCCAGCAGATCATAGTAGTAGTTTAAAAAAATCGAAAAACACAATTCCATCGATAACAATTATTTTCAAGACTAGAACTCACAGAACTCTATTGTTTTGAACAAGTGCGAGTATGCACTATAATCTGAAACTCGATTTGAGTCCAGAACTCACGTCAAAGTGCCAGCAGATCATACCAGAACTTTAAAAAAATCGAAAAATTCGATTCCATCGAAAACAATTATTTTGAAGACTAGAACTCTCAGAACTCTATTGTTTTGAACAAGTGCGAGTATGTACTATAATCTGAAACTCGATTTGAGTCCAGAACTCACGTCAAAGTGCCAGCAGATCATAGCAGAAGTTTAAAAAAATCGAAAA
Organism: Agonopterix alstromeriana; assembly: GCA_963924505.1. NCBI lineage: Eukaryota > Metazoa > Arthropoda > Insecta > Lepidoptera > Depressariidae > Agonopterix > Agonopterix alstromeriana. Next base: position 17,785,187 of record OZ004664.1, read on the forward strand.
ACACAATTCCATCGATAACAATTATTTTGAAGACTAGAACTCACAGAACTCTATTGTTTTGAACAAATGCAAGTATGCACTATAATTTGAAACTCGATTTGAGTCCAGAACTCACGTCAAAGTGCCAGCAGATCATAGTAGTAGTTTAAAAAATTCGAAAAACACAATTCCATCGATAACAATTATTTTGAAGACTAGAACTCGCAGAACTCTACTGTTTTGAACAAGTGCGAGTATGCACTATAATCTGAAACTCGATTTGAGTCCAGAACTCACGTCAAAGTGCCAGCAGATCATACCAGAACTTTAAAAAAATCGAAAAATTCGATTCCATCGAAAACAATTATTTTGAAGACTAGAACTCTCAGAACTCTATTGTTTTGAACAAGTGCGAGTATGCACTATAATCTGAAACTCGATTTGAGTCCAGAACTCACGTCAAAGTGCCAGCAGATCATAGTAGTAGTTAAAAAATTCTAAAAACACAATTCCATCGATAACAATTATTTTGAAGACTAGAACTCTCAGAACTCTATTGTTCTGAACAAGAGCGAGTATGCACTATAATCTGAAACTCGATTTGAGTCCAGAACTCACGTCAAAGTGCCAGTAGATCATAGTAGTAGTTTAAAAAAATCGAAAAACACAATTCCATCGATATCAATTATTTTGAAGCCTAGAACTCTCAGAACTCTATTGTTTTGACCAAGTGCGAGTATGCACTATAATCTGAAACTCGATTTGAGTCCAGAACTCACGTCAAAGTGCCAGCAGATCATACCAGAACTTAAAAAAATCGGAAAACTCTATTCCATCGATTCAAATTATTTTGAAGACTAGTCCTCGCAGAACTCTATTGTTTTGAACAAGTGCGAGTATGCACTATAATCTGAATTTCGATTTGAGTACAGAACTTACGTCAAAATGCCAGCAGATCATAGCAGAACTATAAAAATAGAAAAACACTATTCCACAGACAACAATTATTTTGAAGACTAGAACTCTCAGAACTCTATTGTTTTGAACAGTCGCAAGTTGACACTGTAATCCAGAACTCGATTTGCGTCCAGAAGTTACGTTAAAATGCCAGCAGATCATAGTAGAAGTTTAAAAAAATCTAAAAACACTATTCCATCGATTCAAATTATTTTGAAGACTAGAACCTGCAGAACTCTAACATTTTGAACAGATGCAAGTCTACACTGTAATCTGGAACTCGAATTTAGTCCAGAACTCACGTCAAAGTGCCAGCAGATCATAGCAGAACTTTAAAAAAATCGAAAAACACTTTTCCACCGATAACAATTATTTTGAAGACTAGAACTAGCAGAACTTTATTGTTTTGAACAGATTCAATTCTATACTGTAATCTGGAAATCGAATTGAGTACAGAACTCACGTCAAAATGCCAGCAGATCATAGCAGAAGATTAAAAAAATCGAAATGACGATTCCATCGATTCAAATTAATTTGAAGACTAGAACTCTCAAAACTCTATTGTTTTGAACAGATGCAAGTCTACACTGTAACCTGGATCTCGAATTGAGTTCAAAACTCACGTGAAAGTGCCAGCAGATCATAGCAGATTTTGAAAAAAGTCGAAAAACACGAATCCATCGAAAACAATTATTTTGAAGACTAGGACTTGCAGAACTCTATCGTTTTGAACAGACGCAAGTCTACACTGTAATCTGGACTTCGAATTGAGTCCAGAACTCACGTTAAAATGCCAGCAGATCATAGTAGAAGTTTAAAAAAATCGAAAAACACTATTCCATCGATTCAAATTATTTTGAAGACTAGAACTTGCAGAACTCTATCGTTTTGAACAGATGCAAGTCTACACTGTAATCTGGAACTCGAATTGAGTCCAGAACTCACGTTAAAATGCCAGCAGAGCAGAGCAGAACTTGAAAAAATCGAAAAACACTATTCCACCTGTTCAAATTATTTTGAAGACTAGAAGTTGCAGAACTCTAATGTTTTGAACAAATCCAAGTCTACACAGAATCCTAGACTTCAACTTGAGTCCAGAACTGATTTTCAAGTGCCAGCAGATCATAGCAGAATTTGTTGTTGAGAATTGTCTGTTGTTTGTGCTCGAGCGTCACGCAAAAACAACTGAACCAACGTTATACGTTCTGGAAATCTACGAATAAATTTTTTGTGAGTATCGCAGGGGTAGGAGAGCCACACGAAATAGTGAAGATTTTTCGTGAACACCTTCAAAGTCGTGTCTCATTTGAAACCTGCTCATTGGGTGGTGGAGACTGAGGACCCATGCCCGGAGCACAGTGTTACCTTCTCTGCCGAGGACGTGTCATGCGTTATTGAAAGTATGGTAAAAGGTAAATCATAAATAAAGTGAAGTTATGACATTTAGATCTAGTCTTAAATCTATACAAATTCTCCACCTGTTTCACTCTGCGACACAACCCTGCATAAGGATGCGCAATTCAAGTATCTGGACCACTGGGTTACTGAGGATCTTAAAGATAATGTGGACATAGAGAGAGAACGCAGGTCGTTGTCGATTCGATGTAATATGATGGCCCGCAGATTTTCCAACATAGTAAAATTTTACGTATTATGAGTTTTGGCGTCAAACGCCGTGATTTGAGTCGCCGTAATAACAAGGTGCGGAGATTGATCCTCGCGCGCCTGCGTGTGGTTTTAGACTGCTATGGTCATAGAAAAGACTTCAACGAGACACCTCTTGCAACCTTAAAAAGACTACGGCGTAGACGGCAGCAATAGTATTCGTATGAGGTAGTGGCCATCCCTTGTGTCAGAGTTTTTAGGCCACCCAAGTTTTACCAAGTGCCTCTGACATGGCTTAACGTTTGTTATTCGTAGTCGTAGATAGCTATGGTCATAGAAAAGACTTCAAGGAGACATCTCTTGAAAAAGTCTACGTCGTAGACAACTATGGCTATAGAAAAGACTTCAACGAGACACCTCTTGTAAAATCCTACTTCGTAGACGACTATGGCTATAGAAAAGACTTCAACGAGACACCTCTTAAAAAGTCTACGTCGTAGACAGCTATGGTCATAGAAAAGACTTCAACGAGACACCTCTTAAAAAGTCTACGTCGTAGACGACTATGTCTATAGAAAAGACTTCAACGAGACACCTATTGTAAAATCCTACGTCGTAGACGACTATGGCTATAGAAAAGACTTCAACGAGACACCTCTTGTAAAATCCTACGTCGTAGACGACTATGGCAATAGAAAAGACTTCAACGAGACACCTCTTAAAAAGTCTACGTCGTAGACAGCTATGGTCATAGAAAAGACTTCAACGAGACACCTCTTAAAAAGTCTACGTCGTAGACAGCTATGGTCATAGAAAAGACTTCAACGAGACACCTCTTAAAAAGTCTACGTCGTAGACAGCTATGGTTATAGAAAAGACTTCAACGAGACACCTCTTAAAAAGTCTACGTCGTAGACGACTATGTCTATAGAAAAGACTTCAACGAGACACCTCTTGTAAAATCCTACGTCGTAGACGACTATGGCTATAGAAAAGACTTCAACGAGACAGCTTTTGAAACGTTCTAAGAGTGCTAAGGACGTAGGCTTTTTCTAGAGGAGTAAGATCATTTTCAAAAATTATGTAGTCTAATCTCATAGTACTTAAACACTTTGAATGCTAAATATGGAAAAAGCCTACGTTTTAGACGGCTATGGTCGTAGAAAAGACTTCAACGAGACAACTCTTGCAACTTTCTTAAAAAGCCTACGTCCTAGACGGCAGCAGTAGTATTCGTATGAGATAGTGGCCATCCCTTGTGTCAGAGTTTTTAGGCCACCCAAGTTTTACCAAGTGCCTCTGACATGGCTTAACGTTTGTTATTCGTAGTCGTAGACGGCTATGGTCATAGAAAAGACTTTAACGAAACTCCTCTTGAAAAAGCCTACGTCGTAGACAAGTATGGTCAAAGAAAAGACTTCAACGAGACACCTCTTGAAAAAGCCTACGTCGTAGACGACTATGGCTTCAGAAAAGACTTCAACGAGACATCTTTTGAAACGTTCTTATTGCAACACTCAAGTATTTGGTCTGTAATACGGACCTAAGTTATCTTAGTGTTAGTTAACGAGACTCCTCTTGAAAAAGTCTACGTCGTAGACGGTATGGCCATACAAAAGACTTCAACGAGACACCTTTTGATAAAGCCTACGTCGTAGACAGGTATGGTCAAAGAAAAGACTTCAACGAGACACTCTGTTCTGGATTACAGTAAAGACTTACGTCTGTTCAAAACAATAGAGTTCTGTGAGTCCTAGTCTTTTTTAAAGTTCTGGTATGATCTGCTGGCACTTTGACGTGAGTTCTGGACTCAAATCCAGTTTCAGATTATAGTGCATACTCGCACTTGTTCAAAACAATAGAGTTCTGAGAGTTCTAGTCTTCAAAATAATTGTTATCGATGGAATTGTGTTTTTCGATTTTTTTAAACTTCTGCTATGATCTGCTGGCACTTTGACGTGAGTTCTGGACTCAAATCGAGTTTCAGATTATAGTCCATACTCGCACTTGTTCAAAACAATAAAGTTCTGTGAGTTCTAGTCTTCAAAATAATTGTTATCGATGGAATTGTGTTTTTCGATTTTTTTAAACTACTACTATGATCTGCTGGCACTTTGACGTGAGTTCTGGACTCAAATCGAGTTTCAGATTATAGTATATACTCGCACTTGTTCAAAACAATAGAGTTCTGCGAGTTCTAGTCTTCAAAATAATTGTTATCGATGGAATTGTGTTTTTCGATTTTTTTAAACTACTACTATGATCTGCTGGCACTTTGACGTGAGTTCTGGACTCAAATCGAGTTTCAGATTATAGTGCATACTTGCACTTGTTCAAAACAATAGAGTTCTGAGAGTTCTAGTCTTCAAAATAATTGTTATCGATGGAATTGTGTTTTTCGATTTTTTTAAACTACTACTATGATCTGCTGGCACTTTGACGTGAGTTCTGGACTCAAATCGAGTTTCAGATTATAGTGCATACTTGCACTTGTTCAAAACAATAGAGTTCTGTGAGTTCTAGTCTTCAAAATAATTGTTTTTGATGGAATCGAATTTTTCGATTTTTTTAATGTTCTGGTATGATCTGCTGGCACTTTGACGTGAGTTCTGGACTCAAATCGAGTTTCAGATTATAGTGCATACTCGCACTTGTTCAAAACAATAGAGTTCTGTGAGTTCTAGTCTTCAAAATAATTGTTTTCGATGGAATCGAATTTTTCGATTTTTTTAAAGTTCTGGTATGATCTGCTGGCACTTTGACGTGAGTTCTGGACTCAAATCGAGTTTCAGATTATAGTGCATACTCGCACTTGTTCAAAACAATAGAGTTCTGTGAGTTCTAGTCTTCAAAATAATTGTTTTCGATGGAATCGAATTTTTCGATTTTTTTAAAGTTCTGGTATGATCTGCTGGCACTTTGACGTGAGTTATGGACTCAAATCGAGTTTCAGATTATAGTACATACTCGCACTTGTTCAAAACAATAGAGTTCTGTGAGTTCTAGTCTTCAAAATAATTGTTTTCGATGGAAACGAATTTTTCGATTTTTATTTATGTTCTGGTATGATCTGCTGGCACTTTGACGTGAGTTCTGGACTCAAATCGAGTTTCAGATTAGAGTGCATACTCGCACTTGTTCAAAACAATAGAGTTCTGCGAGGTCTAGTCTTCAAAATAATTTGAATCGATGGAATAGAGTTTTTCGATTTTTTTAAGTTCTGGTATGATCTGCCGGCACTTTGACGTGAGTTCTGGATTCAAGTTGAGTTCTAGGTTACAGTGTAGACTTGCATCAGTTCAAAACAATAGAGTTCTGCGAGTTCTAGTCTTCAAAATAATTTGAATCGATGGAATACTGTTTTTCGATTTTTTTTAAAGTTCTGCTATGATCTGCTGTCACTTGAATATGAGTTCAGAACTATTCTTGAAAAGTATCAGGAACTGTAGAACTCAGTTGCATGAGGAAAGATTTCACATTTATTTCTGATCTGCTGCAAAATGATCTGCTACGGGAAGTTAGCAGATCATTTTGTCACCTAACTTTTTTTAGGTAAATCCGCTAGAACTATTTCTAAAAAGTATCAGGAACTATAGAACTCAGCTGCATGCTAAAAGAACTCGCATTTATTTTTGATTATCTGCAAAATGATCTGCTACGGGAAGTTAGCAGATCATTTTGTCACCTAACTTTTTTTAGGTAAATCCGCTAGAACTATTTCTAAAAAGTATCAGGAACTATAGAACTCATCTGCATGCGAAAAGAACTCACATAAAATTTTGATCTGCTGGACAATGATCTGCTAAGTTCACTCACATGTATTTTCCCTCCTGACCTTTTCTGAATGGGAGACCGAAAAGATCAGAGATAGAGTCAAATATAGTGGCTAAAACCAGCATCCACACGGTGGCGATGCCTGAAGGATCAGTCGCTTCTTACGACACCCGTCTAGGTTGGTGCTATTGAAAGCCGAACATCCAGACTTAAGGGTAAGTTTTGAATGACTCATTATATTTATGACAGAATCAATTGAAAGTGGTGTGATACTTCCTGGCCGCGCCACAGACGCAAACTCGGATTTCAGTTGCCTCAAAAAAATGTACTCAATTTGTACTCTTTTTGTACTATCATGAAAAAAAATGTACTCATCGGGTTCACGAGAAAATAAGCAATGTTTGTGGCGCGGCTGGGAAGAATGCTTCCCATTTTTTTGAGGCAACTGAAATCCGAGTTTGCGTCTGTGGCGCGGCCAGGAAGTATCACACAAAAGGGTCTAGACATTGGAGCGTGATGGAGTAAGGAACATCCAAATATCAAACTTTCATATTTAGAAATCAAACGTTAAACTTACACAAGCAACGCACGGTTCTCTGAAATCTGAAACTTTCTACAACTACCAACTTCATTAAGCATGCAACCGTAGCAAAGTCCACTATCAGCATACCTGAAAGGAAATTTTGATCATTAGCAACAAAAATCAACTACACTGGCACAAGGAAATTGTTTCAATTCATTAAATTACACAAGCGAAGGATTATTTTATTCCCCGTCCAGAACTGATAGGCATAAAACTGGGTTAACGAAACGAACGCCCACAATTATTATTGGTGCAATGAATAAACAGTGACCTTTCAAAATTGCATAGTAAGTTTGCATGTTGAGTACACAGTGCATGCGGGAACAATGGGAGGTTGCACCGTGTAGCCGCGGTACAGAATCACGACATATAAAGTCTCACGACAGAATTCCTGTATCTACACGGTATAGGTGTGAAAGTAGCTTGTGTTCTGGGGCTTCGTGTGTGGAGTTTCCTATAGGGACCGAGCAGGAATGTGGCAGCCGTGTCAGTCCAACGTCGAACGCCGCGCTCGCAGCCCGCGCCGCGACCACCTCGCGCCCTAACCCCATGGACTACGATCGACCAAACGAACAACTTTACATTTTTAATAACTCTTCTATACCTCTACAATCCCGATATAACAACCGAACGACGTGAGACGATAAATAATGACACATAGATAACTTTTGTCAACTTTCAAATATTTGAATCCCTAGTGATTGACACATCCCACGTTTTAGCACAAACCCCACTTTAAAAAACTTTTCGTTCAAGTTTCATCATGAATCTGAAAAAGTCTTACCGGAGCCTAATTATACAGAAGAAACGACTGAAACTTTCTACTTGCGATCTTTAAAAGTTTACACACGGTTTTTAAGACTATTTACACTGGATTTTACAAATGCTTTTGGACTTTATTGTTTTTATCCTTCATAAAGTATCCGTAATAGAACTTATAAGTGTGACCAAAGACGTAAAAATAATTAGTGTTTACCTAAATTAATAAATAATCTAGAACTATATAGTGTGCGTTACCTCAAGTGTTAGAACATAATATAAGTGTAACTATCTTATAAATAGTTTGACTGTTGTGAACTGTAGTGGATGTTTTAGTGTTGTGTATCTATAATATTTTACCCCGTAGCTACATGTAGCATATAACTGGTAAGATATTAATTAAGATATAGATATCTAAAGTTGAGATACGTGTATGATATCTTTAGGATTAGGAAGGATTAAGCTCCGTGATATATCCTAAAGATAATAAACGCGTTTTGACTATTAATTGCCTTGATTGCATTTATACAGTGTTTGGAACTTAAATGATAACTTTTAAACTACGGCAAGAAATTGAGTAACCCATATTATGTACCTACTTTGTAACTCCTCCATAAGTTATTCTTTCAAAAAAAAACCATGATGACAAACGTTTCTTTTATTAGAGCAAAACACATCACACCCATATAATTATGATCTTATTCTTTAATTTATTTATTTATTGTTATATTTAAAAAAAAACTTTAACAATTATATTGATAAATTTTCTAGTTAAAACCTAAAGAATATTTATTATTTTTCAGCTGTAATATTATATTGTACAGCAATATTATACAATTGGATAGCTAGATTAGCTAGATCTTCAAATAAAAGTCAACGCATGTCTACTGAGCGACTGCCAATGTTCTACTTTTATTCTATCTAATAATGAGGACACTTGTTTCTGCAACTGTCGTTTAAATTTTAGACGGACAAAAAAGTATTTTTGGTGGTAACAGTTACAGCTAACAGCCCACGTGGTCAGCATTCGCAGTTACGGCTTGATCTCTTTTATATTTTAAAGCCATGGGGAAAAGTGATTTTCCTACAACAGTGCTTAAATCATCTGCAACAGATGGTAAGGCCTATGGTAATGATGATGATAACTTGTGAAAAATGTTTAACATTTAAAAAAAAAATGTATTCTTTATCTAATTATTATCTTTGATTGTTATCTTTGACTAATTATTACAAGGACTAGCCTTGCGGTAGCATTTCCCCTCTGCCACGGTATAAGCACAATTGATCTTGTGCATTTACATTCAATTTTACACCTTATCACTAAACGAGACAGCCTATAATTGCGAAATAATAACTTCGAACTTAGAACGTTTGGGGTTCACACGAGACTACTTTTCATGATTATTAACATTCAAAATTAGAATCTAAAGTTATGGGGAATAAAATCCAAAGTAGCGGATTTCATGTTACCTCGCCTCTCAAAAAGTGTCAGAAATGTTTGTTAGTAGAATTACACGCGTAACCAGTCCACATGTAAATAGTCAAAGAATTTAGTATTTAAAATAGTTTATAAATAAAAATACCATTAAAATTATTAACCCCTGTCATTTCAATAGAATTCCTACTGTATCATTGTTTGGATAACTTATAAATTTTTAAATTAGTCGCTTGTAAACAAAATTATAAATGAAAACAACTCTATTACAGTTCTGTCAGCACCTTATTGCTACTAGCTATTTTATAGGCTCATATTATACGCTCGGCTCGTGCCAAGTCCAATGACATCGTGGGATATTTATAAAAATAAGCCAACACTGATTTTTGAAGGTTTCCAGTACAAGGTCTTTTAAATGACTTCATCAAAAATATGTTTATCGACGAATATAGAAAGAACTCGATGTACTTCCATGTGATCGATCGTAAAAAGCTAACGTCGTAAATAAAATGATGGAAGGAATATGTTATGAAGATGTAAAAGAGATGAAGTGTGCGACACCCTTCTTTTATACTAAAATTATTATTCTCGTTAGACAAGAAAAGCTACTCAGTGTACCTAAAAACTCTTAGTCAGGAATGGCGAACATTTTATTCGAAATTAAAATTTATAACAAAATTATTTTTACTGACAAGTATGTGTGATGCTTATAAATAGTTGATTACACTTACAGTGACTACTTTATGGCCATGGAAGTCATAATATATAAATAGGGTTAAACAATCACTTGTTCGACACATTTGATTCGATTATTCTTATTGCAGTCTTTATAAGGTGTTTTCCAAAACTAGTATAACTATAAAATCTGTTGATGGCAATACTACAAGTTTAGAAAAACCTATCACATTGACAGTAAAAAAGGTTTTTGTCTATAATTTGTATCATGTCTGACAAGAGGTGTCCTTCCAGTGTCTTTAAACAATTTTTATAATGAAAACGTCTTCTTTTTTTAGGGTTCCGTAGTCAACAAGGAACCCTTATTCTTTCGTCCATTCTGTTTATCTGTCTGTCTGTATGCCCCGCCTCAATAACTCGCTGATTTATGCACCTATTGAATCGAAATTCAGTAACCAGTTGCACGAAAATAAATTGCGCTATCGTCAGGTTCCAAAATTTCTTTTAGGTAAGAGTATCGACATCACTATTTTTTTATTCTACTTATGCAATGGCTACGGAACCCTATCATCGGCGGGTCCGACATGCTCTTGGCCGTTTTTTTTTCTATTCTTTTCAAGTCATGTGTAAAGTGAAGTATAGTTGGAATCACTTAAAAAGAGCGCTTCGGACAAGCTGCGCAGCGGACGTTACCTTTATTTATCTCTATCGGGACTTTAATATATTTTACTTTTAAAATTAATCAGTTAAAAGTATTATCTTTTGTACGAAACCTCGCACAACCTTGTACTAACCTCGTACCATCAAATAGAACGCAGTAGGTAACGCTCTTTTTACGTGATTCCAACTATTATGTGACTAAATTTTTTACATAGGCTAAAAAAGTTGTTAACGCTAACGTACGCAATTTAGTCTCATAATTAAAACATAAAGCATTATGATACAGCACTTTTTCGATTCCGGCTCTACCTTTGACAAATGACTTCGAAAATAATGAACGGTTTGTGTGCCCTGCCCACCTTACTATAATATTTATGTTATAAGTATAACGTGAAAAGTCTGAAACGTTTGTAGATCTTTGGACAGTAGTTAATCGTGTCGAATGAAAATTATTAATTTTAATGGCAAAAACCCTCGAAAATACATAATCAAAAAAGATTAGACAACTTTGAAATGCAGTTTCGTATGGCGAGAGTTGACATGAGTTGAGAAGAAGTAAAATGGTGAACATTAGACGACAAAATGGACCATTAGATTAACAATAAAATAATAATCAATCATCTTTAGTTCAGTGTGTTTTTAGTAACTTTATGAAGCAGTTTTTTTACGAACGTGTTATTGCAGTAGAGAAGATGCGGCCAGAAATACAGGGTCCTTCTTAATATGCTGACACTTTTTTAAGGGGATGATCAGACCGTCAAACTGAACAACTTTCTCTATGGGACCTATCTGCTGTCCTATACATTTGGCTCAAGTAGGTTTGAGGTTTGGTATGGAAGAGTTATTTTTTTTTCGCGATTTCGACATTGGTGCCATATAAAAGCTGTTCAGTTTGACGGCCTGATCATTCCCTTAAAAAAGTGTCAGCATATTAAGAAGGACCATATTGTTATATTAAAAAAGAAACAAAAAAATACAAAGAGTACAAAAAGGAATACGGTGGTGACTTTATGTAGTATAGTGAGTAAACTACCTATGTTATACACAAACGAATAAATCCTTTACGGTGAAGTTATTTTAATTTTAAAAGTTTTAATAGGTTGTCGTGTAGGTACACGCAAATAATTGCGTGCGGTGGCTTGTGGTGAACCTAGCCTGTTAAACTTTTGTATTCATTTAACAGGTGCATAGCATGGCGTCAGTATTGAACAAATAGGCAATGTGAAAAGGAAGCCCCGTTTAATATCATATCAGTGGCATGTTTTGAATGCGACCATTAGGTCCGTCTAGCTCTTAGACTACTTATATGAGGACTAGTTACGCGTGTAATTCCACTAACATAATTTTCTGCCACTTTTTGTGGGGGGCGAGGTCATTGAATTTTTTTTCCATTCATTTAGATTCTAATTTTGAATGTTAAAATCATGACAAACGAAAATCGAACTTCATACAAGCACAAAGATTACTTTCTAGATTTGAACTTTCATTGACTTTAGTTGGTTAGTATTGAAAATATCACCAGACTACGGTTGCATGCAGCGCGCATTCACGCATTTAGCATAAACTTCTTTTAAATGTACCATGCAAAGTAATAAAGATAGAGGCACGTCTCTATTTTTGACGTTATCTCGGAGGTGGCATGCTAGGCTCACTGTAAAGGCAAATATCGTGAGGAAACTAGCATAATGCTGAAGAAGAAACATTTCTCGATTTTTATCGTTTTACATGCTATGCCCAATAAAATGGCTTCAAGAATCTTTATATTCATTAAAGATGCTATTACTGTATAATAGTTTTAAATTAAATATTTTGAATGTAGGCTCTTTTGTCACCATTTTAGCCGCCCCTACGTCGGGAGAGGCTAAAATGGTGTACCTTTTTATTTATAGTACTAGTGTTTAGTTGTATATTCACTTTGACTAATTATTATAAGGACTAGCCTTGCGGTAGCATTTCCCCTCTGCCACGGTATAAGCACAATTGATCTTGTGCATTTACATTCAATTTTACACCTTATCACTAAGCGAGACAGCCTATAATTGCGAAATAATAACTTCGAACTTAGAACGTTTGGGGTTCACACGAGACCACTTTTCATGATTTTTAACATTCAAAATTAGAATCTAAAGTTATGGGGAATAAAATCCAAAGTTGCGGATTTCATGTTACCTCGCTCCCCGCAAAAAGTGGCAGAAATGTTTGTTAGTAGAATTACACGTGTAACCAGTCCACATATAAATAGTCAAAGTATATTCGTTACGAAGTGTTACGTTTTCATTGTATTGTTGTGTAGTCTCAATGTTAAGGCACGATGGGACTGGCATAACTTCAGGGTTAAAAGCTCCAATAAAAAAATATATGAAAAAAATAAATACAGGAATAAATAAAATATTTTCAGTTGTAATCATGGTTGAATAGATGATTGTTCTTGACTCTTGAAGGTTACTGAAGAAAAACTTTTGACGCTTAAGCCAGTTTACCCTAAATAACAAATTAGCTTCCCCAACTGGCGGGGTTAGCAAAGAGAGACAATTTCCTGAAGGAAACATCCAACTTATAAGGGAAAAGATAAAATGTTACAATTTGCTTTGTCTCCAAAAAAGCTAAAAGTAATTTTTTAGTTGAATTAGAATACGTTTGCCATTTTTTTAGGGTTCCGTCGTCAACAAGGAACCCTTATAGTTTCGCTATGTCCGTCCGTCTGTCCGCGGCTTAGCTCAGAGACGCTTAGTACTAGAACGCTGTAATGTAAAATAAAATCTTGAAAAAAAAAAATTGGGTACCTCCCCTACACGAAAAGTGGGGATACAATTATTTTTTCTCGTCTATCCCATGGTGTGGGGTATTGTTGGATAGGTCTTTTAAAAATATTGTGGGTGTGGGTAGACCATTTTTCGATTTAGGGATCCGTTAGCGAAATATTAAGGTTTAAATTGAAAATTTTTGTTAGAATCAAGTGTCCCCCCCTGCCTGCTTAACGGTTGTTTCTGGATACGTGAAAAAATTCATGGCAGTAGTGTATATAACGAAATTAAAAGGAAATCTATCACCGCTATACGGCTTTCCAAGTTAACGAGTAATAGTCGACCAACTTGTAAAATGTACTTTTTAGACTTTATGAGCCGTTAAACGCCCCTTCTAAGTCCGTATATTGTGACGAGGAACTACGGAACCTTACCCTGCGCGTGGCCCGATACGCACTTGGCCAGTTTTTATGTAAATCGTAATTTTTTAGGACATGTAGATTCATATAAAGTCCTGACGTGAATAGCCAACAAATATGGTTTTTATGTGTTACTTGTAAACCAAACTCTCACCAAATATTATTTAATGTACCTGACAAAAATGTTTACTTATGAAATAAATTTTATTTGAACCTCTAACGCATACGTTAAGGCCGGATACGACCAAACGCGAGTCCGTCCTTGTTATGTGATTTGGTTCTAAAACTACATAGGATAGCATAGAATATGCTCACGACTATGTATATTCCCCGAGGGGGTAGATGATACGACCAAAAGCGAGTCCGTCCTTATCATGTGATTTGATTTTAAAACTACATAGCATAGCATAGAATATGCTCTCGACTATATTCCCCGAGGGGGTAGCCAGAGATACTCGTATTCTGAAAACTCAGAATATCCACGTTCCACTAGTATTACCGAAACTTCTGTTCAGTGTGACGGGGAGTGAGCCCGTCGCCACTTGTAATGGATAGTGGATATAATACATGCCTTAAAACTAAAAGTGACGTATAAACCTAACAAATTAAACATCTATAACCTCACATTGCACAAAGTACGAATACAACGACTTCTTTCTTTAGGTATAATACCTAATCTCCTTGCATAGTTACTCTTTGATAAATCAATGTTTGGTCGAATCCAGCCTAATATCTACGTCTCCGAGCTTTGGGGTTTGGTTTATTAATACTGGTCTAAGAACTTAATACCTTGCATTGGCTACGATAGATTAGGTTTACTTCTCTACTCATTTTGATTTGATCACTTATACATGAATCATAACAATTTCGTATGTGACCAACATTATAAAACTGTTGTAAAACGCTAATATAAGACGTTATTTTAGAGAATTTGAATACGCATTTCTACGTGAAAATAGCATAAAGCATAAGCATATGCTCACGACTATATTCCCCGAGGGGGTAGTCAGAGATATTCTGAAACCTCAGAACTTCCACGTTTCACCAGTAGTACCGAAACTCTGTCCAGTTTGAGGGGGGGTGAACCCGTCGCCACTTATAATGGACAGTGGGTACAATACATGCCTCGAAATAGAAGCATGCTGGTTTCTTCACAATGTTTTCCTTCACTGAAAAGCCAGTGATGTTACAAATCGTACATGAATTCCTAAAAACTCATTGGTACGAATCGGCTTGGACGGGAATCGAACAATCGCCTCCTTCACGGCACGCAGGGTTACTCGCCACTGGACCACCACAGCTTTTTGAAAATAGGCAATAAAACTATAAAACGGGTCCCAGGGGATGTTTGGTTGCATATTTGCCTATTTCACTCCTTTTATGTACGTCTATAACCGACATTGGTATGCCGGGAAACGGATATTTGTCGAGTGTGATATTTTCCAAATATGCCATGTATAGTGCCATATAAAAGTAATTTGAAAAGTTTGTATGTCATCGTGATTGCAAACAAAGCAACCATAAATAAAACAAAAGAACTTTGTCGTGATTGATTAAAACTTCTAACATATATAACCCGAAAGTTAAAACAAAGATTAACTTTCTTCACAAACTAAGAATGACATGAAATAACCCAGATTCGGAAATTTACTTACGAGAAAGGGAATATCGCAAAGAATAAAATATTACCTCACGAAATCCATTACACTAATAGTTATTTTTCCTTTACAATGCTATTGCAGGAAAGATTTTGAGAAATAGCGAAGAATTATTTTTGTAAACAAAATAAAATTACTATCCTAATCTAAGTAGTAGACTATATAACTCGACTGACCACTACGCGTTCAATGAGAGTCATTGAAAGCGTAGTGGTGAGTCGATTCATTCGTTTATATTTATAATAAATAACATCGATCTATGAACACTGCTTCATAAAGTTAGGATGTTTGGAAATATATATTTTTTGCAATTTGATGAAGAATAAAAAACTACTAGAAATTTGTTATTTCGTTTTATCATTGAAAATTAATCGTTTTTTTTTTATTTTTTTTTATTTAATATGGCACACCAACAGTATACATATTTAAACATTCACAATATCAAAGGGACACTACAAATCTATTTCTAATACATATACATATAACTGGCGCACACAGCATTGTCCATTTACACAAGTACCTAATCTATAAATAAGAAAATCAATACAATATCTTAAAATTCGAAGTTTAGGCAGTGAAATAATTATGTTGGAGCAATTGTGATGCGTATGTGAAGTCTACTCCCATAGTCACTCCCATAGGGCACAGGCTCAAGGAGGGTACTTTTTGAGCCTGTGCCCTACAGTGGGACATATATAGGCTGATTATGATGACGAATATTTAGTCAACATTATCGACAAATTAATGAAAAACCTGAACATTGTTTTTCCAAAACTAATAACTGATAAATAATAAGTTGTATAATATGTGAGCCTTTATTACAACTACATGCATGACAGCTAGTAGTTTTAGTAATGTTTCTGCCTACTCCGAAAAGGATTATAGTCGTTAGTTTATCCATGTGCGATATAACTGAACAACTTGAGCTTAAGAAACATAAACAAAAAAATTAATACCATCTCGGTAATTTCTTTTTTCTGATTTCGCAACATCAAAAACCAAATTATGGATATTCAGAAAAAACACACCTTTTATACGGTCTTCACGAATAATGTTGAATTGCTCGTCCAAACGGGTCTAGTATGGATTAAAGCTAGTTAGATACCTTGTTGTCAGAGTACTTTCAAGTCGCTTCAACAACCCTTGACTAAAAGATTAGGTACAATGGCAGCAATCAGAACCAACTCTTCAAAGTTGAAAGCTGAGGCTGAGATGAAACACCACTGAAACAATCAACCGTACAAAGACGTGAACCGAAGAGCCTCAGATATTTCGTAGTTGGACGTTTATTCAAATCATTATAAATCTTGAATGAATTTTTGATTCCATATTAAAGGGCTATAGGTTCAGACGAATATTTTCTATGAGAAACGCGATTGTCGGTGCCGTATTTTCGATTAAAAAGAATTAAAAAAAGTACAATTTATCTATTTTTTTTATGATTTCACTAGATAAACTAATGGTGAATATGTGAGTATAAATACCAAAAATCTGAAACTATTTTAAGTTCTTCTAAAACGAGAAATATGATTAAAAATACATGAAAATACTTCTTCTTTGTGACGATTTCAAATTGAGTGCAGTAATTCCAATCGTGTATTCCATTTATGATTTCACTAGATAAACTATACAAGAATACTGAGGTATAACTTTGGTTTCGGTAAATTGTATCAATCTAGTCGAAAAACGAATAAAAAATGCCTCCAAGGTCGTCGACTGAAGATTTTTTATCTAGAAACTAATCTCTGTCTGTGGTTTTTCCGATTTCCGTTAACATGTGAGCGTTGGTTATAACACTCTCGGCTCTTATACAGCACTCGCCTCCGGCTTGTGCTGCAATCCAGCCTCTAAAGTTATGAAGCTAATGACCAACTAGCTATCGTAATAATATAGGTACATAGCTTACATGTCACGATACAGTTCTCATAAATTCGATGATTGCTTCATTCACATACCGAATCTCCCTCACGCTATGAGCACTGGTAATTAAACATTACACCCTGAACTTTACACTGGATTAAACATGACCTATTCTAACACTTCTAACTAATCCATTCGTCGAAATGAAACAGATTTGTACAAAATCCACCCCGACCGCACATCGTGACTAATCTGATATGGCGATCGGATCCATATTCTTGCTTAATTAGGAAAATGGTAGGCTTGAAATAGTTGACACTTTTAACCCAGTTAGAGCAAACCATCCGAAAATACGGGTTAAATGTATTTTAAGTCACGTTATCAGTAGGTAGTTAAATATGAATGAATGAATGAATGAAATATACTTTATTTACACCAAACAAAATACAATGCACAATAGGAAACAAAACTGATTATGGTACAAATAAGGCGGTCTTATCGCTAAAAAGCGATTTCTTCCAGACAACCTTAGGGTAGAGGAAATATAACAAAGAAGATATGATATTCCAGTGAAAAAAGAAATCTGTCCAATTGTGCGATTTTTGAACATCACACGTTGAAATCCGCAGTAGAAAATGTCAAAATTACTATGAAGATTATGCATCTTATTTAAACGTGCGATGTTCAAAAAACGTACTCCGAAACGGAATACGGCGAAAAAGGACTAAATCCAAGTTGATTGATGAAAAAAGATAATTCTGTCCGTAATAAACTTCACGTAAATAAACGAAAATTAAATTATAATATACAATATAGGGTCCTTCATAATATGCTGACGCTTTTTTAAAGGGGGTGATCCGACCATCAAACTGAACAACTTTGTCTATGGGGTCAATGTCGAAATCGCAAAAAAAAATCATCTGTTCCATACTAAACTGAAATCTTAATCAACCCAATTGTATGGGACAGCTGATTTCTTTTTCGCGATTTATACAATGGTCCCATAGAGAAAGTGCAGTGCAGAAAAACTGTCAGCATTATTAAGTTGTATACAGGGTCCTTCTAAATATACTGACACTTTTTTAAGGGGATGATCAGACCGTCAAACTGAACAACTTTCTCTATGGCACCAACATCGAAATCGCGAAAAAAATACCACCTCTTCCATACAACTGCAAACCTACTTGAGCTAAATGTATGGGACAGCTGACTTTTTTTTCGCGTTTTCGATGTTGGTCCTATAGAGAAAGTTGTTCAGTTTGACGGTCTGATCATCCCCGTAAAAAAGTGTCAGCATATTAAGTTGGACCCTATATACATAAATTCACGATCATAACCACTATCGGGGTGATGATAACTTTTACTACAATTACAAAGTACCATCTTTTGAAGCATGCAAAGTGAATGAGAATAATATGTAAGTCCCATTTAGATATTAGTCCCGTAGAGAAAGTTGTTCAGTTTGATGGTCTTACCATCCCTTTAAAAACCGTCATCATATTAAAAAAACTGTATAACTTGGTAAGATATTTGTAAAGTGAACCATTTCATGTATTTTTTTAAATTATTTCTTTTTTTGGATTTTACAACTGGAAAATATAACATTACTACTTGAAAAATGGTAAACGCGGGAAAAACACTCAACTTTAGTTGAATATTATGACCAAGTAACTCTAGACTTTAATATTATATCTGTCACTGATATTAACAGTTATGTATATTTATTGAGTCCAAGTCTGCTCTTGACAGTGTTAAATATTACTACTTAATCACAATACCTTTTTGTGTAAATAAGCATAAGCATATGCTCACGACTATATTCGCCGAGGGGGTAGTCAGAGATATTATGAAACCACAGAACGTCCACGTTTCACCAGTACCTAGTACCGAAACTCTGTCCAGTGTGACGGGGGGTGAGCCCGTCGCCACATAATTGACAGTGGGTACAATACATGCCTCCAAGTTGAAGCATGCAGGTTTCTCCACGATGTTTTCTTTCACCGAAAAGCCAGCGGTGTCATAAATCGTACACAAATTCCGAAAAACTCATTGGTACCAGTCGGTCTGGACGGGGATCGAACCATCGCCTCCTGCACGGCAGGTAAGGTTACTCGCCACTGGACTGCCACGGCACGACAGTAGTGTAAATTATGTTAAGAAATGTAACTGCTGTAAAGAATTCCTATATTAGCTGTCTTGACATCTTGATATTGGCTCGTATAAAGGAGGAAATCCCCAAAATTATGTAGATCTAGCATCTGTCGTGAATAATGACAGTTTCAATTGAATCTTTTCGTCGAATAAAATAAAAGCACCACATATTATTTGAATTCTTTCAGGCATTTTATATACTTATATACATTCCTATACTCATGCCACTATCCCACAGGGGTAAGCAGAGATTACGGCTCGCCACACACTACCCATTTTATATAACCTATTCAAAGCCTCTGCTATGTGCAAATGTCGTCCAACCCTTCAGAAATGCATGCGAGTGTTCTATCTTTTTTCGTCTCGTCTTCTGGAACTCATTCTGTAATGATTATGAATTTATGTCCCATCTAGATAATTAAAGTCAAATATGAGTTATCGTCGTCGGTTGATCCTACCCTGGATTTTAGACTCGTACCATAAAGTTTTTAGGAACTAAGTAACACGATTTTTTAAGTATGATTCGTGGATGTTCTGAGGTCTGAGAATATCTCTGACTAACCTAACTAACATGTAAATTTACGAGTTTATTGCTCGAGATGGAATAAATCATTTTGGATGGGAATTTTGAATTTTGTACAAAATTATGTGTATATATTTCTTCATTTATGGCTGAAGATACACATACATATAAGTATACATAAACTCACGATGGACAGAAGCTTTGCTACATCTACCAACTACATTTTTGCTAAAGATGGGAGGTATAATATAATTATTTTTCTAACAGAGTTTTTTACTATTTTTTTGTATTTTTTGAGAAATATTTTTGTGTTTATGTAGATGGGGGGCAATCCAATATTTGAAAAATATTAATTATCATTATCTTATCAGCCAAATCTTCGCTGTTGCACATAATTCCTCAATCGTTCAGCATCTCTACAATAATTTCCACAAAGATTTAGGTCGTTTAGTCCAACTGGAATAAATCATCTAAGTATTATAACAATTATTAAGAAACGTAACATAAATATTTTATGATGATTTTATAAATAAATGTCACAACATCTCGCTAGTTAGTGCTGACTGAATTCTCAAATAAGTATGGCCTTTCTGAAACACGATATTTTATCCGCGTCATATTTTTTCCTATGGCAATTTCGATGAATTACTCTGAGAGTAAGGAAACTACTAAAATGCCTTCAAAAAATATTTAGAGACCCCGAATGGTGGAGTATAGCTCACTTCCACCTTTCTTCGTAAGAGGATTCCTTTGCTCTGTATTGGTATCTCACAATCTGTATCTTTCATACCTATTTTTATTAATTCATTTTATTCTTATAAAACCTTTCTTAAGCTCTAATAAAAATAGAGAACCCATTTCGCAGTCCATAATATTTTATTCCCCTTACCACAACTACTTCACAAAGAGCCCGTAAGTAGATCTGACTTTGCAGCAAAGTTCAGAACTCACGAAATATGAGAGCAGACTAAAGTAGATATAATCCTATTTTCGTTCGGGTAACCAGACTTCACTAATTATGCTGTTAGCTTTGGGCCTTCCACCGAATTTATTACTTACGAGTTACGACACAGGTGTTTTGCGAAATCTGTATTTCTTAAGGTTTTTCTCTTTTTAAGCATAAGCATAAAAATATGCTCACGACTTCATTCCCCGAAGGGGTAGTCAGAGATATTCTGAAACCACAGAACATCCATATTTCACCAGTAGTACCGAAACTATGTGCAGTGTGAGGGGGGTGAGCCCGTCGCCACATAATGGACAGTGGGTACAATACATGCCTCGAAACATGCGGGTTTCCCCACGATGTTTTCCTTCACCGAAAAGCCAGTGGTGTTACAAATCGTACATAAATTCCGAAAAACTCATTGGTACGAGTCGGTCTGGACGGGGATCGAACCATCGCCTCCTGCACGGCAGGCAAGGTTGCTTCACCACTGGACCACCACGACTCTTTTTATTGCTTGGTTATTACTTAGTTATTTCGGTCACATCCCAGCTAATTTTAACTTTACTTATTTTGCTTAATCTACTAAAAAGTGATAAAACGATATTTTAAGAAAAGTTAGGCGCATCGCTCACTAAGCCTTCTTTCACTTATTCTCGCCTCTTTGTGTGCAACGACTTTACAAAATAGAGTCGGAATTAACAATAAGCCACGATGATAATATAAACAACATTAAAATACAAATAGTATTACGAGCAACATCAAATATTGACGTCTACCCTTTGTAGTTCCACCGTAACCGTGCCCGTTGGATTAAATGTTAATTCAATTACGTCAGTTCATTGGTTGTATTTACGTTAACATCAAAGGTGCTCAGTTTTTCGACACTGCGATAGCTTAGTTAGTAGTGAATTCAAAAATCAAGGTCGTGGATTAGATTTTAATAAGATAATATTTGTGTAATAAATACGAATATGTATAGCCAGTAATGAGCCAGCCATTGCTAATAGCCAATTATGAAGCTTTGGAATTCATCTGTCACATCATCATAATCATTACTTAAGCCGAAAGACGGTTTTCTCACGATATTTTCCTTCACTGCAAAGCCACTGGACAGAGTTTCGGTACTACTAGTGAAACGTTGATGTTCTGAGTTTTAAGAATATCTCTGACTACCCCCTCGGGAAATATAGTCGTGAGCATTGTGTAACAGCTCGTAAGCTCGTATGTTCCCAAAAACTCTTTGGTACGAGTTGAATTTGCCAGGGACAGAATCTTCCCCCTCTACCTCGAAGGTGATGCTACCTGCCACTAGACCGCCGCAGCTTAATTCATATTACCGAAAATTTTAACTCGTAATCTCAAGATACTTTTGAATTTACCACCATTTCGAAGGATTAAAGATTTAATTAAATCCAGTCCAGAATTTCAATCTTAATGAGCCCGACACCCTAATCCCTTTTAACATAAAAGTAAACATTGAATTTCCAACCTCATCAAGCGAAAACATTTTAAGAGAAGCAAAATTCCCGCGTCAATCCGGAACGTTGGGAATCTTGTCTGGCGCTTAAAAATTTCGAGGTCGCGGGGAAGTTTAACGCTTAGAAGCTAGTAGTACGTCAAATAAACAGCTGAGCATCGAGCACAGACACTGAGTCCCGGCCGCAGGTGGGACGCCCGAAGTAAATATAGCTTGTGATTCGTGAAACGTTCATTGTCACCAGAACGCGCCAAGGCCCAAGACAAATTGTTGGCCCATCCGCGGCAAGCACTAAATTAGCATTACATAATTTTAGCGGCACATTTTTTCCGTGTTTCTCAACAGATGAGAGTACTAATTATTGGAAGTGGACATAAAATTAGAATTAATTACTGATTATTGATTAAAATATTGTAAGCTGAAACATTTTACCAGCCAGCCGAGACGATGTCATTTGAATGTAGAGTCAAGTAAAGTTAGGTGGCTATCCACCCGCTCACAAAAAGCACTACATAAGAAACCCTACGAGTAGTAAAGGTGAATTGTAATTTTGACAGGTTTTTTTGAACCTAATCACAAGAAACACCCAGCTGTCCCATTATGGGTCGAGTAAGGATTGCATTTTGTTTGATTTTTTTTCGCGATTAATACTTATGTTCCCATACAGAAAGTTGTTCAGTTTGATAGTCTGATCATCCCCTTCTATTAAAAAAAACAGTCAGCATATTAAGAAGGACCCTGTATACGAATTGATGTTTTTGTCTGAAGTATCAAATTGAACTGAATTGAATTGGAAGATTTGTAAGTTATTCAAATCTCTGTGTCTGTTACTTAAAGCGGCTTTATATTGTTTTGTTATCTGTAATAAAGTTGTTTTTAATACCTACTTTATTGTTCAAAATAAAATTGCGGCAAAACTTTAGATAGTGTTGAAATTGAATTGGGACCTCGTCATAAAATAACGGTCTCTTTGATTGATTCTTCATCTCAAATGGAAGTTCGTGGAATCAAGTTTCCTCTTTGTTTGATTGTCTCTATGATTTGATATCGGCAGAGTGATTCTGAATTGATATCTCAATACAATTCCAATTCCCGGGTGTTTTCGACATCGTAGCTTGGTTACATTTCTTTAGGAATATGACACTTATTAACTTATACCATAGATGGGCTAAGGTTGTAAGGTAAATGTTCTTATGTGCTGTTAATATAATTGTAACAATTTTTATTTTATTTGTACATTAAGGATCTTCTGCTTGTGACTAGCATGCATTTATGTCAATATCAAGTAGTTTGTTATCATTCTATCCCAATCTCAAGGATTGTTTTTTGAGCAAAAACACAGTTGGGAAGAGTTGGTGAAGCGTTGTGGCAAGCTCAAACGCAAATCGCGCGAACTCCACACGAATGATTGAACCGCTCGCGGTCAAACTTACAACGTGACTCCCACTTGGAATATGATTAATCTTTCTAGAAACATTACAATCGCTCAGATTATGTCGGTGAATCTCTGATGCTGGTTTAGCCAATAAAGAGCGTGTTGCCTCTTCTTACACCCTCGCTCAGCCATTATTCTTACCTTATTGATAATCTTACAATAATTATTATGATTTAACGAAGGGACTAGTTTCAGTAAAATAATTATAATGTTATTGAAATTAGTCGTAGCATGACAGCGTGATACAGCGCTATCGCTCGCGCGAACGAACGAGACAAAAGGCGTGATTTAGCCTTATGACGCGCATCATGATACGGCCTCTGGAATCGATATAGTTTGAAATACAAAAGCTTCCGTTCTTGAACCGTCGTGAATAAAGCATTTAAAAGAACATTTGATTATATTATACAACGCTATAACTGTAACACCGGTGTAGTAATAAATCTTTTTCTAACCGGTGACTATGGTTTTTTCGTAACTACAAAGATATCCGATAATAAATTAAAACGAACGGAACTGTAAATCATTTGATTATATTTAGTAGTTTTGTGATTTTTTATTTAATTTAGTTGTATGACTTCATCGTATCGAATGGAGTTGCTCGTGCCTACGGTATAGCTTCGGGATTTGAAAAGATCACTGAAGTTAAGCAACGCACGGTCAGGTCAATTTTTGGATGGGTGACCGTAGTAGTATTTCATCTCAGCTAAGTCAGAGGCATAAGGCGTGAAAATACTCGAAAAACAAGTGTAGGTTTAACCCAAAAGCAGAATAAAAAAGAAAAGTTTAGGTACAGTCGCCATCAGATATATCGTAGCATACAAGGTGTTTAAATATTTCTGAGCAGTGCTAATTTTCAATAAATTCACTACAGTAAATGTTACTATTTATATCTAAACGTGTATTGTGTCATAAATAGTTGAACAGCTAATTTCCAACAATTTCTTTACAATGTTATTTTAAATTGCAATGAATTATAACGGAATAAGTTCTTTTTTCCTACGCTGCTCAGATGTTTATGATCACCCTGAATGCGTAGATTTATTTGATGTTCTAGGCGTTCAGATATTGTTGATAGGTTATTTGTAAAGAAATTATTAAAAATAAGAACTGCTTCGAAATATTTGACCACCTCGTATGCTATGATATATCTGATGGTAACTACCACTAACTTGGACATATGGTCCAGTATGGCAACTACCACCTGAGTAGTGTAAACAATCCTAATTGGTTTCACTACTTTAAAAAAGTGGCGCTACTCGAGGATTCATACAAACTCTAAAGTCGAAAATTCCAATTAAAAAAATGTTTTTTGGTCGTTTGCCAATTTCAAAAATTCATTCTCATAATCGGGGAGCGACGGTGGCGCGTTGCGGAGAGGTATGGAATCTCAATCATGGGGCTCCAGGTTCGAATTTGCACGTCCTGACCGCCATGTTCCAATGAGTCTTTTTAACTTATGTACGTAATACCGACTGCTCTCAAACGGTGTAGGAAAAAACTTGCATACGCTAAAGAAGAAATTTTTAATGCGTATGTGAAGTCTACCAATCCGCATTGTGTACGCGTGGTGGACTAACGCTCATAACGCTGTGACTGTGGCATATACACTTAATATGCTGAGCCTGTCGCCACTTATAATGGACAGTGGATCCACCACGTCTTCTTAATATGCTGACACTTTTTTAAGGGGATGATCAGACCATCAAACTGAACAACTTTCTCCATGGGACCAACATCGAAATCGCGAAAAAAAAAAACTGTCCCATACATTTGGCTCGAGTAGTTTTGCGATTTCGATGCCATACAGAAAGTTGTTCAGTTTGACGGTCTGATCATCCCCTTAAAAAAGTGTCGGCATATTAAGAAGCCGTGGTGGATCGACTGTCCATTATAAGTGGCGACAGACTCACCCCCCGTCACACTGGATAGAGTTTCGGTACTACTGCTGAAACGTGGATGTTCTGAGGTTTCAGAATATCTCTGACTACCCCCTGAGGGAACATAGTCGTGAGCATATGCATGCAATATTAAGAAGTACCCTGTATTATATGCTGATGATGATGATTGTCATAACATAAATATTTTAATTGCTAGCCACCTTCAAAATGAACGCATTTGTAAATTTTCGAATCGATTTTCTGCGACAAATTATGGGTATAATTATGTTCAGGACTGAAACTTTAAAGCCAGTAGCCATTAAATAAAGTATAACTGCCCATTGTTGAACCACCTGTCAGTTTAACTACCGTTTAATGTAAGGTTTTACTCATCGGGTGTCGGCTTAATAGTCTGGCCAGAGAGGTAAATGACCAACAACTCTTATAAATTGCTTTTCAATTTAACTTCTTTCAACTTTCGCTTAATGAAATAAGGTCTGAAGTTAATAATCGGTGAAACTTTTTGTGATTTAAGATTAAGAAACTAAACAGCTTAGACTATTTTTTTAAATATACAGGGTGTAACAAAACGCCGTAGTAATACTTAAGGGGGTTCAAACCATCAAACTGAACAATTTTCACTATGAAACCAACACCGACAAAAATAAAATAAATCTACTGTCCCATACATTTTAGTCGAGCCGGTACTGCAGTTTTGTATGGGACAGCAGATTTTGTTTTCTCTGTTTTGTCTCTATGGTGACAGTTGTTCAGTTTGATGGTCTAAAGCACCCCCTTAATTATTACTAGGGTGTTTTGTTACACCCTGTTTATTTCACAGATAGATTTTGATGTAGTCTTATTGAGTTACCGTCTTTCCTATGTAACTCCTTTTGAAATATTAAGGATAAAATAATAATTAAGAGGATAGTTCTTACAACGCGCTCCATACAAGCGAAGTTTGATTATATTTTCAAAACTAACCAATTTTAGTCAATGTTTTTTTTTTCTAAAACTAATCTCTGTGCTTGTCGTTTGTCAGATTTTCGTTAAAATGGCTTTAAATGAAAAATATTTTTCCGTATTATCGTATAAAAGGTTTAGAAGCAGCATTTTATTTCCATCCCAATTAAGGTTCCAGCCAACGAAAAAGTCTGCTATTTTCGATTGCAATCCGATCATTGATTTTGTTCAAAAATACTCTTTGAATTCTACTGTCTGGCTTTTATAGCTCTTTGAAAATCTCATTTCAGATGAACAAATTAAGGGAATATAATTCGGAGCCCGCTCCATACAAACGAGTCTGTTGATATTTTCAATACTCACCAATTAAAGTTAATGATATTTTTCAGAAACAATCTAGAAACCAATCTCTATGTTTCTAAGAAGACAGATTTTTGTTAAAATGTGTAGTTTTAAAGTTACATTGCTGGAAAGATTTCCATACAAATCTTAAATTAATCCTAGCACTAAAACTGTATATTTTATAGAAAATCTGACTTTATACAAACATAGAAATTAGTTTCTAGATTGTTTCTGAAAAATTTAATTGTCTTTAATTAGTTACTATTGAAAATATATTGAATAAACTTATTTAAGTTCTAGACATAGCTGATTATTGTACATTTACACTACCGTTTATGTTAATAAAATAAATAAAATATCACCAGACTTCGTTTGTATGCAGCGCGCATGTACGCATTCAAAATAAACTTCTCTTAAGGTTAAAATATACTATACTTCATTCCAAATAAGGACGACGAGATTTTCCGATTCCTATTTAGCTTTCTTGCTAATTCTGATTACAAAATTTAATTAATTTATTAGATACATATACTATCCGACATATCTTCGACGTTACTAAAGCAGTTCTAAGAATAAGTGACAGGAAGTGTTTCAAATCTCTGTTTCTGTAATGCTGTCTTAAAATTTTGTTGCTATTTCGAATGGAGTATAGTTACTGTTAGATTCCTAAAATACATTTTGTGTTGTAAAGTTATCTTGGCTACATTGATTAATCGTCATATTTAATTCTATGCGTTTTGAAAAAGGGCATAGAAGAAATAAATGTATAGACATCAGTATCACCTCTATTCAAAGTCAAAATCAAAATAATTAATTCAATATAGGAGCGTGAAGCACACTTATTTAACGTCAATTCTTTTTTGAAGCTACCACCGCGTCAGACCGTGTTGTCGCTATAGAGAAGATACGGCCAGAAACTCTATAACATAACACGACTTAATGACTATTATAATTTAATTCTTAAGCTAAGGTTATGTATACAGTAATACATAGTTTATTTAATTAAATAAATGATACTACACAGTAAACTATAAGTTAGAGACACTCAGACCCAAGCATTTTGATGATTTAAATAACCATGCAGTTTATAATATGCTTTTTTACACAGGACTTTTTTGATCTGTTAAAAGTTTATCAACATGATCTACCATTTTATTTGAATTAAGTTAGTTTTCTGTTAACTATATCTTACGACAATCTTATTGGAACATAATTTAGACGTAATGTATGTATTAACGTTAGCGACTTGGTCGTAATTAAGGCTCCGGGGGAAACAATAACGTTGGTTATTTGGAGCGACCCGTAACTCATAATAAAAGTTCTGATTATGAAGTTAAGATAAGAGTAATTTCTTTTTAGGGTAGAATGCATTCTGGGAAGTTAAATAAACAGGTTTTTAACTTATTTCACTCACTACTAAACTTACACACTTGACTCTAACAGCAATTTTCACTTTAAAGCTTAATATTTTTTTAACGGATCCCTAAATCGAAAAATGGTTTTACAACACACAATATTTTTAAAAGACCTATCCAACGATAAACCACACCATGTGATAGACGAGAAAAAAATGTATATGTATACCCATGTCAAATTATAGCTTTCTAGTACTAAGCGTCTCTGAGCTGAGCCGCAAACAGACGGACAGACGGACGGACATGGCGAAACTATAAGGGGAACCCTTATAGTTTCGCCATGTTTTGTTGACTACGGAACCCTAAAAATGAGTCTAAAAATATAGGAATAACAAGGAAGTTGCATACGTAAAGCGACCCTATTCCCTTTGTGGTGGTCAAAAACTTTTCAACAACTAACAACAAGTTTTTGAAGCATGATGTTGTGTAGCGAATACATTTTTAGCATTTTCAAAGTTTTAGGAGAGAAATAAAATGCAGTTATAAGTGGATAGCTTCTAGCACATAAAGCATTCAATGTTTTAAAAGTTAGATGGTACAAGTCTGCAAGTGCATCAAAGGAATAAGGTTTGACCGCCTTCACATGGAAATATGGACTTACCACAAATTCTAACTTCATTTTTGGAAAACTATACATTATTCAGTGAAGTTACTGAATAAATGAATGAATATGACATATTACACCAATTCCAAGTAGTGGTTTTAATATTTCAAATTCGAACATTGAAAGTGGAAATTTTTGAAAAGATGGATGGATTTGGTGAAAAATCGGTCAAGTGCGAGTCGGGCTACACGCGCGCCAAGGGTTCCGTACCACAGCACATAATTATAGGTACGCAACATATTAAATTACAAAAAAATTGGCCGGTTTTTATTATTTGTCGCTATACTGTATAGTTTGCTCTACAATCACACCAAGTTTGACGTTTGTATGTATCACCGTTTTTACGATAGAGCGAGAAGAAAAACGATGATAAAAACTAGTGGCTTGTATGAGGCCCCCCTTAATTTTTAACTTTTTGCAATTTTTCTTTTCTTTTTAGCAAACCCGTTATAATAACGCACATTCTGTGAAAATTGTATTTGTCTAGCTATTACGGTTCAAAAGTTAAAGCCCTAAATAGTTGGGACAGACAGATAGACGGACGGACGGACGGACAACGTAGGAATAGTAATACGGTCCCGTTTTACCCTTTGGGTACGGAATTCTAAAAAGAATGAACTCGCCGAATGACTGAATATAATATAAGGTCTAACAAAATTAGCCGAAACTATTTATATACAACGCGTTATTCATACACCCCAATTGATTTATAACAAAATAATTAGATTGAAACAATAATTTTATTATTTTGATAGTTAAAATTTAAAGTTATACGCATTTAAGTTTTCAGGCAAATCTGATTTGTTATCATTTCAGCAATGAATGAAACCACTAGCATGCTCGTGGATACATTTTAAGAACCTTGTTCTGGTACTAAGTAGGGTGAGTGTGCCCGTGCGGTGGGTTGAGATCTAGTTCAGTAAATTTTTAATTTTACAAACAAACTATTTAAAATGTTGAAAAAAATCACATATGTTGAAAACATGATAATTCTATTCTGCTCTCGATTTTAAACAAACTACTGTCTAGTTTTTCGTTAAGTCATTAACACGTTGTAGGTATATGAAAAATATTATAAGTTCAAAGAAAAAAAATACATAATTGCGCTGAACCAATAGAAGAAAGAATAGAAAGGAGAATGATGATTAAAAGTAAAGATATGCTTTTAGAAATGCTTTTTCTTTTTCGATTATATTAAAAAGTACCAGTTGACCATCGTACCACACATTACATTTCCTTTTTCATGGTTTTATGTTTGAGGTGGTCCAGTGGCGAGTAACCTTGCCTGCCGTGCAGGAAGCGATAGTTCGATCCCCGTCCAAGCCGACTCGTACCAATGAGTTTCTCGGAATTTATGTACGATTGGTAACACCACTGGCTTTTTGGTGAAGGAAAACATCGTGAGGAAACCTGCATGCTTCAATTTCGAGGCATGTATTGTACCCACTGTCCATTATAAGTGGCGACGGGCTCACCCCCCGTCACACTGGAAAGAGTTGCGGTACTACTGATGAAACGTGGAAATTCTGAGGTTTCAGAATATCTCTGACTACCCCCTCGGGGAATATAGTCGTGAGCATATGCTTATGCTATGCTATGTTTAGTAAAAAACATATGAGAGAATTAACAGAAGTAAACTATCTCTGAGGTCTTTTGGAGAAAGGTCGTTATCCTCAAACACATAAAGTTTGAATCAGTTTGAGAACTTGTACTTGCATAAGTGCAACGTTTGCTTTGCTGCTTAAGCTTTGACGTTGGACTAAAGTTTATCCAGCGAAAGCTTTGTGAGTTAACATTGCCTTAAATGTTATCGTGTTTACATTGATTTAAAATATTTACAATTCAAATTGAGTTCGAAATTCACTACTAATATAAGAGTTAAGAGGAATTTTTTTAACCATCAGCTGCAAAGCTGATTCAGTATTCATAGGGTGTAGACTTTGACTATTTATATGTGGACTGGTTACACTTTTTGCGGGGGGCGAGGTAACATGAAATCCGCAACTTTGGATTTTATTCCCCATAACTTTAGATTCTAATTTTGAATGTTAAAAATCATGAAAAGTAGTCTCGTATGAACCCCAAACGTTCGAAGTTATTATTTCGCAATTATCTCGTTTAGTGATAAGGTGTAAAATTGAATGTAAATGCACAAGATAAATTGTGCTTATACCGTGGCAGAGGGGAAATGCTACCGCAAGGCTAGTCCTTATAATAATTAGTCAAAGGGTGTAGAGCATCTCTGTGATAGGGATGGACCAGGTCTGCCTGCATAACTCCAGTCGGTTTTGGAGTTACAGCCGTTAAAAGGTCTGGTATGGTTGCTAAAAATGAATATGCAGGTGTTATTGTAATACATAAACTGACATGGTCTATCTGTCGGTTTAGGAGATACAGCCGTTCAAAGGTCGGAACTTTGGAAGGATCGCAACGGAAGCCTTGCAGCTGATAGTTACCAAAATTCCTCTTGTTTCTTATACTATACGTTTTAGGATGAAAATGACAATCGCTATTGTTAATCTCTAGCTCAAGTACATATAGGTAAGTTTTTTGCACTGTAGCTATGCGAACAGTACAAAAACTGACATGGTCTATCAGTCGGTTTAGGAGATACAGCCGTTCAAAGGTCGGAACTTTGGAAGGATCGCAACGGAAGCCTTGTAGCTGATGGTTACTAAAATTCCTCTTATTTCGTATACTATACGTTTTAGGATGAAAATGACAATCGCTTTTGTTAAGCTCTAGCTCGAGTACATATAGGTACATTTTTTTTCAATTTTTAGAGTTCCATAGTCAAACAAAGAACCCTCATAGTTTCATCTATTCTGTCTGTCATCTTTCTACCTGTCTGTCTGTCTGTTTGCCCCACCTCAATTACTGTCTTACTAATTAGTTCTCACTTATTGCAGCATTTAACATGAATACAGATAATTATTTCCTAAAACGCAAATGTGATAATTATGAAGAAAGAAAATATTTTTGGAACCCGTTGTTTTTGGTCCCATACCTAAAAAAAAAGAAAATGGACCGCACTTAGCTTAAGAGAAGTTTATTCCGAATGCGTAAAAGCGCGCTGCATACAAACGAAGTCTGGTGATATCTTCAATTAAAGTCAATGAAATTTTGCAGAAACAATCTAGGAATAAATCTCTATGCTTGTATCGTGTCCAATTTTCGTTAAAATATACAGTTTCAATGCTAGGATTAATTTAAGATTTGTATGGAAATCTTTGAGGCACTGTAACTTTAAAACTGTACATTTCAAGGAAAATCTGACACGATACAAGCATAGAGATTTGTTTCTAGAATGTTTCAGCAAAATTTCATTGAGTTTAATTGGATAGTATTAAAAATATCACCAGACATCGTTTGTATGGAGCGCGCCAACAGTAATATACCCTTAATTTCTCGACTAGTCCATTAGCGCCTCGCCTCTTATCCTGAAAAATTAGCACCAGTCTAAACTAATATGAGGACTGGTTCATTGTGACTGTTTCTAGCCAAATTTACAATTCAGTATGTCAAGTTTTTTTTGTCTTCATTTTATACTTTTTATGCATAAAGACATAAGTTTAAGAAACAAATTATTATATTGCGATTCATTGGATTTACCAACATATAAATTAAATTTGTATATTACGTTGATCGGTAATCTCTAAATGCAAAAATGGTGGAGAGGAAATAATTCGAACACCATGGAGAAAAAATAATGCTATATTAAAAAATTCAATAAATTCCTGCCTTCTCTTTCTAACTCTATGCTGGAAACAGAAACGGCAACATCAAATGTCAAATTCTGACATTGTGAATGTATTTTTTTTCTTAATGGCCAGTTATTTTAAGTTTACCAAGGAGTTCACAGGTTTTCCAGTGACGTCACTGGACGGACCGAATAACGAAGTTATTTCATTTAAAAATATCTGTAATCCTCTCATACAAATATTTTAATATCACTGTATGGACTCGTACACCGCCACAGCATTTTATTCATTAAAGACTTCTTCCATCCGCTGGTTGTTTGGAAAAATAACTTTTAGTGATAAGGCCGCATTTCGTACCAAGAAGTGCGTGTTTTTTATTTGTTGTATTTTTTGTGTAATTTGGCATGCAGATAAAAAATTTGTATTTATCTTATCTTTTAGAGATCTATAGTGCGTACAAGATCTCCGTGATTTTGATAAGCAGTTTTAGAGATTTTATTTTACTTTTTAATCCTGTTGGTGCCGTCAAAACTTTATAATACACTAAAAATATACAAGATTAATTAACATTTATCATAAAATTAAAGCTTTTATGGCTCAAACATTTTCAAAAAGTAAAATAATCGCTCTAAAACGATCTGTCAAAATCACGAAGCTATCGTGGACGCTCTACTACTCGTATAGTAAAATAAAACAACGAACTTGTTCGCAGGGTGATTGAATACAGAAGTCTGGTTTAATTACTGGATTAAATTGAATTTTAAAAGCAGACCGATTAGTCTGCTATGAAATCCGCAGTCGTTCATAAAGTTTGAAACTGAGATATTTAAAATTGAACTTAATAAAATTCGTAGCCCCTTTTCTAATGAATATTTACTTTCTACTAATAAATCTTATAACTCTCATTGAGCAGATGTTGTGCAAAGTGAAAACATTATTTTAGTTTTCGTAAAAATTTTAAACGATTCCATTAGGACAATCAAAAAAAAAAAAAAACTGATAATCAAAATTAATCCGGCTTTCAAATAAAATTAGAAAGTTTTTCAAACCTCAAGAGTCGAATGAAACCGAAAAAAGTTGGGAGTACATAAAACTCTCTAGCTTTTAATAGAATGAAATCCCCGACGTACAGGCTGTTTCTATTCTAGATATAATCGCGTTACTCATCCCTTTTCAAAACGACGAGTGTGGACAGACAGCTTAATTAAAATACTCGTACATTTTCGGACTTTCTCAACGTAGATTTCAAATTAGAAAATGGTTGGGTAGTGAATTAAAAATGCCGCACCTCAAATTTCACAATAAAAGGATTATTTTTATTCTTTATTTTTTAGAAACATTTAGTCTCTGTTTTAGGGAATTTAGAAGCTTTTATCTACAAGATCCAATATCTATTACGTAACACTTCTTTCCCTGAAGTGTAGGCAGAGACCAAGGCCCACCATTTGCAACGATCCTTACTCCTCTCCTCTCTCGCCTCATTTACAACCTCGCATCTCTACATACACACCTGCCTGTTGTCTTTCTTTAAGACGTAACCGTTTTGATCAGAGAACCAGAGCGCCCTCTGCCGGCAATTCTAGTCAAGTTTGCACAATAGATCTCTTTCGTACATATTCTGTCATTCATCCTCTCCACATGACTAAACTAAGTTCCAAATTAAATTAAGCAAAATCCATTTTCAAGAAAAACATTCTGAAGTCATTTGAAAGGAGGAAATGTGTGAAATGTGAAAGGCATAATAGCACAGAATAAATACTAGTACCTAACAATAGCGAATCATCTTGCCCAGTTATTCCATAACAATATGTATTACATACTGTAAACATAAACAAATTCTCAGTAAAGCTAAAAAAATGTTACGTAGGACCCGTATATTTACAGGGTCCTTCGTTATATGCTGACACTTTTTTAAAGAGTTGACCAGATCATCAAACTGAACAACTTTCTCTATAGGACCAACATCGAAATCGTGAAAAAAAAATCTGCTGGCTCGAGTTTGTTTCACAGTTTTCTATGGAAGAGCAGATTTTTTTTCGCGATATCGATGTTGGTGCCAAGGAGAAAGTTGTTCAGTTTGACGTTCTGATCATCCCCTTAAAAAAGTGTCAGCATATTAAGAAGGACACTGTATATGGAACTAAGATGCTTGCGACAAATGAGTTCAAGAATGTAGAATCATTCAATTTGCTATAGCCGCCAGCCGCCATGAGCTAGTCACTGTAATGTTCGTTCAATTTCTAACTTTTCTAAATTAATTCAATTTACTTGATTTTCTAACTTGACGTTTCAATGTGTAGGTAATATATCAGAAAAACATTTATAGGTAGGTTAGTTCAAAGTTCAATTTTGTGTGTAACAGCAGATTTTTTATCGTTTTATACTTATATGTTGGCTTTATAGTGAAAGTTGTTCAGTTTGATGGTCTAAGATTATTCTTAAAATGGGGCTTCAGCTGAAGATCTCACGTCAAAAAGATTGAAACATTTAGTTTCTTACGGGACTTGAACCCGCAACATCCCAAACCGGTGCTGAGCTTTACGTCAATAGCCCTAAAATCTTTAATCCTTTAAGGACTTTCGGAAGATTTTCGGCTTTATCGTGAAAATTGAAATTGGGAACAACGATGTCGATGTTCGAAACACCGCCAATATTTCACCTTAAAATTTGAGCTTTATAAATTGGGCATTGGTAACGAGATCCCTGTCAACAAGGGCTTACTTTGTTATCATTTCCACTTCAGCCTGCTTTTCGTGTCGCTTTTAAAATGAAGCTTATTGTTGGTGTTATTTTTTGACGTTGGTAAATTTTCGGAAGAAATATCCTAGGTATGCAGGGTGGGAAGTTGAAATGTGGCACAAAGGGAAGCTAACAGAAGCATTACAGCTACAAGAAAACGTTCTTAGGAGACTAACCCTAACTTTTGGAGTATTTTACTTCTGCATTCACAGATTTTGAAAAACATTTACAGTTTTCGAGAAAAACTGCAACTGTCATAAAACTTTTATTTCATCCCATTCTATAAGATCCTCTTACTGGTAAGGAGCATAAGTCTCTATGGGGTCAACCGAGGTCGAGGTATTAGAACTAGCTGAAAACGTAAAATTCTCATACATTTAGTAGAGAAATAACAAAATCACCTAGTTAGTGATCATTTTGTAAGCACTTAAAATTTTCAGGGGATGTTTAGACTATCAAACTGAACAATTGTTTCTAGGGGGCAAACCTGAAATTGCAAAATCTAAGATAATGGTCTTACCTCCACAGAGCTTTGCGACCTGATTTGCGTTTTTTATATGTTGACAGGCACCATAAATCGAATGTAGGTAATTTTCTCGTTTTATAGGCAGAGGATCATTACTGTTTTATCTATCATATAGTTCAAATAAGTTATGCAAATTATTCATAAAACAAACGATAAGTTAAAAAACCAGGGCGTGTCAAATAGTCCTTCCAGCTGTAGACCCTGGGTTAATATTTTATTAATGAAATGAATGCGTGTCGTAAGTAATTATTAATTCACAGCGGTCGAGCCTGCACCGCTGGCCAGTTGGCACTTAGGTCACAGTTGAGTTACATACAGTGGTACAACATCATTCTTGGTGTTTTCAGTATCGACGGTCACTTCTTCGAAAGACGAAATTAATAGTCATTTTATACTGATTCAAATCCGGAAAGCGCAGCGTGGGTAGGCCCCCCGGTGGACAGACGACCTGATGAAGGCGGCGGGAAACCGTTGGATGAGGGCAGCGCAGGACTGACCATTATGGCGATCCTTGAGGGAAGTCTATGTCCAGCAGTGGACGTCCATCGGCTGAGATGATGATGACTGATTCAAATCAATAGAAAAACGATAGCCTGAATTCTTGGATATTCCTGGCCGGTTAGTTCTACAGAATTACATCCATGCCGTGTGTGATCTTCCTTGAATCGTCCGGTATAGATTTTTGATCATTAGATAATTTTGATCTTTGAGTAAATCTGTATAATCTATTCTAAACTACTTGCTATGATTTGGCGAATTAGTGTTCGTTTGTTTCACAGGCAGATTCATCTTGGCTCTTGGCTTATGATATTCTTTGGGAGTGTTCGCTTTGGTACGCCGAGCGCCATACCAAGCTTGTGACTCAATAAAATCGTTTTCTGGTGTCCCTTATTACATGGACCTTGTTGCAACTAAGAATAACTTCCGTGCGTTAAAATTTTTTTGCCATACTTATTACTGGAAGCAATGTAAGTCACAGCTTCAGGACATTTTTAGGTTCCTCTTTTGTTTTTGTAATGTTACATTTTTTGGGGCTTTTGC
This sequence comes from Agonopterix alstromeriana, assembly GCA_963924505.1. Taxonomy (NCBI): domain Eukaryota; kingdom Metazoa; phylum Arthropoda; class Insecta; order Lepidoptera; family Depressariidae; genus Agonopterix; species Agonopterix alstromeriana. The sequence continues at coordinate 17,822,041 of OZ004664.1, forward strand.
GGTAGGCTCTACGATTGTAACACGGAATCTTACTTACTAACTTACCTGTACCAATACCGAATTTTTGCAGACTTTTTCATAATTCGCATTCTACTTTTTTGGTTTCAACTAACTAGTCTGTGGTGAAATTTGGCTTGCCGCTACCCATTTGGCACCCTGAGTGGGAATATGCGTCCTTGCCGTGTCGAAGGCGCTTGTATATTAATGCCTTTATAATGTATTAATTTTGTGTTCTCACCCTTTTATCGATGATTTAATGAAAAAGAGCTTAAATTTCAATTTACATATTTTTGGGAAAGAATGAGTTTTTTCCTACCTTTAACAGAACCATCACTCAGACGATACTACATTGAATTGAAGCGAGTTTCTGAATAGACTGGGGAAAACAGTAAAGGAAAATATGTAATAAGTTGACTCTAAAACCAACCACAATAGTACGTAGGTAAACAAAGTGGCAGTGGATCAATAAGTTACAAGACTGGACTAGACAAGCCGATTAGACTTGAAGCTAATTATAATTTAGCTTGTTGAAAAACACGCACTGAATTTAGTAACATTTGCGATACTTTAGTAACCGCAACCGTGTCGAAACGAATTAGTAAATAATTTTTTTTATTTTATATCTCACAAAACACAGTACATTACACAGATGCATTTTATGCCAAACTGCATAACAGTTTGTTGGCAGGCAATGAGCTCTTGATAACATTTACAAACAATTAACAATCATAACACTAAACGATAATGGTACAAACAAGTGAAGTAGGAAACATTCACAAGCGGAACCCAACCGCCCAGCGGTTTTATTCGTAAATGCATTAAATTTCATTCATCATCATCTCAACTGATGGACGTCCATTAAGATTTAGTTATTATTTACCTAAAGCTGAATAACAAGTTTTTCATTGTACAAGATTATGAAATAACAAGGAATAGTCACAGGTAACAATTTAAACCGACTTTTAGTCAAACCGGTACGATTCGCAACTGGGCTTCGATTTTGGGCTTGGTTTGACACCGACTTCAATAAGACAAAGCAATGTTTGTTGATGAGATTGTTGGCAACTTTTGAGGAGTTTTGATGTGCAGCTCCGAAACGCGTCCTCAGATCTTCACCAAATTAAAATGGGACCAATACGGGGGTAAATTCTTCAGAATCATCTAATCGGTCAAGAAATCATGATGTTATGGCGTAACAAATAAAAAAATAAACATTTAGACGACTGAAGAAAAAATAATAAAATTATTGACTGGTATCATGAGTCTTCGAATTGCTAAAACTAATTCTTCGGACAAAGAAGTTCAGCGAGCCCTTCGGTCACCAGTGGCCTCGTTGAAGCGCGCATTCTTGTCGTCTAAAAGGGATCCTACGGGATCAAGCCCAAGCAGCAACAGCTTAGCGGCTTCGGAAACAAGGGCTCATTGTTTCTACAGAAAATGGTTTAAAATATATCCCCACTCGAGTAAACACGTATTTTTTTGACACGAATAGTGCCTCTGCTCTCACTCAATCTCTTTTATACTAAGATTTGTGTTCTGTATCGAGATCAAACGGTTTATAACTTTGTAACTTCTCTTATAAAGAACTTAACAATATTGTTTTCTGTCTAGCCAAGTTTCTTTATTCGCTAACCATCTTAAGTTACTTACATTTTTATGACAGTGCAAGCTTAGAAAGGGAAAGAAGCTTATATCCGAGGGAAATCTAAAAGCTTATTTCAGCATAGTACTCTGTTGAAAGGGTAAGGAAGCCGCGACCTTTTAGTTATAATTTTTCCTGCATTCACAGAAGCATAAACATTTCACTTAGTTTTATATTCACAAAATAACTTAAACAAGACTATGTAAAGTTATAGTTTAACGAGTGAGAGTCTTCTTTAGTATGATTTATAGAGTCTAGACTTTCGATCCCAAATGATTAAAATTGACGCCAGGTCAAGATAATACTTTTTAATATTTTGGAACAAGGTCGTAAACGCAAAACTTTTACATGTCTCATTAATTAAAATCCCAAGTTGTCTTCGAGATGTTTTAATGTTCTAATATTTTGTTTAGTACATTTTAATGATATCGTCACTTGTTCTTCAGTTGTGACATGTTGTGATTTGGTAATTTGTTGCCAGAATAGGGATGGACTCGTGACTCTATGAATTTTAAAAACACGTAAATAAATTGGCGACCATTATTGTCTTTCGGAGTGTTTAGAATCGTCGCCTCATACGGTATCAAGGGGAGATGTCACTGGTTTGTTGGTATATTTTAATGAACTAGTGATATAGCATGACTATATTAATATAGCGGCGAAAATTTATAACAAATCAGTGTCTCATCCATACTTTAAAACATTTTTTGTATTTGGTTCATGTTATTACATCGTACTAACCTTTTAAATTTACGAACTATATCTATACAAAGTAGAAAATAAATGTCATGCTTCATAAATTGATTACTTTACCTAAGCTCCTTCTATTTTATTTTTAGTACCACGAAAACACGGCGGCACATCAAGCTACGCAAAACAAGTATAAGCTGGCCGCGCGACGTTATACATTACTCTGCCTACGCGCGGCCAGCTTATTTTGGTTTTGCGTAGCTTTATGTGTCGCCGTGTGTACATTGAATTAAATTAATGGATTAATGAAAATGGAGGCATCGTACGATTCTTTGCTATCGACGCTTTAAATAAAATTTCGACCCAATCATTCGATTGATGAATCATTCGAATACTATTCAACCGATAATTCCAATGTTTTTTCGACATTCATATCTACTTCTTAATTATGCCGAGGTGGTCGAGTAACCTTGCTTGCCGCGCAGGAGGCGATGGATCGATCCCCGTCCAGGCCGACTCGTACCAATAAGTTTTTCGGAATTTATGTACGATTTGTAACACCACTGGCTTTTCGGTGAAGGAAAACATCGTGAGGAAACCTGCATGCTTCAATTTCGAGGCATGTATTGAACCCACTGTCCATTATAAGTGGCGACGGGCTCACCCCCTGTCATACTGGACAGAGTTTCGGTACTACTGGTGAAACGTGAATGCTCTGAGGTTTCAGAAAATCGGGGACTATAGCCGTGAGCATATACATACATTCTTAATTAAAAGTTACCGGTATTATCTCGTATCAAGGCCAGTGCGTATGTTAGTTAACAGAAGCCGTATTAATTTAATTATAAACAGAACTATAACATGACAAGGTCTGTGTTTGATTTCAATGGTAGGTAAAGTCAAATCAACGCGGTCGGCGGTTGCGGTTGCGTATTAGGCTTTGACTATTAATATGTGGACTGGTTACGCGTGTAATTCTACTAACAAACATTTCTGCCACTTTTTGCGGGGGGCGAGGTAACATGAAATCCGCAACTTTGGATTTTATTCCCCATAACTTTAGATTCTAATTTTGAATGTTAAAAATCATAAAAAGTAGTCTCGTGTGAACCCCAAACGTTCTAAGTTCGAAGTTATTATTTCGTAATTATAGGCTGTCTCGTTTAGTTATAAGGTGTAAAATTTAATGTAAATGCACAAGATCAATTGTGCTTATACCGTGGCAGAGGGGAAATGATACCGTAAGGCTAGTCTTTATAATAATTAGTCAAAGGTACTAGGTATAAAGGGTCCAACTTAATATACTGACACTTTTTTAAGGGGATAATCAGTCCGTCAAACTGAACAACTTTCTCTATGGGACCAACATCGAAATCGCGAAAAAAAAACTGCTGTCCCATACATTTGGCTCAAGTAGGTTTGCAATTTTGTATGGAAGAGCTGATTTTTATTTCGCGATTTTTTTGTTCCATAGAGAAAGTTATTCAGTTTGACGGTCTGATCATCCCCTTAAAAAAGTGTTAGCATATTAAGCATAATAAGAAGGACCATGTACATATAATATTTGCAGTTTGAGATCTATTAGATTAGTTAGTTAGGCACAATACAAGAAGGAGTTTAGTGTAATATGTTCATAATTCGATTGCCAAGTATTCAGATATGTAAAATACAGGGTACACAATAAGATCACAGTTGAATGAGATTTATATTTCAGGGGGTGCGTCGGATCATACTAAACAACATTCACTATGGAGCCAAGATAAATCTAAACAAAAAAAAAATGTTCCATCGACATTGCTACTCAAACCAAATGTATGTAAAAGGTAGATTTTTTCGCGATTTAAATTTTGCGCCTACTCGGAAAATGGTTTATTTTGGTGATATTAATAACTCCCACCGACCCACCCCACTTGTACCCACTGTCCATTATAAGTGGCGACGGGCTCACCCCCCGTCACAGGGAGTCAGATTTAACGCCACATACCATTGCGAATTCAATAAGCCCAAAAAGCGTCGGCCTCGGAACGTCGTAAACGATCCGGACGACGCGATCACGGTCGCCCTGATGGCGGCCGTAATCACGTCAGTCAGTCACGACTCTCAAACCCACACAACACGACCACCGCCGACGGTAACACGATCACAATCATAGACATGTTGCGTCGTCGCCGTAATACTCGAAATCCCCATCGCCGCCGCGGGGGACAGTCGCGATCTCTGCCCACTCTTTCATCTGGCGTCTACAGACGCTACCGGCACATAGCTGGCCGGTTCTCACCGATCCCCGCTTCCCAACCCGTCGCGTAATCCCAGCAACGCCCATTGCCGAGGTCCGTACCCCCCTGGGGTGCCCCTTGGGCAGTTTGCTTAAATCACTGGTTCGTGACCTACCAGGGCGCTTCGCCGTCACTGGTATGGCCACCCCCAAAACCCCGCTGTAAAAAGCAGTAAATGTTCCCTGAGCAAACTGTATATGTCAGTCAAAAAAAAAAAAACCGTCACTGGTCAGAGTTTTGGTACTACTGGTGAAACGTGGATGCTCTGAATATAGTCGTGAGCATATACATACATACATATTAATAACTCTCTTACACTATAATTGAAACGCATTTAGGTTCACATTCTATATATTTGCATGGGCACCAAACACAGATGCGCTCGCTAATTTCAACAAGTTAAAAATCAATTATTGTTCAGTATCTAGAAGTTTTTCATGTTTTACGTTCATCTATAATCGCACGTTGTCTGACAAGTAATAATTGCTATTATAGATTTTACGTAATGTTCTCCACCACGCAATCAATAAGAAATGCGGAGAATCTGCCACCGCGACCATAAACCGCGTTAGTTTGACTATTCACTGAGCAACATAAACTCCTCGGGCAATCCGAGCGGGCATATTAGGTAGTAAACTATTATACCTCTCAGTTTATGCAGCATACTATTTGCTGTAATAGGATTGTAACTCGTGCAACATAATCTTGCGCTTGTAACCTACAAATTGAATACTAAAACATTTACAATATAGGATCCTGACTGTTTTAAAGGGGATGATCAGACCGTCAAACTAAATAAACTTTCTATAATTTAATGATGGAACCAATATCAAAGTCTCGGGAAAAAAATCTGCTATCTTTGATCTGCAATCTGCTGCTACATTTGGGTAGGGTTACAGTTTTTTATGGAACAGCAGATTTTTTTCACCGATTTTGTCGTTGGTCCCATAGAGCAAATTTGTCCAGTTTGATGATTATCCCCTAAAAAAAGTGACCTATTTACAGGCTCAACATAATATGCTGACGGTTTTTTAAAAGGATGATCAGAACATCAAACTGTTCAACTTTTTGGGACCAAAATCGAAATCGCGAAAAATGAGCATAGCATATGCTCATGACTATATTCCCCGAAAGATAAATCTGAGATATTCTGAAAACTCAGAACATCCATGTTTCACTATTAGTACTGAAACTTCTGACCAGTGTGACGGGGAGTGAGCCCGTCGCCACTTGTAATGGACAGTTGGTACAATACATGCCTCGAAATTGAAGCATGCATGTTTCCTCACGATGTTTTCCTTCACCGTAAAGCCAATGGTGTTACAAATCGTACATACATTGCGAAAAACTCATTGGTACGAGTCGGCCTGGGATCGAACCATCGATCGCCTCTTGCACGGCAGGAAAGGTTACTCGCCACTGGACCACCACGACTTTTTTTTCAATCAAAATCTGCTGTTCTATACAATTTTTTTGCGTTTTCCACCCCATTTAGGAGCCTTAATGACCACTGAAAATACCAATTATTACTTTTTAAAGCGAGAATTTTCGCAAGTCTCAATTTACCACAATACTCGTAAAAACAAAAATAACAAATTAACACAACATTATTCGGGTCATTTACAAAATCGTTTACTTTATCGATTCATTTCTACCCGGTCGAGGGTGCGCACGGGTTAATAATGATAATGATGATTGTTTCAAAATGAGATGCTCGTTATTGAACATTTTCTTGCACTAAAAGGATTTTAATGGTGCCTCAAAATCGTGTGCTTTTAAAATAAGGACCTTCGCTGCATAGAAAATTAACCCTTCCCGCGCTTTTCGCCCTTTTGACGAGTAGTACGGCAAAAGACCGAGTGATCCGTAAGTAGAGAAATCATGCTAGAGGGTCTGGTTTGCTGCCAGACAAGAAAATATTCTGTCGTGCCTTTTATTTAACTCATCATCATCAGCCTTTACCTATTCATTTGAAGCGTGTTCAAACTTTTCAGGACGGAATAAACTGAACAACTTTTACTTTGACCCAAAAGAGTAAGCATTATCTATGGAAGATAATTATCGAGAAGTTATCTATGGAAAATCTGATTTCTTATTCATTTTTCAAACAGATTACGATCGTGAGTTTATGTATGTACGAGTATTATAGTATGTGTTTTATGTATAGTATGTGTTTTAAAAGTGACTAAGTTTTTCTATCCGCGTAAAATCCTGAAAACGTTCACGTCAACAGCTGGTATTGACCTGACAATATCACGATGACTAGACGATGACTAAGAAAAATGGTTTTCTATGAACAATACCTTTCAAAGTCAAAGTCCACATAATTTATTCAATATAGGAGCTTGAAGCACACTTATTAAACCTCCAATCTTTTTTTGAAGCTACCACCGCGTCGGAAAGTGTTGTCGCTGTAGAGAAGATGCGGCCAGAAACTCTATAACATAACACGACTTAAAAACTATTACAATATACATTCTTAAGCTAAGGTTATGAATACAATAATACATAGTCTATTTAATAAAAAAATTGATACTATACAGTACTATAAGTTAGTGACACTCAGACCCAATCATTTTGTTCATTTAAATAATCATCCAGTTTATGATAACTGTTACTAATAATCTTTACAATATAACAACATGAGGCATAAACTATTAAAGCTTCTGTAGACAGGAAAAAGCTTGAACAACTCTTCACTAACTAGAGATCAGCAGGAGAACGACAAAATCACCGTAGACGGCGATATAACAATATTATACATAACAGATTTCGACACACTACGAAACATTATTACAAGAGTAGATACATGGATCAAAGCTGATAATTGAACCTTCCTGAACACGAAGGTAAACTAAAATGATTCTACTGACAAAATATGCTTTGAGGTGTATTGGTAAGGCCCGCTCCGTAATTAAGATTTCCTGTTGTCAGGAATTTCCTATCAAAGGTAAATACAGATTATATTCATTTGACTACACAGGTATGCTTTGCTCTATAATTAGGTATGTCTTATTGTTATTAATTATTCACTAGCAGCTAGTTAATAATTAATAACAATAAGACATATACCCTGACAACATATTAACCTATCCGAGTATGAATCTAAACATTAGCTATTGACTAGCTGATGAAACGGGTAATCAAGCAACCCACGGCTATTATTAGTGTACTAGATGCTAGGATAATGTTATATCAATGTCTATGAAAATAAAAAACCCCAACGCCAAAAACAACATTTAAAAAGTGAAAAATAAACCGATCACCTATTATTTTTTACTTTTTAACTCTCTCTTAAGATATTTTAGGTCAATTAATGCGTAGGAAACCCGCTATGAAATGATCGTTGTTTTTTTATTCAACAATCACTTGCGCTCCCCGACACTTTTGACCACTAATTGAACTAAAATATCTTAAAAGAGAGTTAAAAGTAAAACATACATTTGCTTACTTCAAAAATAATAGGTTATCGAATTATTTTTAACTTTTTAAATGTTTGTTTTTGGCGTTGGGGGTTTTTTAATTTGTTATTTAATGTTATTTCGTAATTTTTAAAGGTACTTGAAAACTGCTGAACCGATTTTTATGAAACAAAGCTAAGAACACTCTCGCAAAAATTCACTTTGTTTTTTAAAAAAAACGCATTGAAATCGGTCTACCCGTTTGGGAGCTACGATGCCACAGACAGACAGACCGACATAGGCGTCAAACTTATAACACCCCTCTTTTTGTGTCGGGGGTTATAAATAAATAAACCTATTCAGAATGTCAATATTTTACTAGAAGTGCCTAAACTGTCTAGTCTGAAAGGTAATGAGGCCACTTTTTAAAGTAAGTTGGTTGTTAGGGTAAACAGTTACATTACTTTAAGGGGTGATTGTAGCCATGATTCTGGACAACTTTCCCTTAGAAACCAATAGGAAATTAGCAAAAAAATTTGTGGACTTTCCATACCAAATGCAATCAGCTGACGGAACGTTTGTATGAAAAGTCAAAATACTTTTTTGAGAATTTCCTACAGGTTTCTTAGGGACAGTTGTTTAGAATCATGGGTACAATCACCCCTTAAACTACTGAAACTGTTTACCCTAACACCCTGTATATATTATCTTATGAGAATTATATTGAACGCTTGTATGTTTATATCTGCAGCCGACTGTACAGTGGACGCCATACACGCCTCGAAGGATTCCTCACCACATTTTCCTTCACCGAATAATAGTGTTACTAATGGTACATAATTTTTTAAAAACTCATTGGTATGATTATACACCTATACAATGAATTAACGCAAAACTAGAAAGTAGTTTGTTTAGAATCGAGAGCAGAATTGAATTATCATTGTTTCAACATAGGTAATTTTTTTCAAAATATTTAATAATTTGTTTGTAATATTTAAAATTTACTGAACTCGATCTCAAACCACCGCACGGGCACACTCACCCTACTTAATACCAGAACAAGATTCTTAAAATGTATCAACGAGCACGATAGCGCTTTCATTCATTGCTGAAATGATAACAAATCATTTTTACCTGAAAACTTAAAATGCGAATAACTTTAAATCTTAACTATAAAAATAATGAAATTTTGGTTTCAATCTAATTATTTTGTTATAAATCAGTTGGGGTGTATGAGGTTTTGCGCTTATTCATTAACACGTTGTATAAAATATGTACTTTACCTTTGTTAAATAAAAAAATGAATATTACTTATTTCGTGTAAATAAACCGTTGCCTCTCTTCACGTAGTAATTACCTACTGAACATGAATAGAATAGTGTGTAGGTATAAACAGAGGAATTCCATACGTTTCCCCATTCAACGGAAATACATAAATTGTGTGCACGATACGTTGATTGCTTTTAGTTTGAAATGCAAAATGGTCTACCTACTAATAATGGATATTTAAATAAAGAGCTTTATACAAGGTGCTAAAAAGTTAACACATAACTTTCAAACCGTTTCTCTAGAATAAAAAACTAAAGAAGATTACACAGGGTGTAAACTTAAGAGGATATAATTTGGAGCGAGCTCCATACAAACGTACTATGGTGATATTTTCAATACTAACCATTTCAGAATCAATCTAAAAACAAATTTCTATGCTTGTATAGAGTCAGATTTTCGTTAAAATGTAAAGTTTTAAAGTTACATAGCCTCAAAGATTTACATACAAATCTTAAATTAATCCTAGCATTGAAACTGTATATTTTAACGAAAATCTGACTCCATAGAAGCATAGATATTTGTTTCAAGATTGTTTCAGCAAAATTTCATTGACTTTAATTGGTTAGTATTGAAAATATCACCATGGTACGTTTGTATGGAGCGCGCTCCGAATTATATCCCCTTAAATGCGTTACATACTTTAAGGGGTGCCTCAGACCATCAAACTGAACAACTTTTACTAAAGGACTAACATTGAAATAGCGAATAAACATCTGTTTCATAGAAAACGTCAATCACTGGCATCACTGCTCGATTTAAATATATACGAAAGCTGTTTTTTTTCGCTATTTCAACTTCGATCCTATAGTGAACGTTGTTCAGTTCAATGGACTAATGCACCCTAAATTTTATACCCTGTATTATGGAATTTTTTAAAATAGAATACATCAACAGCGGATCTAAGTTTTAAAACATCTTTAACATAATTAGATCACATTGGTTATAAAGAGGATATCCTCTTAACAATTTATTATTATAACTGCGAGGGCGCCTAAGCGAGCTGCATACAATCGAAGTTTCGTCCAATTTGTAATACTAACAAATTAAAGTCAATAATTTTTTTAAACACGATCTAGTAATTACTACTAATCTACAAAATAACTCTCTTTGTCTGTATTTTGTCAGATTTCCGTTAAAATACAGGGTCATAGGGTAAACAGTTGCACTGCTTTATGTACCCATGATACTAAACAACTTTCCATAAGAAACCGATATGAAATACGCAAAAAGTTTTTTGGACTTTCCATACTAAATGCACTCAGCTGATCAAACGTGTTAATGAAAAGTCGAAATTTTTCTTCAAATTTCCGTTTTGTTCAGCATCTTGATAATCATGACTGCAATTACCCATTAAAATAATACAACTCTCTACCCTAATAACCTGTATTTGGTTTCAATCATCATCATCATCACAGCCTATAAACGTCACACTGCAGGGCACAGTCCTACCCTGAGGGTAGGACTCTGCCCTCCGTTTGAGAGCAGTCGGTATTACGTTAAAAAAACTCAAGAAAACGCAATCTGACAAAATACAGACACAGATAGTTACTACCTTGATCGTGTTTAAAAAATATATCAGAGACTTTAATTGGTTAGTTATGAAAATATGACGAAACTTCGCTTGTTCGCGCACTACAAGGACTATCTCTAAAATATTTTAGCAGTGTTTGCACCCCGAAAGAGAATAAGGTCGTGAGTTCCGTTGTTGTTATTTTCCCGATACTGCCAATATGCATCACAAAAAAGTGAAGAGAAAAATCCACGACGAGATATTGAACATGCCTGTCGAGCAAGTTTGGTTAGGGATTTTCACGTTTATTCGTTGGTAGTAAAAATAAAGAAAATCTGGATATCAGGCTGAATATGAAACAATTTTGAACGTTATACCTTACGTTGTTATAGAGTAGATTGTTGATTGACACACGGACAATTATTAGTCTAGGAAAAATAAGGTTTGAGATTGCATTAAAGACACTTTAGTAAATTGTGTTTGAAATAATATTACTGTTAGTTTATAACACTTTTGTCGAGATTTCGTGGTTATATAAGCTCAGAAACCTGAGAAATACTGTAAAATCGATATTAATATACAAATGGCAAGCTTATTTCTAAAAATATTTCAACCAGCATACCAGCAATAGAGACAGTTAATTATCAAAAGGCAAATTTAATGTGTAAAAACTAACAGTAAATAATATAGTTTTGAGGTTATAATTTTTGAAGACTTACAAAATATTAAATATCTACCCAAATTAACGATATTAACCGTTGATTATTATTGTCATAAGTAAAACGTATTGAACGAAGCCATCCTGTACAAAATCACCAGTTTTCCATTTTTTGTTCATACCTAAATTTAATATTTTGTAAATGTCTTAATTATTCAATAATACAACATAACAAATCGGGGATTATTGAGAATTTATGTTTTATCTACTATATTCCAAATTTTCACCAAAAGTGCAATTAATGCAACCTACTCCATACAAAAATCCGTAGATTTCCCCGACTATATAGCGCAAGCGCAAGTTTGATAGCATATGGACAGAAAGCTTCAGTAGTTGAGGCGCAATAGTAGGACGAAATACCTTGGAGGCATCTTTTACTTTTCATTTTTCGACTAGATTTATACAATTTACCGAAACCAAAGTCATACATCGATATTCTTGGATATTTTATCTAGTGAAATCTTAAATTGAATACACGATTGGATTTACTTGACTCGATAGAAAATCGTCACAAGAATGACGTAAATTCATGTATTTTTAAACATTTTTCTCGTTTTAAAAGAACTTAAAATAGTTTCAGATTTTTTGCATTGATACTCACATATTTACCATTCGTTTTTAATCGAAAATAGACACGTATGTACTTTTCGGAGGGCTGGGCAATCGCTTTTCTCATATAAAATATTCGTCTGAACCTATAGCCCCTTGAGCACGTATTTATTTTTGTATCACTATTGTATCGCTATCATCGAATCGTATTGCATTTTTAGTCTTCCTGCTTGGATCCGGGGGGAGTTCGATTTCTTGGTCAAGGTGTTTCAGCCATTCTTCCGCTGCCGGGGTTAACCTATGAAGTTCTTAATTTCTACAGGGGAAATAGCTTATAGTGCACTCATTTACCGCATGGGAGAGGGTTTGGTCAGGTGCCCTGCAGTCGCGTATCGGTGACTCTCTCATACCACACTGAAAAACTTTTGCCACCATCCTATCGTAAATTCTTTCCACGTAAACGGTACTAAACATTTCTCTTTTTATCGTATTATCAACAGATATAGGATCAAACCAAAATCAAACGTTTCCGAAGTTTGAACTGCAATAAACAATACTGTACCTTATTAACCGATTGCGTACTTAGGATACACAATACAGGGTCTAACTTAATGTGCCGACAGTTTTTTAAGAGGATGATCAGACCATCAAACTGAACAATTTTCTCTATGGGATCAATGTCGAAATCGCAAAAAAAAATCAGCTGTCCCCTAGAATTGGGTCGAGTAAGATTCAGTTTAGTATGGAACAGCAGTTTTTTTTATCGCGATTTCCACATTGGTCCCATAGAGAAAGTTATTCAGTTTGGCGGTCTGATCATGCCCTTAAAAAAGTGTCAGCATATTAAGAATGACTCTATATAGGGTCCTTCTTAATATGCTGACATTTTTTAAGGGGATGATCAGACCGCCAAACTGAATAACTTTCTCTATGGTACCAACATCGAAATCGCGAAAAAAAAACCAGCTGTTCCATACAAAACTACAAACCTACTTGAGCGAAAATGAATGGGACAGCTGATTTTTTTCGCGATTTTGATGTTGGTCCCATAGAGAAAGTTGTTCAGTTTGATGGTCTGATCATCCCCTTAAAAAGTTTCAGCATATTAAAAAGGACCCTGTATATTCACACACTGATATCTTCCCTGCTGGAAGATGCTTATTCATATTCATTGATCTCGTAAAATGTAAAATATCCTTTTACTTATGATGATTAGAAGAAATTGATAAAAAAACACATTTTGAGAAAAATACATTTTGCTACCAGTTAACATTTTGTAGATTAGTACCTATAAATAATAATTGACCTGCCATATAGATGCATAATGTTTTAGTTTCTGGCACGCTTAGATAATGAGGTGCCAGAAATAGATCGTTGTGCTGTTCTGTTCCACGGCCAAGAGCGACCGAAATATCGGTCAAGTTTGAAACGATATTAATCGTTCCACTACAAACACTTGTTGATAGAGTCATTTGTTCTGAATTATTAACATTGATCGGCAATTAGGCGTTTAGTGTAATGTTTAAGTGATGAAACAAGTAGTGGTACGATATCATGTGATTGCGATTTTAAATTACTTTTTGAGAAGAGACCGGTTAGGAGTGCCGGCCTAGAATAGGTTGACTACCCCATTTCTTCCCTCTGGAGACCGATTGCGCTAATTTAAAACATCGAAGTTCTATTCTAATCAAATTTCAGTTCGAATCATATTGCAATCCAATTACTATTCAACTGTGCTGAATTCCGCATCTCGCTAAACTATGTGTAACTGACAGCCTTTAACGTCTGAAAGATCTGTCAAAACGGCTCTAACGGCTGTCATGAGCTGTACCGCGATTAGCGCAATACCAAATGTGTCAAAAGTGATGGTTCGTACGTAGTCCAGTCACGGTTCAATCACCGAATAATTACCGCGATTGCAGACCTGGTTTCTTATGAGGCGACTACAAGGTATAAACTAAAATTCGTTACAAATCGAAAAAACATGCCCACAAACTGAACAACTTTCACTATGGACCTATGGAGCCTAAAAAATAATCGCTATGGAACAGCGTCAATGGGTACTCAACCCAAATAATATGGATCTGCTATTTTTTCCCCTCACTATTTTGATATTGGCTACATAGTGCAAGTTTTTCAATGTGGTGGACAGACACACCCCGTTTAATATGTTATATCATTGAGTTTGACTTTCCATCGTGGTGAAGAGATTTGTTAACCAGCATCGTAATTGAAATTGAAAAAAGTATTATTGTGCAAACAGAAAAGGCACAAATACAGAAAACAGTTATCTCTTTGTTAGTTCCTCTAATGCGAAATATTATTTACACAACAAAATCTGCTCTCGGCAAAAGGTATCAGCTCAGTGTTACGAGAATGCCGGTCGAATGATCGAGCGCGGTCCTGTTTTTCAGCGGTGCCTATTGTCACTTGCAATATTTCTATCACTGATTTTTATACTGATAATAGATTAAAATTTTAGGCTTGCTGATTACCCAGAGTGCGCCAGATTTTCAATAAGAACGGAGTTTCTTCAATAGGAACGTCACTCGGGGAAGCTCTCTCCATGCATCCTTATAATCCAAACATGAGTGATTGTTATGCGATATAACTTATGCTGACACGAAAGAAGTAGAATAATAAACCAATAATTTTCTTTAATAAACAATACCATTATAAACCTAAAATAAAACATTTTTAATCCTCGACGTAAAGTCGAAAAAGTAAAATTTATTCTCTCAACTTCTACAACAAAAATAATAAACTTTTAATAGTAAATTTACTCCTAAGATTTTTCACCGGCTCATTACGATCCTTTGTTAATTACTTTTTCATAACAAACGAAGCTTTTAAAAGTGAGAGAAATTTTCTCGAAGAGTCGGAACAAACAAGATTCATTAACGGCGAAGGGTTCCGAGTAGAAAGTTAGGATGGTTCTACACGAGATGACGCCTATCCCATACCGCGTGCCGTGTGGTTCCGTCACTTTGGTCGAAGTTCCATCCTAGAATAGGATTCCCCATTTCTTCTCTTGAGTGTCGTCGGAGGCGACAAAAACTTTTCTCATGGAATGATAAGCAGAATTACATCTGACTGAGATTCCCAATCCACCTGCCATTCATGGCGATTACAGCAAATCTTTTCTATGAGGCAGAGAATGTCCAGCGGTGGACTGCTTCTATATAAAACACTAGCAGCCCGTCCCGGCTTCGCACGGGGTAGACAAATAAATTTTAAGACTCATTTTTCTACACCTTCGGTTACATTGTTCAAATTTTACCAAGGATCCCTAATTTTTTTCAAAATGAAATGTAGCCTATGTCAAATTGGAAGAATGTAGCATTCTATTGGTGAAAGAATTTTTTAAATCGGCCCAGTACTTTTTGAGCCTATTCATTACAAACATACAAACATACAAAAATAGGTACAAATCTTTCCTCTTTATAATATTAGTGTAGATTAATAAATGTTGGTGATATCTAATGTATTAGTTAGTAACATGTCATTAATAGTTAGAATATTTTATGGTTATAATAATATGATGATAGTCAATCGTTGCTTAAATAGTTGTTCCACTTTCGACCAAAAGCCTCCCTCCATGAGTTTCTGTTATGCTCTTCCTTATCCGCCAGTTCTTAAGTAAGCCATCAATTTCGTCCCGCCATCTTATTCTAGGTCGACTTTGATGCCTTACTATTTAAAAAAAACTTGGTCCTTAGTCGCCTTGTACTTACAAAACCCACGGAAAGAAAGAAGCGATGCATTCTAAGCCTAAACGGGAAATAATAAAATTATGCGAATGATTGATTAATAATACAACAGACGTAGGTGGACAGGTTTCCCCTCCCACGTCTTGTGTAAAACTACCTTTAGTTTTCTGCAGAATTACTGACCGCCTCATATAAATTTTCATTAGGTCGGACTGCGGGGAATTCCTTCATTCGTAATAAACACACGCTACGTGGACATATTTTTGTGGGCTCTTCGGAACTTCCCTCAGGGAATCTTAACGGAGAACATTGATATATGTTTCCGTGTATTCTTAGACGACGACGAAGATCCTTTAGCAATCGAAAATTAATCTTATACAGTGGTTACAGTGACAGTGGCTTGTACCAAAACGTATTATAGTTTAAACTTATTCAGTGCCACTCTGTCTCTCATACTGATTAAAGTAACATCATATAAGCCACGGTTTATACAGAAGAGACGTGTGGCGGTGGCGGATAATCTAAGTAACATAATATAGACCTTATAGTACGTAGCATAGCGTCGTTTTTGTCGTAAAGGAGAATCGCGCCCGGACCTCCAGGTGACGTCGCCTGGAGGCGCGGGCGTAATTCTCCAAACGACGCTATGCTACTGTAAGGTTTATAATTGTGTTACTTTGACTATCCGCCACCACCACATGTCTCTTCTGTATAAAACGCGCCTTATAATTCCCGACAAACATTAAAAAAGGAGGGGAGTAGAGGGGATCCTGCGTAGTAGCGCTTTCGCCTACAAATTTTATTACTACGCATTCAAAGCCTTGCTCCATTATAACATGGGAGGCTCTTTCCATGCACCCTCCTTGTATCCACTAAACATATTCTATGATTATGATGATGAGATGATCATTTTAATTTGCTCCCAGCCGATTTTGACTTGCCCACACTCATGTACAAAAATCCCGCGTATACAGGGTTACAGGTTAAGTCGACCTAAATCCTTTAAGAGGTGATAGTTTCCATCATTCCTGACTGATTTGACTATGGAACCCCATACCCTAAACTTAACCGTTCTCAAGTTATGGGACTTTGAAGTTTTTTTTTAAAAAATCCAGATTTTTTTGTCTAATGTCCCCTTTTTTTGTGTTTTGTACATCTAATGTTTTTGTTTTTGTATTTTTTGTGTAGCAGATTAGCTGCTTCATTATTTTAAACACAAAAACTGCAAGTAACTGTACCAACTGAGTCGTATTAGACGATTGATAGTTAAAAAAAGAAATTAATTTGTGAAGAGTTTTTTTTTTCTTTCTTTTGTATTTAAAAAAAAATCTATGACAGTTGTGCTGCAGATGTGCTTAAAAATATCTACGGTTCTTCAGCTTTCCGATAAGGTATAATACAATAGGGTATTATTGGAATTTTATAACAAAAACATCGATGATATGCTACCAGGTAGTAGTAAAAAATAACGATATTTAAGCGTCAAATTTAACTTTACTCAGAAAACAAAATAAAACAATCCAAATAGGTAACGAATGAGGTTTATTAATCATTTTTACAATACATGTTCCACATGTCCGCCCCTATTTCGCACACATACACGCATTCTGTGCCTTAAGCCACTTTTCACTACCCCAGTTGTGAGTCCTCTTCTTATTTCGTTAGCAGCATCAATTATTTTCTGCCTCAAAACATCAACAGATGTTATTGGGTTAGGTTCATCGTAAACCAAACTTTTCATGTGCCCCCACACATAAAAATCCATTGGTGTCAAATCTGGACTTCTAGCTGGCCACGGTGTAGGCCCACCTCTCCCGATCCACTTATTTGGGTAATTAGTGTCTAGCCACTCTCTGACACTCCTTCTAAAGTGCGCGGGGCACCCGTCGTGCTGAAACCACATGTTTCGAATGAGGTTTAATGGTATGTCGTCGAGCAAATCGGGTAAATCTTGCCTTAAAAAATTTTCATAGGTCTCTCCATCCAAATTTGGAGGAAGAAAGTAAGGCCCAACCAGATGGTTTGAAATTATTCCCATCCATACGTTAAGGCTGAAACGTCTCTGTGACCCCTTTACCCTTTTCTTATTAGGATTTCTTCCTGCTTTCGGAGCCCAATGATGGGCGTTATGATAATTGGTTATCCCATCTTGATCAAATTTGGACTCGTCAGTCCACAAGATGCTTCGAAAAAACGAAGGATCTTCCAAATCTGCATTCAACATAAACCTGCAGAAATCCAGCCTCCTCACAGGATCTCCTTCTTCGATAACATGCACTGGCGTGTAGTGGTAGGGGTAGAGACCGGCAGTATGCACAGTAAACCACACTTTCCATTGTGAGATTCCAAGTTCTCGGGCAACAACGTTGGTTGACGTAGTCGGATCCAGTCGAAATCGTCGAACAATCTCATTATCTTCCTCTTCATCATCATCATTAATACGTGGTCTACCCAGGTCTGTTCGTCGCCTCGAAACAGAGCCAGTCTCTCTAATTCGTCGGTAAACTCCGTCGAAGACACTAATATCCGGAATTCGGCGGTCAGGAAAACGTGCTATGTATTCTTGACGAGCTTGTAAGGATACACAGTTGCAGTACCCATAACAAATCAAAATATCAGCATATTCTTCGTTCGTAAAGGTCGCCATCTTCAACAGTTCCAAATCAGAAGCACAAATCAAGGTCCAGTTAACAAGCACAGTCACGAATAGGAGGAAACAGTCCAGAAAAACAAGCTAAGTCGAGTAAAAAACGAAGAGCACCAAGTATCGCATCTACCACGGACGAATGGCGTAAGCAGACTAACCATAACCAAACACAATAACAACAAAATGGCGTTTGAAATAACTTGTCTCTCTTGCACCCGTTTACATTGTATGATATCCCGCTCGCACGTGACGCGCTACCCATTGTACCCATTGCAAGACAATGGGCGTTGCGAGCAACTTTACGAAATACCGTTATTTTTGTTATTACCTGGGAGTCTTTCATCTATGTTTTTTCCGAGAATCCTGATAACACCCTAGCAAATTATACCTTATCGGAAAGCTGAAGAACCGTAGATATTTTTAAACACATCTGCAGCACAACTGTCTTAGACTTTTTTTAAAATACAAAAGAAAGAAAAATAAACTTTTCACAAATTTATTTCTTTTTTTAACAATCAATCGTCTATTACGACTCAGTTGGTACAGTTACTTGCAGTTTTTGTGTTTAAAATAATGAAGCAGCTAATCTGCTACACAAAAAATACAAAAACAAAAACATTAGATGTACAAAACACAAAAAAAGGGGACATTAGACAAAAAAATCTGGATTTTTTTAAAAAAAACTTCAAAGTCCCATAACTTGAGAACGGTTAAGTTTAGGGTATGGGGTTCCATAGTCAAATCAGTCAGGAATGATGGAAACTATCACCTCTTAAAGGATTTAGGTCGACTTAACCTGTAACCCTGTATAGCGCAATAAGCCTACCATCTAATATTAGCAGTTATATCTGTGAAAGTGGACGTGTTACGTCTCTAAAATGATGTGTCATAATCACAAAGCTATCGTAGCTGCACTATACCTACCTGACTGTTCGAGTCGAAAACAGAGCTGTTCGAGTCGAAAACAGAGAATTACATTATTTTAAACAAAAACGATGACTTAAGGAAGCCATTAAATTGAAATACTGTTATGTCAAGAAAGGTAAAAAATATTCAAGGTTCAACTTATGTCCCAAAGGTATCCAAGACGCCAGCGGCATTCTGTGAATAGCTAAGTCATCCTTTAAGTGCCAGCTCATGGGTCTTTCTGCAGACATGTTTTTCAAAAACTTTAATATAAAATATACATAGGTACATATCTCAATACCACATTCTCTTTCGTGTAAGACAGAATCTATGAATTATCGAAAAAAATTAAGCTCATGCGTTTAGCAGGGTTCGCTAGAAAATTAATAATATTTACTTGGACCATCCCATTTTCGTCTTATGGGAAGGACAAATGGACTTCTTTTTTTTAACAACGATGCCCCAAATTCACACGATACTATAATTATAAAAATATTGACATATTTACCCGCATGATTTCCTAAGTGTACTTAATTAAATGCAAAACAGTTCGAATTATGTCTGCCCCATATGCATTTGGACGTGCATGCAAATTCACGTGAATTTGTGCTTCAATTCCGATCCTATGTTAATTAACGATGTAATTATATTTTCTTATTCCAAGGCTAGACGTCCACCAGAGAGGTGCGAGGCATGAAGGTGGCGTGCGAGTAAATAGTTCACCAATGGGAGCGATACATATTTATGTCGTGATCTAGCAAGGGCGCCATTGACGAATTATTTCCTCGAACACCTGCCGTCACTGCATCCCACAGCTCTGCTGGTGGAGGTTCAACCTACAGCAGATATCCTAGAATACAGAAATAGAAAAAAGTAGTGCGTTTGTGCAGAATGCTTTGCGGCATACTGACATTCGACTAGTAGCACTTACACTGTCCACATGAGCCTGTCGCCATTTTATAAGCCGTTTCCCACGCAGTGATTTCAGCATTGCATTGAGTTGGCAACCGTGATTCTATGTATTTGCACACTAAATACCTATATGTATACAACGTGTTAATGAATAAGCGCAAAACCTCATACACCCCAACTGATTTACAACAAAATAATTAGATTGAAACAATAATTTCATTATTTTGATAGTTAAAATTTAAAGTTATTCGCATTTTAAGTTTTGAGGCAAACATGATTTGTTACCATTTTAGCAATGAATGAAAGCGCTAACGTGCTCATGTATACATTTTAAGAATGTTGTTTTGGTAGTAAGTATGGTGAGAGTGCCCGAGCGGTGGGTTGAGATCAAGTTCAGTAATTTTTAAATTTTATAAACAAAATATTTAATATTTTGAAAAAAATTACCTATGCTGAAACCATGACAATCAGATTCTGCTCTCGATTCTAAACAAACTACTTTCTAGTTTTGCGTTAATTCATTAACACGTTGTATATAATGCCCTATTGCAAACGCGACACTGAAAGTGTGCGTGGGAAGAGGCTCTTAATGGACATATAAATGGAAACTTAAAGGAAAAATGTGGAAGAGAAAGGGTGAACATTGAAATGACGGCTAATAGATAATGTATGGAGGGAGATGACATATTGCACCGAGACGCCATAATGCGACAAGGGTCAGGACAGGATCAGGATAATATTTATTCCTCCCAAAAATCAAAACAAAATGTGATACTAGCTGTCAGCAGCTGTAAGTTGGTACAGTTTCCTTGCTCTTAGGTTGGTACACAATTCCACCCAACCAATCAACTGTACGTGATAAAACATAACTCAGTATTCTCTGGTATCGTGCAAAAAGGGCGATGACACTGATAATAAAGACCCAAATGAAAAAATGTAAAACATTAAGCACGCAATTCGCTGCTTCAATATTCTAAGCGACCCAATTTCCTCGTCATGGGACGTTATTTACTCAAATTATTCTAGTTCATGTCATTATTTTTGATCGTTTCGTTCATTAGAGTTAGTTATGTTTTGAATATTGTGTTCGGTTACTTTTGCCCGCAACTTCCTTTTTGTGATATCAATGACACCATCGAAGTGCAATTTCGAGATAAAGGTTTTCGAATTTGGGTTAAAAGAATGAGCAGTTTTTAAGTTGGACGAATGGTTTTCGAATCGCATGACAATCAGGATCAGTAGTTTTTGCCTGATGTTTGTTTCAGAGTCGGTCCGATATCCTACTCCTACCATTTCTATAAAAAAAAAATTCATTTTACAGAAATCACTTACAGCACTGTTAGAGGTGTGATATCGTTGCGTTTGAAAAACCTGTAAATCCCTCGCACTTCTGGCGATTTATTTCACAAAGATTTTTATAAAGCGGTTCAGTGTACAAATTATTTTGCGGGCACCCCTTGGATACCCGGAAAAGGTGTCAAAAATACTCACAAAGAATAGAGGCATAACTTGCTTTCTCTTCCGTTAAATGTAAAGAAAGCATAGACTGAGGTGAATCGTCGGGGTATTTTATGGCTGTAATAAAGATGGTTAATGCCTGGCCGGTAGAATGTTGTGTTTACATCTATATTACGTATCCATAGTTAATACACAATAAGTGTTGGTAGAAAAAATAAATTTGGTATCTTATTTTCTTGGGAGTTATAAATTATTTCTGTCAAGTTATGATTTAGTGAGGTTTTTCCTCTCCCTGGGCGACTTTGGAGGTGGAATAAAACAATATAACGCGGTACTAAAAAACGTAATTGTGAAGTTACTTGGTTTTAAAATATGTTTTTGTTTTCAGAGTTATATATTTATATGAGTCACTTAGTGAGATGTTCTGTCTTGATGAAGGTGGGCTTTAACAACAAGTAAACAAACCTACAAAAGAAGAGCTTGATTGTATTTTCTCTCGTCGGTCAATAATTATCAATTGACGTCAACATTAATGTTATTTGAACATTTTAAATAGGTTTGTGTTAAATTAAATTTTAAATGGTTCTTTTCACAATAACCATTGGTGTGTTAGTCAATGACTTTCTATCGACTCGATAAATGAAGATGGATATTTTGAAATTGTCTCTATTTTACTTATAATTTTGTAGGAGTAGATTTTTAGGGTTCCACAAGGGGTCAACAAGAAACCCTTATAGTTTCGCCATTTCGTCCGTCCGTTTGTCCGTCTGTCCGCGGCTAAGCTCAGAGACGCTTATTACTAGAACGCTGTAATTTGACATGGGTATATTAATCACGCCGAAAAAGTGGTAAAATAAAATCTTGACTCTGGATACATAAAAAAATTCACGGCAGTAGTGTATAACGATTTTAAAAGGAAAACTATCACCGCTAAGTAGGCTTTACAAGTTAACGAGTAATAGTCGACCAACTTGTAAAATGTACTTTTTAGACTTTATTAGCCGTTAAACCGTAGTATAAAACAAAAAGCCCCCTTCTAAGTCCGTATATAGTGACGGGCAACTACAGAACCCTATCCTGCGCGTGGCACGACACGCATTTGGCCGGGTTTTTTTTTCATATTTAAATCTACGTTTCTTTTAAATAGTGTTATCTAATCAGTTATCTATCCAAAAAACTTAACATTTAAGGATACAGTTTTTCTTTGTGATTTATATTCTGGATGGACTTTAGGTCTTGATGAATGAGGGGCACTTTTTTTTTATATCATTGAATAAGTACGTTATTTACGAGGCTCATAAAGATAACCATTAGACACCACACATGCCAGTGTTGAATAATTATACAATATAACGTAAGAGTGATGTATGTTGTAATAACCATTTTAGCTTTGTTTTGAAATATGATTTCGCCTAAATCTCTTTGTAGTCGATATTCACAGTAAGTAGAGAAATGAAAATAAAATGTACCAATTTTTTTTTGAATGCTTCTTGATCTATCGTCCTATTAAATCCAATATCACTGAAATGCAAACTTGAATAATATCTGCTTGAATTAAATAATATCAGACAGACTCTCGCGAACTACTCTTGTCTTGGACAGCCAAGATGCTTTTCCAGTCTTTTTCAAACGGGATATAATTTTTTAGAATTTATGTCTGTCTGTTTGGTACTGACATTTTTTTAAGGGGATGATCAGACCATCAAACTGAACAAGTTTCTCTATGGGACCAACATCAAAGTCGCTAAAAAAATCAGCTGTCCCATGCATTTGCCTCGAGTAAGTTTGCAATTTTGTGTGGAAGAGCAGATTTCTTTTTCGCGATTTCGATGTATGTTCCATAGAGAAGGTTGTTCAGTTTGACGGTCTGATCATCCCCTTAAAAAAGTGTCAGCATATTAATAAGGACCCTATACAGGGTCCAACTTATGATCAGACCATCAAACTGAACAACTTTCTTTATGGGACCAATGTCGTAATCGCGAAAAAAAAATCTGCTGTT
The DNA here is from genome assembly GCA_963924505.1 of Agonopterix alstromeriana. Taxonomy (NCBI): domain Eukaryota; kingdom Metazoa; phylum Arthropoda; class Insecta; order Lepidoptera; family Depressariidae; genus Agonopterix; species Agonopterix alstromeriana. The sequence goes on from OZ004664.1 coordinate 17,845,791, forward strand.
CCATACAATTGGGTCGAGTAAGATTTCAGTGTAGTATGGAACAGCAGATTTTTTTTCGCGATTTCGACAGTGGTCCCATAGAGAAAGTTGTTCAGTTTTATGGTCTGATCATCCCCTTAAAAAAGTGTCAGCATATTAATAAGGACCCTATATACGTATAACAAGTTGACTCAAACGTGATGTCTTTTAAAACAGGACCCTTAATTTTGAACGAAAGAATTTTCTTCGTTCCTCACCTAGAGATTTATGAACAATTACTATTTTCTTTTACCAAACTATGTCAAAAATATTTAGGGGTGTAAACCTAATGATTTCATAAATATCAACCAATGCGTCGATACTTACCATTGAGATCAGGCTATTCATTTTGAGTGAAAACCAAGATCAGTCTTGGATTGATGGTTACCTGTAGATAGTTAGAGAATAGGCATTTTCAAAGGAATATTCACGTTGAAGCTGTGTTTACCATAAACGGTATAAGGGAAATTCCTGACGTTCTCAATTAGGTATAGAGAGGCTTTATCCAAACCCAAATCCGTCAAAGCATATTTTATCAATAGACTATTTCGTTCTCTGTCGTGTAAAGGCACGATGAATTATCAGCTTTAACTGTTTACGTTTTGAAGTCAGGCTCAACCTCAACCCTATTCGTATATTCAGTATGATTTAATAGGTACTTAATGTTGTTGCTAAATGTCATTGAGTTTTTATGCGTATTTGAAGTTTATCTTACCAATCTGCATTAGGCACGCGTAGTGGACTAACCGTCAGTTGCACGTACGTTCGTTAAAGTTAATCCTCCATTAAATCTCTTGCTAGCTTTCACTACGTCAATAAGACAAAAAGTGACAGCAAGAGATTTAATGGAGGAGTAACTTTAATGAACGTAGGTGCAACCAGCAGTTAGGCCCATAAAACCTGGGAAGTTCTGTGCCCTGCAGTGGGGAGGATACAGGGTGTAAACTAAAATGCGTTACATAGTTACTTCAGGGGTGGTTCAGACTATCAAACTGAACAATTTTCACTATGGAGCCAACATTGAAACCGAGAAATAAAATTCCGTAATCCAATTGCTACTCGACCAAATATATAAAACAGCATTTTTTTTTTTTCGATTTCAATGTTGGTCCTTTAGCTGTTCTGTTTGAAAGTCTGAAGCACCCCATTAAAATATATGTAACGCAATTAAGTTTACTGTATATATTAATAATGATTTAATGTTATTGTTGAGTTTCTTGACTTCATTCTATTCATTCATTAGAACGGTCAGCATCAGAGAAATCTAGCCCGCTTACAAAGATTTAGGTAAACGGGATGGTTTTCTCTTATGCTGACAGTACTTGCACCTCGGCACTTGATATGGTAGGGTCGCCTGGATGTACACTAGATCTTTAAAGATTTTTTGTAAAAAAAATTTCATTACAATTTACGGAAACAGCACAATTTACACAGCTTTTCACATCTGTGCTATTTGGTTACTTTCTTTATTTAAATACACCCTTCAGTAAAGTCTTTGTAATACAACAATAAAAAAGATGAGGTAAGATTGTAAAATGAATGGAAATACAAGAAAAACCCAAAAAGGATTTTTGCCTATTTATATTGCATTACTTGGCCGAGATTCAATTTCCTAACACAACAAATACTTTCTGCTCAATGAAGACCTACAAATTTAAAGAAATAATGTTTTCCCTTCAGTAAAAGTAATGGAAATCGTTAACAGTTTCATAAAGATTTAGTTGGCGCTCTTTGAAGCGCTCGTTGGCGTAGTGTAACTTCGGTATTGGAAGCGATCACCGAAGTCTAGCAACGCCAGGTCCAGTCAGTCTTTGGATGGGTGACCGTTTAGTGGTATTTCATCTCGAGCGTTTCCTTGCTTCGGAAGGCACGCTTAGCAGTTGGTTTCGGATAGTTCCGTCAGATAGCGTTGTTACTATTCGTTAAGCCGAGTCAGAGGCCGCCTTAATAGGCGGCTTGAAAATTCTCTGACAGCAAGTTGACCACTAACTTGCCTCCACCAACACGCACCGGGCCCGCGTGGTAGAGTATGGCCCATTCCCTCTCACCATTATTCGTGAGAGGAGGCCTTTGCCCTGCACTGGGATTCTACAGGCTATAACTTAGGAAGAAGAAGAATATTTGAAGAAGATGCTTTACAAGGAATATCCCTGACTACCCCCTTTGGGTAGCAAAGCCGTGAGATTACAAGCTATACTTTAAAAAATAGTCGTACCTCAACAGCTCAAGTAAGTGTAGTTGCATATCTTCATAAAAATATTGAATGACAAGCAACTTTCAGCAGTGTAGGTATTTCATAGAAGAGATCGATTTTTTTTAAATGTTATTAAGAGGTGTCCCCGACCGAACGACATTTTCAGAGCCGCTACTAAATTACAACATTTTAGTAGGTATGCCTATTTTTGGCTATTTTGTCCTTCAGCTTCTAAAAACCAGAAAAATATGGCCCGGCCCTGCGTTTACCTATGGGAAGCGTCTTAACTAGATTTCGATGTTGGCGTCATAGTGATTTTTGTTCAGTTTCATTGTCTGAAGCCCCCCTTAATTATGTAACACATTTAAAACACCCTGTATAGACAGACGCACCGGCTGCGCTGCAGCACAGACTCACATCGTATGGCTTGGCGCTTTATGAAAGCAATGCTCTAAATTAGACATCAAAGGCACAGTACTGTGTCAAAGGTATGGAAATCGGGTTGTGAAAGAAACTGCTATTGGCTATGTGCAAAGTGGTGATACGAACTGACAAATCGATCGCAGCGCCCGGGGTGGCAGAAATGGGTACTTTTGTTGGAAAAGCTGCGTAAAATATGCTTGAATCTATGCAAATCCACACACTAACTCAACACGAAATCTCCAAAACTGTAAAGACTACAAACTTAAAAATTGGCATGGAAGTTTCTATTGGCATCTAGGTGCTCACTAAAAAGGGTTTTTTGAAATTTTATCTCCAAATGTGTGAAAACCGGGATAAAAGTTTGTACGGAAATTGATACTGCAAATATCGTGGATTCTAGCAAATAGGTATTTTAAAATGTTTAATATCGATAATGTTGCTAATTTCTTTAGTTTTTACATAATTTTATTATAAAATAACAAATTTTTAGCTAACATGTTACTTGAAATAATTCACGGCGGTCCGTCGCCGCTAGGGGCTTTAGTATCTTGTACATAGCCAATTCATAATTTTAATAGGTACGTCATGTGAATCGTTGCAAAGTCGTACGCAAACATCGCATTGGAAACCGACGTCCTTCGGGAAATGAGCTGCAGCCTAGCGTTTCCTTTCTAAAATTCTTCCTCGTAAGAAGTTCCCTGAATCAAGCATTAATCATTCTTATTTCACAGGATTAACAGTTTGTCAAGGGACCTCTTGTATTGCATGAACTGAGCTAATGACATCCGTTCGTATTACTTCGTATATACCTGTGGGTACTGTGGTACTCACTTGTACATTTTACTCGGCGGTTTACCAACCAATAGGGAACCGCCGATTTGTATACCTACGAAAATCTGACTTCATACAAACATAGAGATTAGTTTCTAGATGGTTTCTGAATTTCATTGACTTTAATTGGTTAGTATTGAAAATATCACTAGTCTTCGTTTGTATGCAGCGCGCATTTACGTATTCGGAATAAACTTATCTTAAATTTTAATTCAAATAATAATTTAACAATTCATAAAAATACTACACGAGCTACGTCTGTTTGCGATTATCGGTCCGCAATCGCGTTCTAGAAAACGGCTCTAACGATTTGGATAAATTTTTTAATATTCAGATAATGTTTTACTTTTCAAGTTTCATTTTGTAAGTGTACTTTGTATATATATATATTTTTTAAACATGTGTGTTGTAGAGTTTCTGGCCGCATCTTCTCTACAACGGAACACCTTCCGACGCGGTGGTAGAGTCAAAAATGACGTCAGAAAGCCATCCATGTGATTTTATTTTGAATAAAACATTTTGAGTTGAGTTCAAGTTAATGCAGTGGGCTGAAATATAAATGATACTTGGCTTGACAGCCAATCAGCTTACTGCTATCTCAATATTGATAAAATTGGAAGACAATTTCTTTTTTGTGTGAAAATGAATTTTCTCAGGAATGAAACCAATCTAGATTAACTTGGAAGACGCTAAGACCAAAGCTCGATTAGCCCTGGTACTAATATATTTTGTAGATCTGTCATAATTATAATTATGATATTATAATGGTCGATAATTTGCTGTTATACATAGAACTAAACTGTTAAGTAAGTACCTACTTATCTATAATTCTTCAATTCAATTATACTTTATTGCACACTAAAACAGAACATACATGAACAGATGATATCATCACAATACAATGTGTTACTGAATTAACGCAAAACTATAAAGTAGTTTAGAATCGAGAGCAGAATCGAATTATCATGTTTTCAACATAGGTATTTTTTTTCTTCTAAATGTTAAGTAATTTGTTTGTAAAATTAAAAATTTACTGAATTCGTTCTCAACCCACTGCCCGGGCACTCTCACCCTATTTACTACCAAAACAAGATTCTTAAAATGTATCTATGAGCACGTTAGCGCTTTCATTCATTGCTGAAATGATAACAAATCAAAACTTAAAATACTAATAATTTTTAAATTTTTACTATTAAAATAATGCAATTTTTGTTTCAATCTAATTTTTTGTTATAAATCAGTTGGGGTGTATGAGGTTTTGTGCTTATTCATTAACACGTTGTATAAGTGGTTACATCGTGTCGGAATTTCCTGAATGATATTATAAATTGGCGAAACATACCTTTCAACAGACGCATCGATAACGTCCTCCTTTTTTTAAAGTTATTTAGTACCTATTCGAAATAGAATAGACTTGTCCCGCGACCTCGTTTGTTCGGGAAACGACATCCGCTGCAGATCCGCCGTTTACGAGTCAAGGGCTTTGATAATAATAAATACAAACAGACATAACGTTCCGTTATTTATTTTCGGCACATGTCCGCCGTTCGCTTCCACATTATGCGATGATAAAATAATTAGTGGAAAGTTCGTTGAATTTTATAATTCATTTTGATTGTTGCGTAGTTATTTAAGGGGATATAATTCGGAGCGCGCTCCATACAAACGTACTATGGTGATATTTTCAATACTAACCAATTAAAGTCAATGAAATTTTGCTGAAACAATCTTGAAACAAATATCTATGCTTGTATGGAGTAAGATTTTCGTTAAAGTATACAGTTTCAATGCTAGGATTAATTTAAGATTTGTATGGAAATCTTTGAGGCACTGTAACTTTAAAACTATACATTTTAACGAAAATCTGACTCTATACAAGCATAGAAATTTGTTTTTAGATTGATTCTGAAAAATTTCATTGAGTTTAATTGATTAGTATTGAAAATATCACCATAGTACGTTTGTATGGAGCGCGCTTCGAATTATATCCTCTTAAATGTGCGGTTCATTTTAATTTATTTATATGATTTGTTCATTGAGATGTAGAAAAAATGATCATAATTATCTACAGAAGGATGAACCACCTCTCCAAAATGAAATGAAAATTTGTAGGTATAGGTGATTCTAATCAGAACCCTATATTTTATATCGCCTAAAGTTTTCAGGTTTCCGTACCCAAAGGGTGAAAACGGGACCCTATTACTAAGTCTACGTTGTCCGTCCGTACGTCCGTCCTACCTATTTAAGGCTGTAACTTTTGAACCGTAATAGCTAGACACTTGAAATTTGAAAACCGTAATAGCTAGAAATCGCAGAATATGCGTTATTACGGCGTATTTATTAACGAATAATAAAATGACAAAACGTTAATTAAGGGGGTTCTCAACAAGAATCTAGTTTTTATCAACGTTTTTTCTTCTCGCTCTATCGTTAAAACGGTAATACATAAAAGCGTCAAACTTGGTGTGATTATAGAGCAAACTCTACTGTATAACTAAAAATAATAAAAACCGGCCAAGTGTGAGTCGGTCTTGCGCTAAAGGCCCCGGAGAAAAATGTATATTTGAACCTTATGTGTTGTGTGGTACGGAACCCTCGGTGCTCAAGTAGCCCGACTCGCACTTGACCAGTTTTATTTTAATTACGATTAACTTTTTATAACATTTTCAAATGCGCTCGTTTTAAAAAAAACGTTAAAAAACTCTGTTAAATACATATAATTACTGTAGGGAACGTGGCCTACCGGTGTTTTATTCGGCTCCACTGGAGAGGCTTTAGTGGACTGTAGTTTTTCTGGTGGCGGGAGTGGTTCGATGTAAAGGAAAGTCTTGTTTGCAGCACTGGAGGAATTACGATAAATGTACCATTCGGTAATTACCTATTTGTATTCAGAATACTTACATTGTCTCATCCAGACGCTGTTTGAAACATCTACTTCGATCAAATAAGGCCCATGATAATGACTTTCTTAAAACACTGACTATCCAACAAGGAACAAAGTTATTTTTATGGTATCATTTTGAAATTTTTACTTGTGCATATCATAAATAATAAAAGAAAATTAAAGCACCTGTTGAAAGTATGAAAAAGCATTTTTTCCTCATAGCCTCTCATTATAATGAGCGACTCGTCCAACAACGCCATTGTGGACCTCTCGACCTCTTTTATATTCGCTTCCCTTCATACCAGCTTACTATTCTCTAGGCAAAGTGTGAAGTTCTTTAAATATTATTATAGAAAACCACGATAATAAATACGATGTCCTGTTTGCAATCGGATAGTGTACTTATGTGTACACTTATCTACACACAATTTGAATATGACTTAATCCTAAAACAAACCAAATTCAGACAGATTTCTACCTATCTCTTTACTAGGTGATTTTTTCAACACTTTAAAAATAGTCAGGGGTGATTCAGACCATCAAACTGAATAACTTTTACTTTAGGCACAAAGTCATATTATCGAAAAATCTGGATTACCTACTACCTGAAATAGCAAAAAAAAATCAGTTTTATAGAGTCTAATTCATTTGAGTCATAATAAAAGTTGCTAAGTTTGATTGTTTTGGTTTTTCTGTAAATTTGGAAAGTTTACAAACCTATCTAATTTCATGCATTTGTCTTGGACAAAAATCTTAAAAGTGACTAAAAAACTCAAATAACAAAAGGATTTAAGGATTTTAAACAAATTTAAAGAATTCACTAAAAATTAAATCCAATGACACTGCAGTTAAATACACTATTTTGTGTTTCATTTGACCTATACAAGGTGTTACAAAAATACAAATAAACATTTAAGGGGTTGGTTTAGACCATCAAACTGAACAACTTGGACTATGGGACCAAGATCAACGACCTTAAATGTTTATTTGTATTTTTGTAACACCTTGTATAGAACATGCATGCAAAGAAGATGCCTATTCATTCTTGCCTCTCCCTGATAACCTTTTCGAATAATGCCAATAAGGAACTTGTGAATTCCTCAAGGGACCCTCAAACTTTAGTTCAGAGCCGTGACCATAAACTGTAATTGAGAAGTTTATTTAAGTTTTCAACTTAACGTATAATGCGTACAACTAAAGATGTCTCGAGACATCTTTATTGTTTTTGCTATAATGCTAGATATTTTTACGATTTTATGTATGGTTTATACAACGTGTTAATGAATAAGCGCAAAACCTCATATACCCCAACTGATTTATCACAAAATAATTAGATTGAAAAAATAATTTCATTATTTTGATGGTTAAAATTTAAAGTTATTCACATTTTAAGTTTTGAGGCAAAAATGATTTGTAATCATTTCAGCAATGAATGAAAGTGATAACGTGTTCATGGATACATTTTAAGAATCTTGTTTTGGTAGTAAGTAGGATGAGTGTGCCCGTGCGGTGGGTTGAGATCAAGTATAGTAAATTTTAAATTTTACAAACAAACAAGACAAGGGACGAGACATGTTGAAAACAAGATAATTCGATTCTGCTGTCGATTCTAAACAAACTACTTTCTATTTTTGCGTTAATTTATTAACACGTTGTATATAAATATATATAAAAAGTTTTATACCATATCGAAGTTTAAGAAAGAAAAAATAAATGAGGTCGAGTTAAAAAAAATTGAGAAATAATTTATCTTACTGAAAGAATATTTTTAAAACTTAAAGATGGCGCAATTTAATTTCCTGCAACGCCATCTAGTTTGTAATTAGAAAATATATTTATGTTCCAGGTATTTTCACAAAAATTGACTTTAAAAAATTCATAATAAATTGATAATAGATTTAAAAATGAATGAAATGGTCCAGCACACGAAATACTTATATTTTTGGTGCCAGTTCTTGTTGCGTACGGTATACTAATATACGGTATACTAATACATCAGTACTAAACCATTCCCTTTGGTTCAAAATAATCCCCATAGTTCAAAAGGTGTGCTGTTACTTGGTGTGGTTAACTAAATTTATACACATTGTAACAGCATCTTAACCACGGTTGTTATAAAGGTACCTAATTAAGTTAACCTGTAAGTTTATAAAATACCAAAACTATTAATATTCCAATGGTTTTTATTGGAATAATACAGGGTGTTAAAGTAAACAGATGCATTACTTTAAGCAGCGATTGTACCCAAGATACTGAACACGTTTCCCTAAGTAACCAACATGAAATTCGCAAGAAAATTGTTGTATTTTCCATACTAAATGCAATCAACTAATCGAACATTATTATGAAAACTCGAAATTTCTTTTTTGTAAATTTCCCTTATTTTTCTTTGGGATATTTGTTCAGTATTATGAGAACAATCACACACTAAAGTAATGCAACTGTCTATCCTAATACCTGTGCTAACACCCTGTATATTAAGACCATCAAACTGAACAACTTTCTCTAAGAGGCTAAAAATCGTAATCGCGAAAAAAAAAGCAATTCATCATTAACATCGTTTTCATTTACAATAGTCTCGTAAACCGACTAGTACCAATGAGTTCTTCGGAATTTATGTACGATTTAGTAACACCACTGGCTTTTCGGTGAAGGAAAACATCGTGAGGAAACCTGCATGCTTCAATTTCGAGGCATGTGTTGTACCCACTGTCCATTATAAGTGGTGACGGGATCACCCCCCGTCACACTGGACAGAGTTTCGGTACTACTGGTGAAACGTGGACGTTCTGAGGTTTCAGAATATCTCTGACTACGCCCTCGGGGAATATAATCGTGAGCATATGCTATGCTATGCTACACTTAAAATTTAAACCAGTAGTACCGAAACTATGTCCAGTGTGACGGGGGGTGAGCCCATCGCCACTTATAATGGACAGTGGGTACAATACATGCCTCGAGATTGAAGCATGCAGGTTTCCTCACGATGTTTTGCTTAAGTGTAAGTAAATAAAAAAAAAGTAAAATATACAAGTGTTAAATATTGTAGGTTTAGTTCAAGTTGTTAAAATATTTTGCTGTTGCTACAGCTGAACAGAAGAAACTTATTTCATAGTTTATACCATCTTTTGTAATATGTACCAGTTTCAATGCAAATAAATTATATTTCATTATATTCTATGTTGTCCGGTTCTGTATGCAATTCTAAAACGGAAAGCAAGTTATCTAGAACCATTAAAAGCCGCGGTCCTGGCCACCGGCGAATTATATTGCTGAACAATTTCGAGCTCGCTTCGCACGCTCTAGGATAAATATTGCAGTCAGAAGACTCAAAAATACCTACCCCAGGCCATTGGGCCTCGCGAATCTGATCTTTCCCACATAAAATGTAGTTCTTGCACCGCCTCTCTGCACGCAGAGTACGTTGTTATTCTTAGTATAAATAAATGTGCAGACAAAAATGCGACAGTACTTGCTAGAATTATTTTTGTAACTATTTATCGAAGACAGACAGACGTTAGGTGGACAGAAGACATAACTTACAACGTAACAGCTTTTAAAATCTTATGAATTTATAAATCACTATGGCTGATTCTATTCTCCACTTCAAGACCGTGTAGGCAAGAAGCCAATGCTATTACTGACACATTGAACTCTGTGCAACGAGAATGAGTATTTGAAAATATTAATGTTGCAAAGAAAACACTCTTTAAGAGTCATTTTACCATTCAGTGGGGCCCTCATCACAATGTGAAAGATTTCTGAATAATGAAAACTGAAAATGAAGAAGTGCTAACTTCAACTAACTACATTTGCTATTTCATAGAATAGTTTGACCGTTTTTTTCCTTTTCTTTTTTAATTTTTAGTATGTACCGATTAAATCCTATAAAAGCATTGTATGAAAACATAACCCTCCTTCTGGCGCAGTCGAGTTAAAATAGCTGTAAGTATTTTGTAGCACCTTTTTTAATTTAGGCATTCTTGATTGAGAAACCTTAAATTTTGTGATGAGAGCGCCACTGATCGGTAAAAGGACTCTTAAAACAAAACGTTGCAAATTACTGAATAGACTTTGCTTGCCCTATTTTCCAAGAACTTTAAAAATTGCAGTATATGCAAACTCTGTCAAATCGCAACGTGGAGATTTTGAATGGTACTCGTGTCCGCAACCCTCAACCATTGTAGCTACACTTGACCCGTTTATATCGGCTGCTGGGTCACGATTCACTGATGACGTCACAATATAAGCGGCCCTTTGAAACTCCAAACGCAACTTCATTTAAGTCAGAGGGAATTCAATCACTATTTAAGTTTCAAACACTGCTTAGCTTTGTTATTGTAAAAGGCTCAGACAGATATCATGAAAGACATTTTTTTCTGAAAGTAGTGAGGACTTTTCGTATCATAATAGCAACAGATTTCCTTCACCGAATGTAGACGAATATCAGCAGATTAATATTTGGTGGGAAAACTGCCAAATTGAAACTGGATTGAACCATACATGTCTGTCGATTGCACCTGAAAAGATGGGCCAAAGTTCTTAGCGGGTCGACTTCAGAAGAGATGGAGGGATACCTTGATACCTTGAATGATGGGTGGATGGACTTGGCTCAGGTCAGAGATTTGTGGAGGATAAAGGAGGTAGCCTTTGCCCAGCAGTGGGATGAAATAGGATAAGAAACATCAAAATATCTTGCGATCTGCTTTCTTGCGATTCATGTCCAGCTGATCATAATATCAACTTATAATATGATTTAATAATTTTATTTTAGTTTTCAAATTTTATTTTTGTTATATTTACAATATTTTTTTCTTTTCCATTAAGGTTGAAGATGCGTTTATTGGACTTGTGGCTGACGTTAAAAGAAGAAAGATCCTCCCTACCTCCTACTCAAAGCTCAAAACCCTTCCCTTAAACATTCCTTGGCCGATCTTCCAAATCTCTAAGCGACAAAGCGACGTTGTAAAACATTCCACTACCTCAATCGATTATAAGCTTCTGACCTTATGCTATCGTTTGTACCGTTCCAAAAAGGAGACAAACATAAGAAAGACAATCACCAGTCAAACTTAGAAGTAAGGTGGAGAGAAGCGCGTAATCCTCTTCGGAGGGCGCGAGGGGCCGGCGCGATGCGGTCTCACCAGGGATGTACGTAATATATCCCGCTGACGAAGTAGTTACCCTGACATACCGCTCGGATTCGCTGCCCAGGCCTCGGCAGCGACCCACTCTTGATATTATCGTTGGACCACCGCCGCGGTCCGCGTCGCCCGGCGCGCTCCCCCCGCCCCCGGCCCCCGCCCCGCCCCGCGCCGTCTCCGTCCCCAAAACGGCGCCCCCGGAGCCAGCGGAGCGCGCGCCGGCCTCGCCGACGCCGTCGCTCGACCGCTCGGCAAAGCCGCGCGGCACCAAGGCGAAGTTCCTAAAGAAACTCGGTGCTCGCAAGGAGGACAATGACTTTGGCAAAATTGTCAGAACCCCTGCCCCCGATGAGTTCGAATTGCCAGCTCCGTTGCCGACGCCGGCGTTTTCGCGGAAGAATATTTTCGACCGTGATTTCGACGCGTTGTTCGATGTTGCGAATACGCCGCAGTTCACGGCGAACATTCGCGTGACGACGCCCGAGCCAGACTACCGGTCAGATGTGTCGGCGGCACACTTCCCGTCGCCGGCGACGTCGTCGCTCAGCCTGCTGCCGCCGCGGCCATACTCCGAGCCCAGCCCCTCACCGGCACTTTCCTACCGCACCTCCACCCCCTCGACGCCGACGCAACACCGCTCTTCTTTAGAAGGTTTTTGAACGAGAGTGTGGGATTTGGAATTGAGTGCGACATCATCAACTAACTGATTGCGTATCACGTCCATTGCGCATGGTACTTTGAGTAATTTACCAATTTTGCTTTAGAAATCGTTTCATTTTCATTTGTTTTTTTCTAACATTTTGAGTTTGTGTTTTAAATAAAAATCCCAACCATTCGATTGATAACAAGCCATTAATATTTATTTGTAAATTTCAGGATCAAACGCAAAGCCGAAGAAAGTTAGTTTCTTCCGGAGATTCAGCCGATCGAAAGAGGAGGCGCTGCCTCGTGGTGGCTACAACATGCAGCCACAACAGTCCATCGAGATGGTTCTCCGGGAGCTCACACACCCTGCACACAATGAGCAGCTCAAAAACCAACAGCAAGTTACCTTCAAGCTTGTTAAAACAGGTAAGAATTTTGTCCACGTAGCACTTACTGCATAAGAAGCATCATGAAGTCATCATCGGCCCACTTAGCTACTCTGGGCAATCTAATCTTCTCTTCCCAGATCTTTGATTCGATTCGATCATGGCTTTATTCCTCCTGTCATCACTTAGTCTAGCCAGGTGCCCAGCTACTTTAGCCCAGAATTCGATTTTCAATGTCTTAAAACGTTTGTTTTTCGTATACTAATAATATACTAATAAAAATAGTGTCCCAAATTTTAGCAAAGCAGCTGCACAAAGGCTGAATACACGTACCTAGATACACAGAACACAATGTTTCAATTACATTAGAAGTCTAACAGTTTCATTTATTCGGTCGGGTCGGTGTTTGAACGAGTGACGACTAGCGACTGCATTTCTAACCGTTCGTTCTTTTTATGTCACACATAAGCCACACTTCAAAGTGAAACAGTTTTTACACGGCACGTTCGTTGCACAAAGGACTTTGTCGTTGTAGGTACCTATTCGTAAATTCAGAGAAGCGGGCTTCAATGGCCAGTGTAATCATTTGCACAACCTTTTGTGATTTTACTGGAAGTACATTTTTGCTTCGGCCGTTGTTTGACAGTTTTTGTAAGCCTTATTGGATTGTGAATATAATTGGAGCCATTATTTTTTGTGATATGTTATATAGCACCTATCTTATAAGTAAACATTTTGGGAATTACTGTAGTGGCTTGTTCTAAGCCTTGTTTCGACCTGATTGTACCTGACCTGTAATAAAGTCATTGGAAAGAGAATAATCTTATTATGGTTTTCACCCGGCTATACATCGTATTGTGAAGTCTCACTGCTTTTAACTTTTTAGAGCTAGCATATAGTACGCACCACATAGCGATAAAAGCCGTTATGTGCGCTTATTTTGACATGCGTCACGTAAAAAAGACAGTGACAATCTAGATTTTTCTCGTTTTATCGAGAGCAGTATGCTAGGCATACTGGTAACACTGGTGGAAATGATCAATTAGTATAAATAAGATAACAGAATATAATTTTTGGTTCAAGTTAACTCGTACATGGTCATTTTGGCGGCAACGCGCGAGTTTACGAAATCGACCACAGATTCATCGTCATCTATCATCCCATCATCAGAATAAAGAATTTAAAGAAAAAAAATACGAATGGCTCAAAAGGACTAGTATCCAGAGCCGTTAAAGACAATCTAAAAAAAAATTATAAATTAGTAAATAACCGTCTCAAAACCAGTGTGACTTATCAAGCAGAGACGGCTAAACACTAAATAGAGAACGGACAACCACAAGCCGAAATAAAAGTCAAAAACATTGCTACATTCAATACAATGATGATCTACTTTAGAAACATTAATTTGAAGATAGAATCTTTAATACTATTAGAAATATCCTTCGAAACCCCGTCACCGCTCGAGTTACAATTCGCCAAAACAAAATAATGATTTATATTTACTCAAAGTCTAAATCCTCCGGGGCGACCTCAGAAGCCCCTTTCAATCTCCGACTGAAAACAAAGAGCAAAAGCAAATCCATAAAGCTAACAGTGCATAGTAATTAACTTGATAAGCTGGTGCTAGCGGCGTGAAGAGTTGACTCGCCGAATTTTAGCGAAATAGAATTGCTGATGTAACAACTCTGGATGCATTTTAATTAAATGTAAGAGTAGCTAACAAACAGAAGGGAATTCGTTCCACAAGACTATTGTCGGCGTTGAGGTAGACTCAATAAGACAGCACACATACCATTCAAATGTCTTCCTGTAACGTAGATATGCAGTCACGTTCAATGAAATTATACATGTAGAGCTAAACCTTGTAAATTTTGATACCAAATCGCATTAAAAAAAACTATAAATTAACAATCAAACGAGTAAAATTTTTTTTACTGCTGTCACAGTAGAGACCATACCTATGCCAACTTCCTGGTAGAGACTTAAGGTCAGAAGTTTAAAACAGTTTAGATAATTTTATATTAGGTATTCTAGGCGTAAATAATGTGTCGTACATTTGTGAAAGTTGAGTTTAGTGAAACTATATATTAGCTTCTGAAACTCCTGAGCATCTACTTAAATTCCTTATATTTTATTAATTAATTTCAAATACAAATACTATTTGCCAATAAACAGCGTAGGTTGCATAAAAATATCAGATGTTACCTAATATGGAATAATTATTGACTCTCATTTAGCCATTATTAAGAATATTATGCCTTTCTTAAATATTTATATCAAAATCATATCGAATCGAATAATCGAATTAATCTTTTTATTTTTCATTTCATTCAAAGTCAAAGTCATTATTGCACTACAAGTTAATTGCTTTCTTGCAATGAATTATTTCACTTCAAAGTAACATCATCATCTTTCATTTATATACGCAATACCGACAGCAAACGGTGAAGGAAAACATCGTGAGGAAACCTGCATCTGCTGAAGAAGAAATGCTACCGCGTATGTGAAGTCTACCAATCCGCATTGGGCATGCGTGGTGGACTAACGCCCATACACCGTCAGGGGTAGGCCTCTGCGCCCTGAAGTGAGACGTATAATAGGCTGATGATGATAATTTCATTTCAAGACCGTCAGACAATAACGTACGTTATCCAGAATGTCAAAATCATATCGAATCGAATCAGCGTATTAATCTTTTTATTTTTCATTTCATACAAAGTCAAAGTCATTATTGCACTACAAGTTACTTGCTTTCTTGCAATGAATTATTTCACTTCAAAGTAACATCATCATCTTTCATATATACGCAATACCGAAAGCAAACGGTGAAGGAAAACATCGTGAGGAAACCTGTCTACCAATCCGCATTGGGCATGCGTGGTGGACTAACGCCCATACACCGTCAGGGGTAGGCCTCTGCGCCCTGAAGTGAGACGTCTAATAGGCTGATGATGATGATTTCATTTCAAGACCGTCAGACAATAACGTACGTTATCCATAATGTTGATATCGTAAAGGTCAAAATCTCGATATCTTATCGTCGAAGACTTGCAATCTCAAACCATCTTTTTGGCAAATAACCCACAAAATTAAAGTGAAACGTATTATACGATGGATCTAGTTCATAACAAAGCCATGCCCCCTTCAAAGCATGAATAACAATAGGATCCTCTGTGTAACCAATATACTCAGTACTGTGTAACAGATAGGCCCATCCACTTGATTCACCGGACAAATCTAGTTTCAGCAATGCAATTTAGGTACCTACCACAATGTTGGTGCCCACGTGGAATTGTATTACCTACCGCAAAACCCAATGCACTTTGTTCTACGTTTCCGCTTTTTGGGTAATATAATACCACTATTACACGTTGTAACTTTAAACCCTTTCATTTTAAAGATTATCTAATTGTGCTATTCGTTTTCCATAAGTCTCATATAAAATCATAGCAAATAAGTCACAACTATATAATTAACCCCTTTAGTTATCGTCAGTTACTTTATTACAACTCCCAACTATCTTTCTAAGCATGCAGTTACAGCCGAATAAAAAGCCGTTGTGGTCCAGTGGCTTGTAACCTTGCCTGCCGTGCAGGAGGCGATGGTTCGATCCCCGTCCAGATCGACTCGTACCAATGAGTTTTTCGGAATTTATGTACGATTTAGTAACACCACTGGCTTTTCGGTGAAGGAAAACATCGTGAGGAAACATGCGTGCTTCAATTTCGAGGCATGTATTGTACCCGCAGTCCATGCAATCCATGTACAAGTAGCGACGGGCTCACTCCCCGTTACACTGGACAGAGTTTCGGTACTAGTGAAACGTGGATGTTCTGTGGTTTCAGAATATCTCTGACTACCCCGTAGTCGTGAGCATATGCATGTATGTATGTATGCAATTCCGAATGCGTAAAATGTGCGCGATGCGTACAAACGAAGTCTGGTGATATTTTCAATATTAACTAATTAAAGACATTGAAATTTATCAGAAACAATCTAGAAAGTAATCTCTATGTTTGTATGAAGTCAGATTTTCGTTAAAATAAACAGTTTTTATGCTAGGATTGATTTAAGATTTGTATGGAAATCTTTGAGGCACTTTATCTTTAAAACTGTACATTTTAAAGAAAATCTTACTTCATACAAGCATAGAAATTCGTTTCTAGATTGTTTCGAAAAATTTAATTGGTTAGTATAGAAAATATCACCAGACTTCGTTTGTATGGAGCGCGCTCCGAATTATATTCCCTTAAACTGTTATACCAATGTTAATGAAACCACAATCTCGTACTAAACCAGACGAATGCATGGAAAAGAATAAATTTAATGTTGTGTACCTAAAAAGAGAACCCACCGGTGTTTGCCGTCCACGTTAACAATCAAGTGCTCTAAAAGATTTTTCCATGAATTTTTCCTGGAAAAATCTCTCTTTTCTCTCTTTTCATGTAAATTTGAGTTTCAATTTCATACCTAGGCCATAGGTATTCTTTATTTTAGTTTTATGTTGTCCATTTTAAAATCCACGTATTTTTTCAAAATTTCTGAATCTCTTTTAGATTTCCCTTAACATAACTAATATTAAATAAGTCCCTAATAGTATAAGAGATAAGAGGAATTTTGGTAACCATCAGCTGCAAGGCTGATTAAGTATTCATAGGGTGTAGAGCCTCTCTGTGGTGGGAATGGATCAGTTCTGCCTGCATTACTTCAGTCGGTTTAGCAGTTACAGCCGTTCAAAGGTCTGGTATGGTTGCTAAAAATGAATATGCATGAATATGCAGGTATTATTGTAACATGCACTGTAGCTATGCAAACAGTACAAAAATTGGCATGGTCTATCAGTCGGTTTAGAAGATACAGCCGTTCAAAGATCGGAACTTTGAATGGCTGTATCTCCTAAACCGACTGACAGAACATGACAGTTTTTATACTGTTCACAGAGCTACAGTGCATTTTACAATAATATCCAATGATCAGCCTTGCAGCTAATCTTTCATTTGAAACAGACCTTTGAACGCCTGTAACTCCTAAACCGACTGGAGTTATGCAGACAGACCTAGTCCTTCCCCATCACAGATATGCTCTACATCCTATGAATACTGAATCAGTCTTGCAGCTGATGGTTACCAAAATTCCTCTTATCTCTTATTCTATAACATATTATCAATTTGTTTAGTAACTATCTAAAGTATGCACATGAATATTTACACATGACTCGCTACAAAGAAGAATCCAGACCACGGGCTTGGAGCTGTATACCAATTTACCAACACTATAATATATTGGGTTTTCGTTTAATAATTCAAAACGAAGCCAAATGTTACTAATAATAAAGTTGTCAGTTTAGTTAGACAACAAGTTCCGTCGTGGTGGTAGCTTAAAAAGAGAATTGACGTTTAATAAAAGTGCTTCAAGCTCCTTTATTGAATAAATTATTTTGACTTTGACTTTGACTTTGCTGCAGAAATGCTCATTAGAGTTAATCCTCCATAAAATCTCTTGCTAGCTTTTACAACGTCAACAAGACAAAAGGTGACAGCAAGAGCTTTAATAGAGGATTAACTTTAATGAGCGTTTCTGCAACTGAGTGTAAGACTAAGAAAACGAGGGGTCAGACCTTTCTAGGTATAAGCAGGAGAAAGATTTCTATGCGCCCCACATTGTTATTTTTATAATAGCCCCAAAGTCCAAAAAGACCCTGATTTATGTCCTAATTAATTTCTAGTTTATGTAAACCTTTATTAAAAAGCTCCTTTACAAACATGGCTTTGATTATACCACAGAGTACTATAATTACTACATTATACTATTATTCGAAAACCTCTTTATTTTTAGTAGCTGCTCTACCTTCACAACATTTCCATACAAATAATTTTATATGGCCTCTTTTGTTACTTGTTCCATTGTTTTTCTGTATTGTTTTAGCACAGTAAAATACGCTCTAAAAACAGTTCGTACATTTTACGAGGTATCACATTAAAGAGAAATGAATGCCTTTTTAAAAGGCGATGGGAACCTGTTGGATGAGGGCAACACAGGACCGCGACCGGTCGCTATGGCGATCCTTGGGGGAGGCCTGTGTCCAGCAGTCGACGTCTATCCGCTGAGATAATGATCACGACGCATCATCAACATCTTTGATGCCCACACAACCGAGTAGGTAACAGTTAGAGACTCTGCTTTTGGCCCATTCTCTGATCGCATCAGTTTCTCCGTCCTTTTCTGTTAACGTCAACGTCCATCCGATCTATCAGATTTAGGAAGATCTGAATTAGGAGAGAAAGAGAGAGAACAACGAATTAATTAAATGAAATTTGAAAAATGAAAAGTCGAAAGAGAAAGAGTTAATAATGGTTCACTCACTGATAAAAATCTTCACTTAATACGTTTTATTTCTGTTAGGATGCCCTGCCTTAAAAGCAAAGCTTGGCTGGCGTCCGCATCAGTCACCACCATACAATGACTACGAAACCCTATCATGGGCATGTCCGACACGCTAATGGCCGGTTTTTAAGGTGATTAAACAGAGGATGTATACAACTTTAAATAAATAATTAAACAAAAAAAACATTGTACATAGTTATTATAAAAAAACAAAATTTAATTACAAATTTTCAGTACATCAGTGAAATTCAAAAGCAAATCTTACATAATCTCATAAATTAACCGAAACTCTTTGGATGGTAATCTAATCACGAATTCTCATGCATTATTAATAAAACAAAGTTTATTCAGATCCTAATTTAATTCCAAGTTTATCGTACTGAAATCGTTTAATCCTCTAAGAACGTAATGTTAAGAAGGTAGTGAAATCAAAATTTAATAAAATTCTACGGCTTTTTCTTTCAATCGTTTCTACATCATTATGGCGAACTAGGTCTTTTTCTATGAACGTCATTTTAGAACGATGACATTGTCATGTCAAGCCATTTTCTGAGTAGGTCCTTTTCTAGGCAGGTCATTACGCTTTTGGTACAGTTGCTATAACACCGTAACAAATGCACGCTTAAAAAGTTTGTAGTAGTAGCAAAGTTACTGCTACAATACCGAAATAAGATTAAAATTCCGACTTCAACAGCAAACTCTATTATTTTTTTCTGTGGGTTTTTGATTATACAAAATATAGCTACGAAAAGGAATTAGTGATTTTTAAAGAATATAGTACCCGGGTATCTAACTGAACTGAATTATGTTTTCACGAACAAAACATTTTTTTTTAATTTTTTTTTTTTACTCAACGTGTTGCCAAACTTTACTACTTACTGGCTCTTTTTTTTTCTCGCTGTCTACACAAAAAAAGCAAATAATAAAGAAAGTTTTATATTTTCTGTAGGTACCTATTTGTGAAACATTTCAGTTCAGTTACTGCATGTTGTCACTCTGTCTACCTACAGCTAATATGAAGGAACATCCTAAACACAATTTGAATATTCACAGTGTCACTAAAACCAGCTGGCTCAATAAAATAAAGGCTTTCCACGCAATCTTATTATATATGCATGGATAATTTGCGCAGCGGAGTAAAAGTCAAATATTAAAGCTTGTGTAACAGAGAGGAAGCGAGATGAGGGTTTAAAGCTGTCAACCTCAACTCGGCTTGAACACGTCGGTTAAGTGCCCGTTACACCAGCGGGATCACTACCGATTTATTTGTCAATTTCAGTACTATGGTACTATAATGAAATAACTTTATTATACAGGAATATGATACAGTGCAATACGAGGCAATAAAAAGAAAGAAAGCTAAAACATTAAATGAAAAAAAAAATACTAAAAATTACTATAACCTATTCTTTACTATTATTTAACATAGTCTTATCTTGAAGGTGATGATGACCTTTGGTGATTTTCATGCACTATAACTCGTGCTGACACGAAAAAAATTGTTTTATTACATCTTTAAGCAAGCAAGATCTGGCAATGTCATGGAATCGAAAGAGGAAAATTATTGTTGATAATAGTTAACGTAACTTAAAGACTTTTAATGTTATTTGTACACCAAATTATTAATATGCACTTAATAATACACCATGGCTAAGGCTTGGTTTGGTTAAGACACAAATATTCGTATTAATCATACAAATATTATCTACTGGTGTTATTTAAACACGTGACTTACAAATTAAACATTAATGATAGTTCCGCAGAAGTGACGCACATGTCGGTTACATACATAATACAGAATGTGTGGATTAGCATTTAGTCAGGTTTGTTAGAGAATCACGATAGCAAACCGCTAAAGGTAATTATAGTTGTTACTATTGTGAGGTTCTTAATTGTTCGGTAGCTAAATGGAACAAAACAAAACATTAAAAGAGACAAAACAAAATTACAATTTCATTTTATTTTCAAGAAAACACATTACTTTTGGCATAACAAATATATTAATAAATATTATTAACCTAGCAACATGTATGTACTTATTTGTATACAAAATGTTAATGATTTAACGCAAAACTAGAAAATAGTTTCTTTAGAATTAAGAGCAGAATCGAATTATCATGTTTTCAACATAGGTAATTTTTTTCAAAATATTAAATTATTTGTTTGTAAAATTTAAAATTTACTGAACTCGATTTCAACCCACCGCACGGGCACACTAACCCTACTTAGTACCAAAACAAGATTCTTAAGCTGTATCCACGAGCACGATAGGGCTTTCATTCATTGCTGAAATTATAACAAATCATGTTTGCCTGAAAACTTAAAATGCGAATAACTTTAAATTTTAACTATCCAAATAATGACATAATTATTTCTATCTAATTATTTTGTTATAAATAAGTTGGGGTGTATGAGGTTTTGCGCTTATTCATTAACACGTTGTATATGATTCTGTAATTGCGTTCTAGAAAACAGCTTTAAAGATTTCGAAAAATAATCAAAATAGGGGTTTATGGGGAAAAAATCGATACTATTACCAGGTACTATTACAAATTAATGAAATAGTTTAGCTTTTATTTTCAAGTTGTATCAATTGTTTTCGAAACTTAAGTATTTTTAGGTATATTAGTATCGAAATATTTTTCCCAAAGCTTATCAAAACACTGTTCGTTACAAAAT
The DNA here is from genome assembly GCA_963924505.1 of Agonopterix alstromeriana. NCBI lineage: Eukaryota > Metazoa > Arthropoda > Insecta > Lepidoptera > Depressariidae > Agonopterix > Agonopterix alstromeriana. Next base: position 17,867,379 of record OZ004664.1, read on the forward strand.
TAATTGTAAATGTGTTTACTTTTACTCTACGCCACGCTACAGGTTAAGCCCGAAATAATTGAATTTTGCTCTCATATTCTGTCCATTACTTTGAATTCAATGAAAAGAATAATAAAGCTGATACCCAAATAGGACTATGCGAATATACACATACGTTATCAGCTTACCGTAAGTACCACGCGTGACAAAATTGAACTACTCTACGACTGCACTTTTGAAAAAACAGTTTCTGACCGCCTATGCCTTTAAATATTATTTTTGAAAATATCAAACGGCGAGTCCCCAGGCTTCACACCTAGCCTGGTGGAAGATCTTCCCGTTTCACTGCAGGAACCTTCCCAATACCACTACAATACCACTGGCTTTTCGGTGAAGGAAAACACCGTGAGGAAATCTGAATGCTTCAATTTCGAGGCATGTATTGTAATTGTTGTAAGGGATAGAATAAGGAATACTGTAATTAGGGAACGTTGTGGTTTGAATGAAGATGTATGGTTAAAGTAGAGAAGGGAATTACTTCGATGGTTTGGACATATTGAAAGGATGAATGAAAGTCGACTGATGAAACAGATATATACGGCGTGTGTGGAAGGAAACATTGGTTGAGGCAGACCTAGGAGAGGATACCTAGACCAGGTCTGGGACGTCATTAAAAAATGCCAGGTTTAAAGTAGCCGAAATCGAAGGGAATGTATGACAAGATGTATGGACTTAGAGGAAGCAAGAGAGGTATGTCAGAACCGCCCAAAGTGGAGATCTATAGTTTCTTCCTACCCCTCTGGGAAAAAGGCGTGAGTTTATGTATGTATGTATGTATGTATGTATTGTACCCACTGTCCATTACAAGTAGCGACGGTACACGGACAGAACGGTGGATGTTCTGAAGTTTCAGAATATCTATGGCTGGGTAGTCGTGACCATAAGCTATCCTATGCATGCTATGCTGGAAATATCAAAGATAAAATATAGAGGAAGATAGAAGACATTCACACTAATGACAATCGTCCATTCGAATAAGCGAGACATAAATAGCATAAATATCCCGTGTTCCGGATCCATTTGGAGGCTTTTAGTTGTCCTTAGTATACGGTTGATATTTTATCGATATAATTGAAAAAGTGGTGACCGTTCGCTGGCTGATATTGAAAGCCTTTAGTTACAAGTCAATGGGAAATACGGATTACGTAACCGATCATAATTTGGTATAAAATACATTATTTTTAGAATATACAGTCAGTATCATAATATTTGACAAAGCCTGTCGTGGATACGCACTTTCTATTTTTATGAAATAAAGAAAAAAAAAAGAAATGTCGTTATCTGCTGCCCGCGACTTCGTCTGCGTTGACTTTGAAAAAGTATCACAATGGACATCCAAAACAATGAGTATGAGTTGATCCATGAATATCCAAAACATATTCTATCGTATGTGTGCCAAATTTAAAACAAATCCGTGTAAATGCGTGTTTGAGTCACTAAATATCGTCACAAACTCATACAATTATAATATTAGTAGGAGGTAGCAAAGTAGAATTATCATGCTTTAAAATGTGTTTTCTTTGATTATTTCTGTCCTCAACTTGTTTGTAGGTAAGTACGAACTTAAAAAAAAACATGTTCTAAAAATCATAATTATTATTTCACTCGAAATATCTACATTCACCGGTAGACATAATTTTCCCCCAATGATATCCATTTTACCCAGGTTCCGCCTTAGAAAAGACCGTCGTCGGTACCTTCTGGCACAGGTGTTTTTATAAAAAATTTCATAAGATTCCAACCACAGTCGAAATTATTATACTGTAAAGAAAGTAATAATAAACTTTTTTTAATGTTGTTTAACGCCTTAAAGTAACCAGCAATGGACCCTGAATTGTCATTGTAAATTACATTACATTGTCATGTTTATGAAATAGGTCCCTGGCATTTTAGGCGCGGTTTATACGGAAGAGACGGGTCGCGGTGGTGGATATTCAAAGTAACACAATTATAAACCTTATAGTACGTAGCATAGCGTCGTTTGGAGAATTATGCCCGCGGCTCCAGGCGACGTCACCTGGAGCTGCGGGCGCAATTACACCTTTACGACAAAAACGACGCTACGCTACGTACTATAAGGTTTATATTATCCGCCACCAGCACACACGTCTCTTCTGTATAAACCATGGCTTAGATCAAAGTATGTGATCTAAGCCTGGTATCTTATTTCTTTCCATCTTACGTACGAAATGACCAGTCAAAAACACTATATTGATTCAATGTCGATACAATAGGCCTGCAGAATAGATAATAATGTTGATCTCAAAGTGGTTGTATGGTACAACCATGACAGTGTTTTTGATATACAGGGTCCTTCTTAATACGCTGACACTTTATTAAGGGGATGATATATATACCTTTAGGAATATCATATATTTAGATTATGGTAATGTACAGTGGGATCATGAGATGTCGTGCCCCGTAAATTTATGGTTTCGTGAAAATATAAGTAGGCACATGTAGCTTTCAGAAAAAGATAAAAAATACTATTCGGTGAATTACGGACGCCCCATGACAATTTAATTTTCCTTTCATATAAAAGGAAGTCTAGGTTTTGCTCGCGACTTTGTGCCTATTGTATTTTTTACCCGACTGCGCCAGAAGGAGGGTTATGGTTTTCGAGCGTATGTATGTATGTATGTATGTACGTATGTATGTATGTATGTATGTATGTATGTATGTATGTATGTATGTATGTATGTCTATTTCTTTGGCACGGCCTACAGCCTAAACGGCTTGATGGATTTTAACGTATGAGGTGTCATTAGATTCCTAAAAATTGTGAGATTGACATAGGCTATATTATTTTAATATGGCGTCTGCGATATAAAAAGAGAGGGGGAATAAAGATTTTTTTTTGATAAAAATTCCAATATGGGTATCAAATGAAAGCTAATAATCAGACAATTCTAAATATATACGTATTATAGTACTTTTATGTTACCGTTTCGATACAAGACTAAAAAGTATGAAATAAACTAAATTATTAAGATAAACAAAAAACCCGACTGCATTAAAAAACCTAATAACTGAAAAGAGAAAAACAAGCTCTATAATCACCAATCAGCTATAACAGCTTTATTTAAGCGAATATTATTTGAATTTTATTAGGTAGGTATTGCAGGCGGGGGCAAACCAAACCAATACCAACCAAAAATCGTTGTCCCCGTTTGCGATACCTACCTAATAAAATTCAAATTATATTAGCTCAAATAAAGCTGTTATAGCTGATTGGTGATTATAGAGCTTGTTTTTCTCTTTTCAGTTATTAGGTTTTTTAATGCAGTCGGGTTTTTTTTCTCTGTATTTTACTGTTTATCTTTTGGTTTAAAATAAATAATATTTGCTTCGATTGATCGATTGACTTTTCTGCGTGGGCATTGATTTTTCTTGAAATTTAGAGTTCCCTCATCAATCAGCTTCAGTCAATTTGGGACTAGGGATTTACTGATTTCAGTCATTCTGCGCCTAAGACATTTTAAGAATTGATAGTTTTGGACTAGGCCATTAATTTGGATTTTAGTCATTTGGGATTGGTCTGTAGGTACTGTACCGAGCTGCTATTCCAGTAAGGTTTATGTGCAACAAATCTCATAAATATCGGTATAACTGTTGTAGCGTGAATCAAAAACGAAAATATCTATCCAAACATCCAAACTTTCGCATTTATAATATTAAGGGGCCATAGGTTCAGACTAATATTTTCTATGAGAAACGTGATTGCGCAGCCCTCCGAAAAGTGTGCCGTATTTTCGATTAAAAAGAATTAATAAAAACACTTTTTATAGATTTTTTTAATGATTTCACTAGATAAACTGATGGCGAATATGTGAGTATAGATACCAAAAACTATTTTAAGTTCTTCTAAAACGAGATTTTTTTTTTAAAAATACTTGAAAATACGTCATATTTGTGATGATTTTATATCGACTGTAGTAATTCCAATCGTGTATTCAATTTATGATTTCACTAAAAACTATCCAAAAATACTGAGGTATGACTTTGTTTTCGCTAAATTGTAAAAATCTAGTCGAAAAATTAATAATAAAAGATGCCTAAAAGGTATTTCGTCCTACTATTGCGCCTTAAGTAGGATACTATTATTAGTGTTTTATCAAACATTTTAATCTCCTTTTACGTGTTATTGTGAGGCATCAATTACCATTTACGCGTAAAACTATCTCAATTACTGAACATTAACTAAATGGACTCCCTTTAGTACTCGGCTGGATATTTAAACAGCGGTTTCGGGCTTTATACTATCATTACCAATTTGATAGTGTACGAAAGCTTTTATACTGACTTTGGTATGAAATCATTGTCATCGAAAATCAAAGAACATGTCATCATATTTTGTAAAAGGCTTGCGTACACATTTCGCAATCTCACCGTTCACGGACCAAGTTTTCTCGTTCGCAAAGATGTTCATTATATCTACAGAATGATATATTTGGTGATTTACATTCAAGTTTGGGTCGTTGCTGTAGCTACTATACTGAGGTATTACAATCACTACCATGAGAACACAATACGTTTCACCTCACGCACTGATTATCTTCACTGGAATACCACATTTGCTTCTGTAACATTATGTGAAGTTGCCAACATCGACAAGATTGCCATATCGACAAATGAGCAACAAAGAAAGGAAGGGCTTGACAGATTGTTTGGTGAAATAGCATTCTACACTGGAAATTGCTTTTCATGCTTATCTGAATGTGACCAACAGCCCATGAAGTCAATATGTTCAATAAATCACACCAAAATAACATCCGACTATCGCTCTTCATGCCAAAATTTTTTCATAAGTTGCAAATGGAATGACGAACCAATAATTTGCTGCAATCATTTCAAACCAATACAAACTGAATACGGAGTATGTTTCTCGATAAACAACAGGCACGTACTAGGCACACAATCAATTTACGTCGTATCTACATCGAAAAACCAACAAGGAACTCTTGAGATCGTCGCTTCCCAGGATTACGAAGCCTTCTTACATTCACCAGAAGATATTCCATTTTGGAATATGGAATACGATCATCGTATATCAATGGTGTACGGATCACAATCTACTATAACCTTTTCCATAATGGATGTGGTGAATGAACCAGAGGTTCTGCTTATTGCTCCAGAAATCCGTCAATGCAGGTTTCCTCACGAAGTACCCGAGGGTTACCACTACAAGCATTATAGTTACTCGGTGTGCATAGTCCAATGTCGAATTGAAGCACAACTGCGTCTCTGCAACTGTACTCATCACTTGTCTATGTTGACGTACAAAGATCAGTTCTGTGACTTGGAGGGCATCAAATGCTTAACGAGAAACTACAGATTGTTGAGTACGCTTAGAGTTCCTGACATGCATGAGAATGGTTTAGTCTGCGATTGTTTACCTTCGTGTACTGAACCGGATTATAACGTGGTGGCTAAGAAGCTGGATGAACCTGAAAAGAATCTTCAAGCTGGTAGTGCTGTGTTCACTCTTTGCAATAGGCCTTACCAACGTGTAACTAGGCAAGTGGCGCGGACGTCGTTGGATCTTGTTGTCGCTATGGGAAATTGCTTTGGTCTTTGTTTCGGTGGCTCTTTACTTTCTATTGTTGAATTTGCTTACTACTTGTTCTTGAAGCGATGGAAATATCAAGGGAAAATTTAAAGCTGAAATCAGGTTAAACAAATCTTGATTATTATCTTAACTATTATAAAACTGTAACAGAAGCGTGTCTATGCATTGAAGATATTTACAAGAAAAAGATTACGATATGGTTTTTAGGTATCCCTGACTCCGAATTAACCAATTTAGAATTTGTGTCTATCTGTTTGTTTGTTTTTTTATTTGTTCGAGCATCACACGTTAAACTACTGAATCGATTTTGATCCAATATTTTTTGTTTGATAGCTTATGATCTGAATCAAAATCTGGTATTGCAAAATTTGTGCGAACAAAGTCGCGGAGGGTTGGACCCTCCGAAAGGTGCGTGTGTGTGCCGTATTTTCTATTAAAAAGAATTAACTAAAATACTTTTATGGATTTTTTTAATGATTTGACTAGATAAAATAATGGTGAATATTATGTGAGTATTAATACCAAATATCGGAAACTATTTTAGTTTTGTTTAAAAACATGAAAATACGTCATCTTTCTGACGATTTTCTATCGAATGAAATAATTCTAATCGTGTATTCAATTTATGATTTCACTAGATAAACTATCAAAAAATGCTGAGGTATGACTTTGGTTTCGGTAAATTATATAAATCTAGTCGAATAATGAAAAATAATAGATGCCTCCAAGGTATTTCCTCCTACTATTGCGCCTTAAGTAGGATACTATTATTAGTGTTAGGTTAAGGATAAGCTGTTTTATACTATAATCTTTACTGCGCTGGACACGTCTTTCCGGCGAAACATTTTGGCAAACCCATTTGCACTCTTCTGCGAGAAACCTAAATAGTTTCTCTAAGTGGCTTTCAACATCTGCTACTAAAACTCTCTAAGTCAGTTCGTAGCTTTTGTTTGCGATAACTTTGTAACAATTGAATTGCAACACGGATGGTGAGATCGTGTTTTGTTTCGATATCGTATAATACGAGTATTCCATACAAAACTCATTGTAATTTGAAATGAACAAACTAAACAGTTGTTTTTTTTTCAAATAAAGCGGCGGTTAGGATTTGATTTATCTAAACTGCAGAGTTGGGACCAAAACGGTAATCGCGAAAAAAAATCTGCTGTTCCATGCATTTGGGTAGAGTCGCCAAGCACTGACATTTTCTATGGAAATTGAGTGTGATTTTTGAAAGTCACACGTTCAAATCAGCAGTAGAAATGTAAAAATTACTATGGAGATTATGCATCATTCGATTATATAATTATACAGGGTCCTTCTTAATATGCTGACACTTTTTTAAGAGGATGATCAGACTGTCAAACTGATCAACTTTCTCTACGGGACCGACATCGAAATCGCGAAAAAAAAATCTGCTGTCCCATACATTTGGCCCGAGTTTCTTTGCAGTTTTTATGGGACAACTGATTTTTTTTTCGCGATTTCGATGTAGGTGTAATAGAGAAAGTTGTTCAGTTTGATGGTCTGAGCATCCCCTTAAAAAAGTGTCAGCATATTAAGAAGGACCCTTTATAGCACTTCCGATGTTTCTTCTCGATTTCAATCTTGGTCTCATAGTTTTGATGGTCTGTGGCTCCCCCAAAAGTATATGTAACGGATGTAAAGTTCTCCCTAGTATTATGAGAGTTCTAACCAGTATTAATTGCTATTACACGTCTAAAAAATTATTGTTAAGAACCCCTTAAAAAAGCTCTTTTCTTATACAACGTGTTAATGAATTAACGCAAAACTAGAAAGTAGTTTGTTTAGAATCGAGAGCAGAATCGAATTATCATGTTTTCAACATAGGATTTTTTTTTTCAAAATATTTAATAATTTGTTTGTAAAATTTCAAATTTACTGAACTCGATCTCAACTCACCAAACGGGCACACTCTCCCTACTTACTACCAAAACAAGATTCTTAAAATGTGTCCACGAGTACGCTAGCGCTTTCATTCATTGCTGAAATTACAACAAATCATTTTTGGCTGAAAACTTAAAATGTGAATAACTTTAAATTTTAACTATCAATATAATGAAATTATTGTTTCAATCTAATTATTTTGTTATAAATCAGTTGGGGTGTATGAGGTTTTGCGCTTATTCATTAACACGTTGTATAAGGTCTAACAAAATTAGCTGAAACTATTTTAAAGGGATGATCAAACCATCAAACTGAACAACTTTCTCTATGGGACCAATATCAAATGCGCTAAAAAAAACAGGGACATTTAGAGATTCTTATTTCACGATTTCAATATTGATCCCATAGAGAAAGTTGTTCAGTTTGATGGTCTGATCATCCTCTTAAAATAGTTTCACCTAATTTTGTTAGACCTTATATAAAGTATTTAAAGGGTTTAATTTTGTACGCATATTGTACCAATAATATTCTATAATGTAAACAAGTAGGTATTGTAGGTACGAGTACTTAGAACATTTACCTACTCTCAAACGTTCAGATCAAAGAGCTTATCAAAGAACGCCTTCGCAGTCTTGTCTATGCTATTAACATTAGAATGAGACATACGTAGGTATGTCGTCTGTTCATTATTTGCGGGAGAGCTATATCAAGTTGTAGTTTATAGCCCACATATTATAGTCCACTTTTTTTGACGTTTAGGTTTGAGTGTGTGGTGTCGAGTAGTATGGACAAAAGGCACCAAGTGACATATGGCCTTATGTTTACAGTCACTTTTCACACACACTAGATCAAAAAAAAGTGGACAGCCGCATAAACAAATATCTAAGGCCATATGTCACTTCGTCCTCTTTTGTACATACTACTAGACACCACACACTCAAACCTATACGTCAAAAAAAGTGGACTATTTGCAATTGGTATGGCTCACTCTATTAGGTATAATCTCCTTGTACAAACCTTAGATTCAAAGTCAAAATTGTTAATTCAAAATAATATCACATAGATAACTTTTTGACATCATGTTTTTGAATCTATCACCACGTCGGAAAGTGTTCCGTTGTAGAGAAGATGCGGCCAGAAACTCCTCAACATACTCCTTTTAAACAAAACAAAATATACAAACTACAATTATAAAAATTCAGTATTAAATTACATATTGTAACATTGTCAAGACCAGACATTTTGGTCATTCAAATAATCATCGAGTTTATAGTAACCTTTTTTACAGAGGACTTGTTTAAGATGGGACTTAAACTTGTTGTCTTGCAAGTTTAGAATATTTCCTGGTATCTTATTATAATAGCGTATACAGTGCCCCATGAAAGATGTGTTGACCTTTCTAAGTCGAAAATATGGTAGTACTATGTATGGGGATATCTATGTATTGGAATCTATGTATAGATGAGGGAATACTAGTGGATATTTCTGCTTTATTTTAAACCACTTGTATTTTCTATGTAATATTTGATTGTTTATGACTTGGTGTCAAATAAAGTTTTTGATTGATTTATTGATGTTTTCCTTTACCAACGAGGTACATTTCTGGTCAGAGGAACACAGTGGTACAGTCCAGTTAAACTCTCTTTCATGTATTCTTATAATTATCACCTTTCAAAAAAGACATCATAGATTATACCTGTCACACACATACGTAATTCTAAATCAGAATTAGTATTTCGTACGGATTTTCTTCCTCCAGAATTCCGTTCGGAATAATTCCGTATGTGTGTGGCAGGCGTTAAAAGTTTTTTGGAGTGGAATACAATGGTACTAAACAAACAGTAGAATTCTTATTTTTAGACACGATTTATTATTTTATTTTATTGGGAAACCTACAGCAATATAATGTAGTAGTGCTATGAGCTGATTATAAGTTTGTTTTCATTTCACATTAGTAATCGCAGAAATTTACTCACTTATAGAGAAGCCTGTGTTTTATTTTTACTATATGTGCTAGAAATTCTCAATAGTTAAAACGTAAAAATTTCAGAATATACACCGTGTTTTTGAGGATATGCATTAACTTTGGCCTGTTATTAAGACCATTAAATTTGTAATTTTTCAATATTTTCATATTCAATAGCGATTTCAATGAGTCGCAAAAATACATTTTTTTATGGTTTTTAATTAAGTATCAACATAAAGTTATTTTTTATTTTATTTTATTTATTTCCTTTTTGGAGAACTTACAGCTAAACAACAGTCGGATTTCAAAAGACAAATTGATAGTCAGATGCTGACAACAAGTTCCCACATATAAAAATAGAAAGAACAAAAAAGAAGACATATAATAAGCAATGTTAAAACATCTCTAGGGTATAACAACATTACTATGGGCCATCAAAAAAGTTACGTGCTAGAATATTTTTAACTCTATTGGTGCTTGTACAAAACAAATCGATATCGAAGTCCATGCAAATGTCGTTGAAGCTGCTGCTGGCGCGCTGCAGGAACGCGTTCTGCTTATAGTTAGTTCTCGCGAACTGAACGTGCAGGGGCGGCCGCTGCCGGAGACCCCTCTGGTTAGTGCGAAGGTTTACCTTGGCCAATAGATCAGGGCAGTCTATTGCTCCATTAGCGACATTCATTAGGTAACAAATGTCGCCAATATCACGCCGCTTTTCAAGAGGAAGAAAATGGTAATGTTTACACCGCTGGATGTACCCCGATGTTCTACGGTGCGCTTTGAAGTCTAGAAACCGCATAAATTTCTTTTGGATGCGCTCAATACGCACTTTGTAAATATCATACAAAGGGTTCCAAACTTGAGAGGCGTATTCAAGGTGGCTGCGGACGAAGGCACAGTAAAGAATTTTTATAGTCTTCAGATTCTGAAAGGAAGCCGAAGTGCGCATAACAAAACCCAGTGCTTTTGAGGCTTTACTTACAACACCGTCAATGTGCCTATCGAATAAAAGCTTGCTATCCAATGTAACGCCAAGATCACGGATCTCTTCCACCTTGACAATTCTGCTGCCGAGAAGTGAGTAGCCTCCATCAATTAGAAGGAGTTTACGAGAAAACGTCATACAAAAACATTTGGAGACGTTTAGTTCCAGCCTATTTAATTGACAGTAACTCTCAAATCTCAGCAGATCTTCTTGGAGATCGCGTACTTCTGAGTCGCTACGAACCTCCTTTAGAACCTTCATGTCATCGGCAAACAATAAAATATAGGAATTGAGAAAACACGTCTGTATGTCATTGATAAAAATGATGAACAATAGTGGGCCTAATATGGACCCTTGCGGGACTCCAGAAGGAATATTGGTCCATACAGACGTGTATCCCTGCAAAACCACAGCTTGAGTACGCCTATCAATGTACGATGCAAACCAGCGAAAAAGATCGCCATGTATGCCAGAAAGCCAGAGTTTGTACAATAACACTTTATGATCTATTCGGTCGAAACATTTACTGTAGTCTGTGTAGATTACATCTATTTGCGCACCCCCCTCCATTAACAGTACTTTACCTAAGGAACATAATTCGAAAAAAGAAATTGGGGCCTCTCATAGAAAATCGATCGGCTGTTCCGCACTTTTGTATGGAAGGTCTGAAAAAAATTCGTTTAGTTTTAATGTCTGAATACACCCTTAAAGTTATGTTAGTACTTATTTATAAACCCTAAAAAAACATTTTTTTTAGCGATTTCAATGTTGGTCCCGTATTGAAAAATAATAAAATTAATGATCTGAATAAAATCTTCAGGAGCACGGTGCATATAATATATCAAAGTCAAAGTCAACATTGTTTGAAGTCATGTTTTTGAATCTACCATCACGTCGGAAAGTGTTCCGTTGTAGAGAAGACGCGGCCAGAAACTCTACAACACACTTCTTTTAAACAACACAAAATATACAAAGTACAATGACATAAATTCAATATTAAATTACATAGTGTAACATTGTCATGACGATAAATTTTAGTCATTCAAATAATCATCGAGTTTATAGTAACCTTTTTTACAGAGGACTTGTTTAACATGGGACTTAAACTTTTTGTCTGTCAAGTTTAGAATATTCTCTGGTATCTTATTATAATAACGTATACAGTGCCCCATGAAAGATGTGTTGACCTTACTGAGTCGAATATGTGGGAATACTAATTTATTTTTATTTCTTGTATTGTAATTATGAACGTCACTGGTTTTGGGAAGAAGAGACAAATTTTCGCGAACGTATAAAATATTTTCGTAAATATATTGACTGTAGAAAGTCAAAATATAAAAAACACATTTGAAATATCTTTTATACTATCGAACCTTTATAGAGTCAGCGTTCAGACCTTCCACTCAAGATCTCATCTAAAATATACCAGTTTATTTTATGACATGAAGTGGAGTATCATATAAAATATTTAATAATGTTTACGAAAGGTACGCGAGTATGTTCTTTAAGGGCAAATTGAATTGAATATTCATAATGCCGTAGCTCTTGGAAAAACTGTACAATACGTGACCGGGTAAGAGTAGGTACGTTTCAGTAGGTACTTACCTTACTCAAACATACGCTTATGAAGTCAGACCTATTTCCATTGACGTTTATTGTTAAAACCTAATATAAAGCCGTGGTGGTCCAGTGGCGAGTAACTTTGCCTGCCGCGCAGGAGGCGATGGTTCGATCCCCGTCCAAACCGACTCGTACCGATGAGGGTTTATGGAATTTATGTACGATTTGTAGCACCACTGGCTTTTCGGTAAAAGAAAACCTGCACGCTTCAATTTCGAGGCATGTATTGTACCCACTGTCCTTTACACGTGGAGTCTTTCACCCACAGAAAAAATGTATAAGAAACCTTATCCCTTAGTTTCCTCGTACGACACCCACGGGAAGAAAAAGGGTGGTCCATTCTTAGCTGAAACCACATGGCTATGTCGTAAAAGCATTGCAAAATTCACATATTTTACTAAAGTTCACATAAGGTTCTATTTATATATTAATTTGCTTTACTAGTACCAACCAAGACCACGCAATCTGTAAAATTCAAGACACCCATTGTCTCTGTTATGTTCAACCTAATCTACCTGAACCTCGGAACTCAGTATCCAAAGACTAACCAGTGTTTACCAGTAGCATGCCACGCACGACAAAGCGACAAAATGATAAAAACCGATATGTGTATGTGTAATACGAGTATGTGTAAAGCAGCAAAGACAGATTCTCACACACATTTCGATTTTTCTCGTTTTCTCGAGTGTGGCTGATCTACGACTGTAAACTCATGGTAAGCCTTCTGGTCAGGCGTTGATTAACTTTGATGAGAGTTTCCAATACCGTTCCTCCACTACGCCAACAAGCGTATTTCGCTGTGCACTAGGTACACAGTACAACGTGAAATCCTCCAAACAAAGTTGATGCTATTGAAAAATAAAATTCACATGTTTGAAAACAAACCCTATTGCCATCAGAAACTGTCAGTCGATACGACCAAATTATTCGGGTATTACCTATATAAATAAAATTCAGATACCGCCCTTTTAAAAAAACAGACGAGTTTATTCGTACGTGGAAAATGGAAAAAAAGTCCCGTATAAAGAAAATCTCTTGTTAAAACGCCTCATTAGACTGTTGAAAGACTCCCTAATCTAAACACACGTTCAAAGAGTTCCAGACTTGGTCTTGAGGGAAATTGGGCATGGGGTGATTGGGAGAGGAAAGCGTTCCGTCAGGTCAATGAAAAATCGTGAAAAAGTTGCAAAATACGCTTTGAATCTTAGCATAACATTATAATTATGATTGTTTACAAGACTAATTATAAAATTGCTTTTATTTTTAATTATGACAATGTTTTTTGCTATAATTAATTACAATATTTAGCTCCATATTTTGGAGTGCACAGAAATTTTGCTGTAACTACCATTTAGAGTTTTGACAAAGTTACCGACAGCAATTGACGGCCGGCCCATACAAAAATGTCATTTAGTATAGGAAGCCGTCCGCCGTGGTCGCCGCATCGTCGGCGGACGGCTTTCCATAACTAAATGACATTTTTGTATAGGCGGGCCGTCGGTCGCCGTCGGTAACTATGTCTCAACCCATAAACCAATCGTTAACAGGGTATACGTTTAGCCTATGTAGCTGTGAGGATGAAATTACGTGTCGAGTCAGGAGCCAAGCTAGCCTTTCACACACAAAAATATCTTCAAGGGAAGAAATAATTGTCAACCCAAGTTACAATAATTTAATACTGCGACCACGCGGCGCGGTGGCAGGAACCAAAAGGCGACCAGGAATCAAACAGCGAGTCGAATTAACTAAGTAGGCTTAAGTAATCAGGCCTCTAACTCTGCTTAATGAAACCTCCGTCTGAGGGCTATATCCGGGATCAACTGTTATATAAACGAATCCTATGTAAGTCTTGCAAGACTTGTTTCTGAGCGATGGAGGTTTATTTTTTCTACGGCAATGATATCCCTAACATTACGGACCTATTCCACTCACAGCCATACTCAGCACTTCAAAACAAACATTATATATTAATTAATATTATCGGCTCGGTGGCGCGTTGCGGAGAGGTATGGACTCTCAATCATGAGGTCATGGTTCGAATCCGCACGGACAACATGCCACGTACCAATGAGTTTTTATAACTTATGTACGTATTACCGACTGCTCTCAAATGGTGAAGGAAAACATCGTGAGGAAACCTGCTTATGTAGAAGAAGAAATATTGATGGTGGATGGAGGTGCATGTGAAGTCTATCGGTCCGCATTGGGCACACGTGGTGGACTAACGCCCAAACACCCTCCTAGAGGGTAGGCCTGTGCCCTGCAGTTCGACGTATATAGGCTGATGATAATATTATAACAAAAATAAACTAATAGGTTAATAATATTCACAGAAATACGAAAAATTATAATGCAGAAATTTGCGATTTTACAGACCATGAACCGAGCATATTTCAAAACTCCACATACTGAACATTGGATTATTATTAGAAACATTGTTATCGGAGTTTGGAATCCAGAAAACTTGTGGAATGCGCACAGAAGTGCATAGTTTTAAATAGGTAACGTAACATTTCATAATATATGCATGCTCACTCTCCCCTATAGGGAGAGCAGAGCCTCACCAAAGCCTACACCAAAACCATTTTAACAACAATCACAAACACAGCTTAACTTGACTAAATTAAATGTTTTCAAAAAATATGATCCTTTTTATAATTTAGATTACTACACCCATGGGGTACGGTAGTGGGATATTATTTATTAAAGTCATATTGAAATATATAATAGTATAAAAAATCCCTTAACGTTAGACTCAACAACCTATTAGTAAAACGCATAAACATAATATAACGCGATACCTATAGGTCGTTGTGAGTGACGCGCCAACAAGGGTTTTAACAAGATTTTCCTCCTAAAAAGATGCAAAACACATGCGAAAGTAATTCTACTGGGATGCTATCTGAAATCGTGACAGATTTCTTACAAACACATTCACGAGAGAGCTGTCGAATGCTCTTGAATTTTCAATCCGCCACTTACTTCGGCCTCGGATTCCGTGAACTCTTATTTGTACGCGCTTATTTGTTTACTTGATTCGTGCATGTTTGTGTTCACCGTGTTTACACTGTTTATGGTGTTTGTGAACACTTTACCGTTAAATACTTCTTACCATACCATTCGTCAGTAGTAACATTCTATTTCTACATGAAATAAACTTATCGATAATTTATCTATTCTTTGTTCCAGAAAATATTAGAATTTTCGGGCTATTTTCATTACCAGAAATTTAGATTTGAAACACTGCTCTCGTCTATCCTTACATTGACTTTAGTTAGATAAGTATGTCCAAGAATATGTAATAATGATGTTACATACATAAATTAACGACCGTAATCCCTTTCGGGGTGGTCAAAAACATCATAATGGCGATTATAATTATGATAACTATCCAAAAACTCAATTTAATTGAATTTTTTTTATGAAATTGCAAAAAATATTACAAACGATCAAAATGATCCAACTAATAATAACAATTAATCTAATATTAAACAATACAATACTTATAATGTCATCAATAAAAGGAAACCTATTAATTGGTATTAATAAGTAATCCACAGATTACTGATATGTAGCAAGCTACAGATGCGACAGAAAAATTTGCAAATAGTTCCAACATTTCCGTTTTGGCGCTGCTGTCGTCAAGCTAGTTTGTATATAACTTGTTGTTGTGTAGTTATAGGTATACAATTATTCCGAAATGCAAAAGTATATTTGACCAAGGAACAACCAAATCAACAATATTATTATGTCATACAACGGAGAAGAATTAGGGCTTCTCATGGATTCTCAACTCAAACGAAAATACCAGGAAAAACACAAGATATAAGCTTCTGAGGCAACAACACGGCATAACGCTGCTGTTGCTGTAAGTTCAATATGGCGTCTCATGTTTCATGAGGGAAAATGTGACTTCAGCGCCAAAACAACTATATTGGAACTAAAACTGTCATAGACCTGAAGTAATCTAACCGTATGTTAAAAACCTCTTAAATAGTTGATCGTACAAATCAGTGGATTAAACATGTCGACGTATATATCACCCCGCCTCTCGAAGACGGCCCTGCTTCCAACGACCCACATCACGATGACATTTATCTTGACTACACGCCCCAGATGAGAGATTTGGTGAAAAATACGAATTATATCATTAAAGAACCTTTCTATGTTGTTAAAAGTGTTACCTGTGTAGCGAAGGAAGATAAAGTAACATTGTCAACGCGTCAGAAGCCGTGGTTGTAACCAACCTTGCTGTGCCGTGCTGGAGGCGATGGTTTGATACCCGTCCAGTCCAGGCCGACTCATACCAATGAGTTTTTCTGAATTTATGTACGATTTGTAAACAGTGGCTTTTCGGTGAACGAAAACATCGTGAGGAAACCTGCATGCTACGATTTCGAGGCATGAATTGTACCCTCTGTGCATTATAAGTGGCGACGGGGTCACTCCCGGCATGCTGGACAGAGTTTCGGTACTACTAGTGCATGCTATGCCAATGCGCCGAGGTGATGTGAATAACATACTATCGAATACGACACAGCTTTTCACGATACTTTATAGGGGCTGTTGACCATCAAACTGAACAACTTTAACTCTAAGACCAACTTTGAAATGGCGAAAAAAAAAATCTGTTGTTTGATAAATTTTGATCAAGTTGCTGTTGACATTTTCTATGGAACAACAGATTTTTTTCGCGATATCGATGTTGGCTCCATAGTGAAAGTTGATCAGTTTGATGGTTTGAACCACCCTGTTCGATGTGTAACGCATATAACTAACTTATGCATGCATTTCTGTCTAGAAGATTTTTCTAGGTTTCTTGTTCATAGCGTAAAAGATTCTCCTTTTTTAAGATCTAAGACCATGAAATAATATTCAAATCACTCATTAGACTTTCTGGAGTTGCTGAAAATATACACGTCAGTAACAGAATGGTTATTTGTTGAACCAGACCAAGTAAAAGCAGAAGCTTGTTTACCTTTGTAATTTTGAAACCAAAATCTCGTACCAAGCCTACTTAGAGACTTGTAATTACATATGGACACTTATCTCGTTACATTGTGCACAAATTAATTGCTTTACAAAAGCGTTGGTGAACCTGAATTAAATTGAAATACGGGTATTTCTGTGAAAGGCTTGGATCTGTTATGTTCGCGATTGTAACAGATACAGTTCAAAAGTGATTGACATGCTGTTTATTCTCGACTCTGTTATTTACAAAATAACTGTTAATTTGTTGTAAATGTTCATTAACTTACCAACTACTGCACGTAGGGTCCGCGCTCAAAAGTGTCCGAACCAAAAGAGCATCAAAACATATAAAGAGAACCAATTTCGCGAGACTCTTCGTTTGATCGACCGATTACGCGCACGTATAATGCCGTGCCGCGATGGGGTAAAAACCGCGCAAGCAAAATGAAAAAGAATTTCAGCATTTTTTATGTTTTTACCCGACTGCGCCAGAAGGAGGGTTATGTTTTTCGAGCGTATGTATGTATGTATGTATGTATGTATGTATGTATGTATGTATGTATGTATGTATGTATGTATGTATGTATGTATGTATGTATGTATGTATGTATGTATGTATGTATGTATGTATGTATGTATGTATGTATGTATGTATGTATGTATGTATGTATGTATGTATGTATGTTTGTATGTCTATTTCTTTGGCACGGCCTACAGCCCAAACAGCTAGACGGATTTTAACGTTTGAGGTGTCATTGGATTTGTAAAAATCGTGAGAGTGACATAGGGTATATTATTTTAAGATGGCGTCTACGAATTAAAAAAGAGAGGGGAAAAAAACAATTTTTTTTTGCTAAAAATTACAATATGGATATCAAATGAAAGCTAATCTAATCAGACGATTCCAAATATATAAATATTATCGTACTTTTACGTTACCGTTTCGACACAAGGCTAAAAAGTATGAAATAAACTAAATTATTAAGATAAACAAAAAACCCGACTGAAAAAAAAACCTATTAACTGAAAAGAGAAAAACAAGCTCTATCATCACTAATCAGCTATAACAACTTTGATTGAGCAAATATAATTTGAATGTTATTAGGAAGGTATTCCAGGCGGGGACAAACCAATCAATAACCAACTAAAAATTTATTTGTCCCCGTTTGCGATACCTACCTAATAATATTCAAATTATATTTGCTCAAACAAAGTTGTTATAGCTGATTAGTGATGATAGAGCTTGTTTTTCTCTTTTCAGTTAATAGGTTTTTTTAGTTGGATTATATTACTACACGTACTTAGGTTTATGTAGGTTAGTCTCGGACACTTTTTTCGAGGATTTTGTATTTGACCCGTCGTCCAATATTTGGTATGTCAATGTTTACGTTGTTTAATTTATAAAGTTAGGATAAATATTGGAAATTAGTTATGCAGTCAGTGTGAAATGCAATAATCCTATTACGAGTCTGGAATTATAATTTTATTGTAAAACCTAAGTATTATTGCAACACCTTACCTTAGTACTGCATTAGATATGATACCTGTTAAGCTTAGTGACGTACATAAACTGTAAAGTATAAAAGTCTTGCAATGTTTTTGATAGTTAAACCTAATCTGGAGCACCGATTTTATGTTTTGCCATCACATGATAGGAGGGTTAGCCCGCGATTCCCCTGAGTTCTATTATAAACAGTGTAACCAATTTTGTTCTGCAATAACAATTTTAAAGTTCGATTCCACTAAAAGTTGTTTTAAAACATATCGTAAAATTATTCACTTCTTTATGAATAATGTTTTACTTTCACTTTCCCTTTACACACTGCGACTTTTAGCATCGATGCAGTAGCGCGTTTTTGAAACGCGCGACAGCATCGCTACACCAGCAATGATCAGATTTTTGCATCGATGCTGTCGCGCGTTAGTATCGATACTAACGCGCGACAGCATCGATGCAGACGCGCGTAAGAATCGATATAGTCGTTCGACTGCATCGCGAATAAATGAAAAACCCACCTAAAAGGTTCAACGATGTGAAGACCCGCAAGAAAAGTTTTTTGAGGTTACAGCATCGATGTTGCATCGCGATTGTATCGATACTGCATTGCTACAGTTCATTGGCCAGCAGTCACAATGCTGTCGCGATGCTGTCGCGATACATCGCTACTGTATCGATGCTAAAAGTAGCACAAGTGTGTAAAGGTGGACCATTTGTGACAGTATCGATGCTGCATCGCGACCACATCGCGACTGCATTGCTGCTAATTGTCGCAGTGTGTAAGGGGCCTTATAGGTATAATGTTTACTCAGAACCTGCAAAATGCAAAGTCAAAGTCAAAGTCAATATAATTTATTCAATATAGGAGCTTGCAGCACACTTATCAAACGTCAAATCTTTTTTAAAGCGACCACCGCGTCGGAACGTGTTGTCGCTGTAGAGAAGATGCGGCCAGAACACGACTTAAGAGAAGTTTATTCCAAATGTGTAAATGCGCGCTGCATACAAAGGTAGTCTGGTGATATTTTCAATAATAACCAATTAAACTCAATGAAATTTTGCAGAAACAATCTAGGAACAAATCTCTATGCTTGTATCGTGTCCGATTTTCGTTAAAATATACAGTTTCAATGCTAGGATTACTTTAAGATTTGTATGAAAATCTTTTAGGCACTGTAATTTTAAAACTGTACATTTTAAGGAAAATCGGACACGATACAAGCATACAGTTTTGTTTCTAGATTGCTTCTGCAAAATTTCATTGAGTTTAATTGGTTAGTATTGAAAATATCACCAGACTTCGTTTGTATGGAGCGCGCCAACAGCAACAACATAAATTCTTAATCTAAAGTTATGTATACAATAATACATAGTCTATTTAATATGCTATTTAAATGCTGTCGGCATTTATATTTATCAGAAATTATTGGTAGTAAATAATACAGATAACGTAACAAATGGACAGAGATATTGTTATGTGTACGTTACATACAATGTGGCATGCTTTGGGGCACTTTCAAACAAAAATTCTTAAGGACTATGCGTTAGACGCATATTATTGTTTGTATTACAGTCAACATGTAAAATACAATGGGGTACCCAAGCTCGAACCGAATCAAACCTTTATTTTAGTTTATTTTGAAATTATAAATCCGAATTTTACCGACCTTGTAACAGAGAATGCAATGAAAAAGGCACCCTCACCTAATTGCGAGGTGTGCGGTACTGTGGAGGATGTCCAGCATTTATTAGTAGTATGTGTCCGGTATCAATCGCATACGCTAGTACTGTATAATAGTTTAAAATTACATATTATAACTGTAGGCTCTTTTGTCACCATTTTAGCAGCCCCTACGTCGGGAGAGGCTAAAATGGTGTACCTTTTTATTTATAGTACTAGTGTTTAGTTGTATATTCGTTAGGAAGTGTTAGGTTATCATTGTATTGTTGTCTAGAGTCTCAAGGAGGGACGCACGATGGGACTGACATAACCTCAGGGTTAAAAGCCCAAATATAAAAAAAAAAAAAAAAAAAATTACGAAATATTTTAGAAAAACTATTGTATAATTATAGTACAATAAAAAACAAACATATTGTAATAAACACTTAAGGTCTAGTTTGCATCGGAGCTGAGATATTTGACTCTAAAGGTTCATGAAAAAGTAACCAAAACCTTTAAGAATCAACTCATTTTCAATCAGTCAATCGAAACATATTACCTACTCAGCAAAGTTTACGGTAAAGAAATACAAAACAAGGCGGTCTTAGCCCTAAAAAGCGATTTTCCCCATACAACCTTAGAAGTTATTTGTACCTTAATAGCACAGCTCCGATGCAGCCTAGCAATGAATGTGATGTTTTTAATGTATTTTCAAAGGTCCTCTAAAAACCTATGTAAGTTTAATTACCGGCCGATCAACAAAGTAATGACAAATTTTCTCCATACAACCTTACTCATACCCATTTAGAATTTATTTTCTCGTCAAAATAAATAAACAACTATACTAGGCCCAACTTTGACGGCCCGATAGCACAGTCGGTAGTGAACCTGCCTGCTGTGCCGAGGGTCGCGGGTTCGAATTCCGTAAGGGAGAAATATTTGTATGATGAATATGAGTATTTGTACCCGAGTCATGGTTGTTTGTATCTATATATGTATGCTATATCGTTGTCTAGTCATCATAATAAAAGTCCAGGCTAGATTCTGGTACTTTAAATGTGACTAGATAATTTGTGTGACAATGTCCAAGATATTTACTAGGTGTTACAAAAGTAAAAATAAACATATAAACTTTTAAGGGGGTTGTTTAGACCATCAAACTGAACAACTTTCGCTATGGGACCAACATCGAAATCGCGAAAAAAAAATCAGCTCTCCCATACATTTAGCTCGAGTAGATTTGTAGTTTAGTATGGAACATCCGATTTTTTTTCGCGATTTCGACTTTGGTCCCATAGTGAAAGTTGTTCAGTTTGATGATCTAAACAACCCCCTTAAGAGGATATAATTTGGAGCGCGCTCCATACAAACGTACTATGGTGATATTTTCAATACTAACCAATTAAAGTCAGTAAAATTTTGCAGAAACAATCTAGAAATAAATCTCTATGCTTGTATGGAGTCAGATTTTCGTTAAAATGTATAGTTTTAAAGTTACAGTGCCTCAAAGCTTTCCATACAAATTTTAAATTAATCCTAGCATTGAGACTGTAAATTTTACGAAAATCTGACTCCATACAAGCATGGAGATCTGTTTCTAGATTGTTTCACCAAAATTTCATTGCCTTTAATTGGTTAGAATTGAAAATATCACCATAGTACGTTTGTATGGAGCGCGCTCCGAATTATATCCCCTTAAATGTTTATTTGTATTTTTGTAACACCTTGTACATGCATTATGCTCAGCCGGACGTATTATAGATATTTCCAAAGCAGTGACCAAACTCTATCCAACTCATAGTCATATTTTAATAGAAAATACTCAATAATGGTTTCTTCACGATGTTTTTCTTCACCAAAAAGCCAGTGGTATAACAAAACAATTCTTCAGAAGTAAAAGTCTCTTGTGTTTAAGTATTTATAAGATTTAGAGTAACTCGGTCGATCCGTCTCGAAAGTTGCTCGGGAACTTTCAAGTAGAGTTTAGTTTTCATACATTTTTATGTGCCTTTCGGGTGTAGTAGTTTTCTAGAGGCTACTTGCGAATTCAGGGTTAGAAATTGGATTATTTTCTTACAAATAGAAAAGTTCGTGATATCGAAGGTCTACGTTTATTATCGAATTGGAATAGAGAGATTGGTTTTCAAGATATCTTTTATATTTTAGAAATACAGGGTGTAACAAAAACACCCTAGTAATACTTAAGGTGTGCTTCAGACCATCAAACTGAACAACTTTTACTATGGGGCCAACATCGTTAAAAAATAAAAATAATCTCTCGAGACTTGATTAAAATGCACAGGACAGCAGATTATTTTTAATTTTTCCCGATGGTGGCTCCATAGTAAAAGTTGTTCAGTTTGATGGTCTAAACTACCCCCTTAAGTATTACTAGGGTATTCTGTTACACCCTGTATAAATGTAGTTCAAACGATTTCAAAATTGTTTTTCAAGAAGATGATCATTGGGTCATTGATGACCCGATCGATAGCTTAGACGCGTTTCAATATGGAGCCAACATCATAAACGCGGAAAAAAATCAGCTGTTCCATAGAAAACGACAATGGCTAATCGACTCAAATGTATAGAACAGCTTATTTATTTTTCCCTATTTCGATATTGGCTCCGTAGTGAAAGTTGTTCAGTTTGATGGTCTGAAACACCCTGTTCAATATGTAACACATTTCATTTTACACCCTGTAAAGACTTTCTTATTAGGTACTAGAAAAATTTTCTCCGTGCATGAACGGATGGTGCGTGCAGGAGGCGATGGTTCGATCCCCGACTCGTACCAATGAGTTTTTCGGAATTTATGTACAATTTGTAACACCACTGGCTTTTCGGTGAAGGAAAACATCGTGAGGAAACCTGCATGCTTCAATTTCGAAGCATGTACTGTACCCACTATCCATTATGTGGAGACGGGCTCCACTCCCCGTCACACTGGACAGAGTTTCGGTACTACTAGTGAAACGTGGATGTTCTGAGGTTTCAGAATATCTCTGACTACGCTCTCGGGGAATATAGTCGTGAGCATATGCTGTGAACGGATGAAGCCAGAACAGAAGCTAGTAAATAATGTTTGTGTTACGTTTCATTAAAAGTTATTTTCTCAACTCCTTTGAAAAGTCTGTCGTTTCATTCGTACTTGTATTCAGAGACAAGAATAACAATCCATTAGTATAAAAGCGGAATAAGCGCATTTAAAAAGCTGTACATAAGTTTTTTCCAACTCGTCTCTTCGTTTGACAAAACCGCCACTTTGTCCTATTATATATCTTGCATTATTCATAAAGGTATGCTGAAACATAACGGGCGGGAAAAATTCGGTGTTTGATATTCAATTACGCCGTGTTTTCGTATAATTTTTGGATAATTATGCATGAATAAACTTTCGTTGAAAATGGACCATTTTATTTTCGTTCCCTTAGGGCCTTTCGGGCACTTTATGAAGACCTTTATTGTGCTTGGGGACACCGGGCCGTTATATCTTTCTCACAGTTTAGCAGAGCGTATTGTAACCAAACTTCGTTGTACTATTTTTGTCTAATAATAATAAATAAATAGCATAGCATGCATATGCTCACGACTAAATTCCCCGAGGGGGTAGTCAGAGATATTCTGAAACCACAGAACATCCAACTTTCACTAGTAGTACCGAAACTCTGTTCAGTGTGACGGGGAGTGAGCCCGTCGCCACTTGTAATGGACAGTGGATACAATACATGCCTCGAAATTAAAGCATGCAGGTTTCCTCACGAAAAAAAAACTGAAAATAACTTATAAACATTTTGAGACCGTGTCTTAGACGGTCCTAGAATAGTCCGCCCTATTTCTTCCCATTGGAGCGAACGAGGCGACTAATGGACTAGGTTTATGCAGTGTCATTATGTTAGTAGCAGTTGACAGTAGTCAACTCGTCAGGATATTTTGAAACTGCCTTAAGCCATCCCCAGTTAGTTTTTTGTATAATTGACCGTTTTAGTAGGTAGTTTTTCGCCCCGAGCGCATCCGTGCTTCACAAGACACGTTAAGCCACAGAGGGCATCGACTCGTCAAGCAACAAAATTGTGACAAGAAAAGATACTATAAATCCTTTTAGTTCATCTAAAGTTACTTCTACATGTGAGATTTAATACTCCAAACTCTGTTAACACGAGACTTCATTAAAGGGATGCTCTTATATGTTCCTATGCTGTGCTTATGTTTAAAAGTTTCACGTGAACAGTGCAAAGTTTAAGGTGCAAAAAGCGGTTAATTAGGGGCTTGGCTATACTTTGGTCATAGAACATAACGTTCAGAAGATACACTTTTTAGGAAAGACCGGAAAGCTATTTGCCGCATTCTCTAAAATTCGTAATAGTCGAACGGGATTCGTTATATTTGAAGGTAGATTAAATACCATTTCCCACCTACCTCTAATCATATCGGTTTCCCGTTCTACCAGATAAAGGAGGGCAAAAAAAAATGTTTATTTAGCAGAAAAATTACAGAAAACCTGAAGAATCTTTTCTTCAAGAGCGAACAGACTTATTTCAAAATACCCTGCATACATACGAGTAACTACTTGGAAAAAAAAACTTTCTTCTTTTGGGTACCTAGAGATTAACGAATTTTTTTTTTTTGTAATTTTGCTGCATCACTCCCCAACTTGGTTAATAAAACTTATCTGGTATAATTGATAAGAGTAAACCTGGCCTGCTGGTACAATAAATACTCTGTGTTACCAGCTACCCCGCTCTCAAACACTCTCTAATTAGCTTCCGATGTATCGAAGTCGATAACAACACTTCCTTGCATCAGCATTTTTTACTTTTAATGACTTCGCGAGCATAATGGTGATGTTGTGTGATATTCATTATTATTCTGTGTCAAGTTGATTAATCTTGCATCGTAGGGAATGGGGATATTTTTAATCGTCGTTCAAGAACAGTACCTACACAAAATGACATTTAAATCATTCCAAATTGTTTAGGGATTATTCTACTAATCACTTTTACAAAGATTTTATTTGAGTTGTCGTTTTCATTGCTATTACAACGAAATAAACTGTTTTTGCGTGATGCTCGAACTAACAGACGGACAAAAAGATAAAAAAAATCATATATTACACAAAGTGTTAATGAATAAGCGCAAAACCTCATACACCCCAACTGATTTATAACAAAATAAATTTTGAGCCAAATGATTTGTTATCATTTCAGCAATGAATGAAAGCGCTAACTTGCTCATGGATCTATTTTAAGAATCTTGTTTTGGTAGTGTGTAGGGTGAGAGTGAGCGAGCGGTGGGTTGAGATCGAGTTCAGTAAATTATAAATTTTACAAACAAATTATTTAATATTTTGAAAAAAATTATGTATGTATGTATATGCACACGACTATATTCCCCGAGAGGGTAGTCAGAGATGACAAAAAAAAACCTATGATAATTTGATTCTGCTCTCGATTCTAAACAAACTACTTTCTAGTTTTACGTTAATTCATTAGAACATTGTATATAAAACCCAAATAGTAACCATTTTTTTTGAAAACATCTTCAAAAAATCTGTTGCAGTTTTTGATTAGTAGAGATAATAACGCTCACAGACACACACATTCTTCGGACTCCAAACTGAATCTGCAAGACTTTTAAGCAAATCAGACAACAATGCAAACTTAAAACTAAATTAAGACGTCCATGTTCGGGATTCGAAGCCAGGACCTCTAGACCCCATCTACTGGTGTAATTTCTAACCAATTTTATTATTGTTCCAGTGTCGGACTTCACGACCCAAATGTCCCAGTTGTACGAGAGACACTCAACTGAACTGCAGGGGCTGGTGGCTACCTTCCGTAAAAGAAGCGTAGAACTTCGCAAAGAACGGTAAGTACCTATTTATTATGCAAATTGGTTTTTTACTTGTTCCCGCGTCTTCAGAAAGAAGTATATAACTACTTTATTAGCCACAATTTAACGAGATCAACAAATGAGATTAAGCAGTTGACGACATCGATAATAAGTCTACGCGCCGCCGAAATCTTTTCTTTTAAAACGGGCATAGGCCCTCAATACCTTCCTCTGTGACTCGTGTATGCCATGAACAGCGGCGACCACTTACAACACTAGACAATGAAGTCCAGGGAGCGGGCGATGATTGTAATCGGTCTTGGAACTCATAAGGAATTCAATTAAAGAAGATATGAGGAGTAGGAGAGATAGGATATCTGACCACCTAGGTCTTGCCTTTTCTTCAAATAGTCTAATCGTATACTACAGTTACGCTCCAACTACTCCTGAGTTTCAAAAATGTGCCTTCAGCCCAACCATAAGGTTAATTTTTTCTTCAGCTAGACTAAATAATTCTGTTTAGGTCTTTCCTTTAGATCACTACGAACGTTTCTCCTTCCCTGAAACAGAATTCATTTTGTTTTCGAAATATAGGTGACCATTTTAATAAACAGTAGACACTACAACTTTTTGCTACCTTTTTGTCCAATGCCATTGAAATTTCTTTATCTATTTCTAGACATGGACTTGTAACAAAAATTTCCTTTCGCTGTCGGTTTAAAAAATTTTACGTTGGACATTAAACAGTGGAATCCTCTCAAAATCTGTTCAATGATTTGCCGGTGATACTTAACCAAACAGACATAGAAACAAAAAATTCGAATCAGAACAAATTTGGTAGTAGACTTCAAAAATATCCTATCTCGAGTATTTTATTCGGATTTTTATTGTACAGAAGTAGCTCTTTTATTTTAGTTATATAAGAGAGAAAGTAAAGTCGTTTTACAATAGATTCGCTATAGAGCCTTAACTATCCCTTATATAGCTGCAGGGACTGGTCGGTAGCTCCCGTAAAAGAAACGCCAAACTCAGGAAAGAGAGGTAAATTGCCGTAAAACTTTGATGAGATGAGGTTAGGGGCGGTGAAATATGCAATGGGCAATTAGGTGCGAAGCAAAGTTTGGTCAATGAATTCAAGTAAATTTTACGGTAGCATTTTAATTTACATTTTTATGTTTTTCAAAATACATTTTTAGAACTTAGGTTAGGTTAAACACAAATAGGAAATAATATAAGCATTGTATAGGTGTACTGTTCTGGCAGTTCAAGCTTATAATCCTCCTGCACATTCTTCCATCCATTACGGTCTAGCGTCAATCGCATCTCTACTTACTGACGCTTCTTTTGATGCCATTCACCCACCTGGCTGCTAGATGACCTACTCTCTCACTTAATCCCACCACTACTATCAATTAGTCAAATCGGCTCAAATATCAACCCACTGCTGGGCATAGGCCTCCTATTTATAGCGCTACTCCTCACGTTCCTGTGCTAATCTGATAAATTTTTGACTTGCAACCCTTAAAATGTTCTCTACCCAACGTGTTGGTGGTCTGCCTACTGACCTCACCACTATAATAGTACATTATGATACAAGTGATCAAAGTTGGTCATTACAGCCGAGGCGGGATTACAGCACGAGCCACCAAGGCGAGTGCTGCATACTAGCCAAGGCTGTAATATCCTATGCTCACGCGTTTCATACGACGTTTTTCAACATACTCGCGAGGAAAAAGTAATACAATTTTGTAAAATACTACAGTTTTAGACAAATATTTGTGGAAAATGGCGCTTGCAGGTCGACGAAGAGGCAATGACTTCAGCCGACATTCAACCAACGACATTTTGTTGCAAACAATCTAATATTAAAAACGTTATAAACTTAATATTTATGTATTTATAACGAAAATTAATGTTAATTTGTAAACTAAAATAAATTGTTTGATGAAATGAAGCGTTTATTTATCATGCTTTAACTAAAACAGATTAATTTATTCGTAAAAAGTTTTTTTTTTACGTAATAACTCTTTGTTGAGATTTAATCCCAAACTATAAAAAAAAAGACACATTACAATTAAAAGTAATCATTTTCACACGCGTGTTCTATAAGCTGGATTATGTACCTAAAAGCAGTGCAATAAGAGCCACTTTACGAGCAAGTATGTTGAAAAATGTATTTACTTACTCATAAAATAAATAGTAAATTAATAAATATGTTACAGAACGTCTACTAGTATTCCATATTCATAATGTCAACTCAATCCTAATTTAATATTGAGAGATTGGTGGAGGAGGGACCGTAAACTTACCCCCAACCCATTACTCGATCTGTCTACATTATAGCGAGCGATATTGACAAAATGACATGACATCCAAATCTTATGTATAGCGGAGTATATCGGATAACAGATTGAGTGAACCCACGTTGATCCCTGAAAGCATTATGGAGGTACTTTTCAGACTGCAAATACTATACACATGTGTTACAGTAATATATAATATATGAAAGAATGTGTTCATACACAATAGCTTATAAAAATAGCATAGAATAATTTGTGACTAAGATCATTTGACAAGTTACGCGTGTAATTCTACTAACAAACTTTACTGACACTTTTTGCGGGGGGCGAGGTAGCACGAGATACGCAACTTTAAATTTTATTACATTAGTTTAGATTCTAATTTTGAATATTAAAAATCATGAAAAACAGTGTCGTGTGAACCCCAAACGTGATAAGTTCGAAAATATTGTTCCGCAATTATAGGTTGTCGCGTTTAATGATAAGGTACAAAATTGTATGTCAATGCGTAAGATTTTTTGATCTTGTACACACGGCGACACATAAAGCTACACAAAACCAACATAAGCTGGCCGCGCGGATTTTGCAAAACGTATAACGTCCCGCGGCCAGCTTATTTTGGTTTTGCGTAGCTTGATGTGATGGGTAATGCTAAGGCGAGGCGGGTCCGTAAATAAATCGTCTAAGGCTATTCCACATAGTGTAGGCGTCATGTTAAACTGACAAGGATAAAATCTTGAAACTTGCGATAAAATAAAATAACAATTCCATAACAAGCCGGACTAACAAGTGCAAACTAAAAGGTTAACTAAGAAATTATCCAAGTAAACCTAATCATTACTCAGTGAGGCGTTAAGAAGGTAATCGAAACGTTCGTGGCACGATAGTGACAACAAGGGATAAACATATTACTTCGACTCGCTGGAGCGCAAACTAGTAACGTTTTGCTGCCAATAATAAATTATGGTTCACTTGTAACGTATTTCTTAAGGGTGTTGCAGAGTTGTCAATTTCATACAAAAGTTCGATGCGTAATACGCGCTGACGGTACAATTAAAAGTAATATTTATTATTTATGAAAAAATACTTATCAATTTATAATATAATTACGAAGATATAAAGTTTTGAACTTATCCATAGAAAATTTCAAAGCTTTATATCTTCGTAATTATATTATAAATGGCAAATGTTATTTGATACGCGGCATCTACATTTTCTAAACTATTTTTCCAGATATAAAATATTCCGCAGTAAAAAGCAGTAACTGCTCCCTGAGCAACGCTGTATTAGTCATGTCCAAAAAAAAAATATAAATATTGTGTATTGTATTTTGCTTTTGGTGTAAATAAGGTATATTTCATTCATTCATTCTCAATCTTAAAACGGTAAATAAGTACCTTGCTATACAGATCTTGAAAGGTACCCAGTTGACGGGAGCAAAGTCTTTGATTACCTCAGTACGGGGATATAGTCGCTAGTTTATGTTTTCCGGATAACAAAAAATTATACTTAATATCCAATAAAAAAACCTATTTCATAAATTTACTACAACATCAAATATAGTAAAACATGAAACATCTAAATTAACGCAGAGTAACGTGAGTAAATGAAGGGTTATGAATAAAAAACAAACATTATTTTGTTTTATTTTGATTAACGATTTACTGAATATGCAACGTGTTAATGAATAAACGCAAAATAGTTTGTTTAGAAACTAGTTTGTTTAGAATCGAGAGCCGAATCGAATTATCAATGTTTCGACGTAGGTTACTTTTTTTCAAAATATTTATAATATTTTCGTGTGATTTAAAATTTTCTGAACTCGATGCCAACCCACCGCACAGGCACACTCACCCTGCTTACTATCAAAACAAGATTCGTAAAATGTATCCATGAGCACGCTTTCATTCATTGCTGAAATAATAACAAATCATTTTTGCATAAAAAATTAAAGATGCGAATAGTGAAATTAATGTTTCAATACAATCTTTGAGAGTTACGCGGTTATTAATTATGTATGTATGTACATACATACATATTAATTAAGCTAAAGATAATCATTTTAACGGGTTCTTACCGCGTTTTTATTGTTTTTGGAGTTCCCGATATTTCAGCAGTGTTGCAACTGCCATGATCATGGGATGAAAACGCGGTAAGAACCCGTTAAAATGATTAACTTTAGCTTAATGTTTCAATGTAATTATTTCGTTATAAATCAGTTGGAGTGTATGAGATTTTGCGCATATTTATTAACACGTTGTACCTTACAGAAAGTGCGTATCTAAAGTTACACCCAGTACAAATAAACTAATAACATCCAAAGTGAAATAAATTAAACATTGACGTAATCTCTCAAAAGACAAAACCAGGAATACAGTAAAACAATTTAGCAGTAAACGTCGGGCCAAGTCACTTAGTTACACAATTACAGATGGACAAAAAGCCAAGACTGTCTCTCTGTTGAAGGCAATTTACTTGTTAGCCTGCAGGATAAAACTGAGGCGGCTGCGAACGAGAATAGCTTTTGCTATTGTAAGAGCATGGTTGGTGGTTACATTTATTAAATCTTTAGAGCTTCAGAATGCTTACAAAAGACTAATTTTGTACTACAAGTAACGTGTACTTACTTGATATTGTTCGTTAAAGTAGAACATAGTAGGTTGGTAGGGCTTTTAGGAATCCGTAGTCAACTAATAATCCTTATAATATCGGCATGTTCATCCGTCGGACTGTCGAGCAAAGTCTGTCCACAGCATTGTAGTTTTAGAGTTGTTGAACAGATTTTCCACTACTATCGATAGTAGACCTTAAAATACGAATACTAAAATTTAAAAATTATTCGTCAGTCACCTATTTGGGGATGTAAGCAAATGTATGTTTTACTTCTTAACTAACTCTCTTTAAGATATTTGAGGTCAATTAATGCGTAGGGGACCGCTATGAAATGACCATTGATTTTTTTACAATCACTTGCAGTCCCCGACACATTAATTAAGACCTAAAATATCTTAAAGAGAGTTAAGAATTAAAATATGCATTTGCTAACATCCCCAAATAAGTGACCAAATTATTTTTTACTTTAAAAATGTCTGTTTTTGGCGTTGGGGGTTTTTTGTTATTTGTAATTTAAAGTTATTTCATAATTTTTAAAGTTACATGAAAACTGCTGAATCGACAATTATTATTGAGAATTATCGAGAATTATTGTTTCAATCTAATTATTTTGTTATAAATCAGTTGGGGTATATGAGGTTTTACGTTTATTTATTAACACGTTGTATAAAAGAAATCAAAGAGTTTTAGTTACGCCGTAAACCAAGCGTCCAAATTCTACAATAAGGGAACCTTACACCATTAATCACCTTAATGACGAGCTCGGGTGGATGAAACCCGAAAGTTTAAATTGTCAGTCATTATAATACCTAACTAAGTTTTCATTATTTAGAAATACCGTTCTCCAGAGGCCGAAGTTTACGTTACAAAGATTTATTTGAAAGGATCACCAAATTCATACCATTGGAGTCGTACAAGGCGACATGCTGCGTTATTGTGGACTAGCCACCTATCACAATTTACATTTGAAAAAGTTGTTAGCTGTAGTAAAGTTTCTGATAACCCCAAAAGGGATAATGGTATAGAGCTTTGTATATACGAACAACGCATTGGCAGCCTTGCAGATACTCATGACAATACTATAATATAATACATGGTATTTTCAAGCCACAGTATACGCTATTATAATAAGATCCCAGAGAATATTCTAAACTTGCCAGACAAAAAGTTTAAGTCCCATTAAAAAAGGTTACTAGAAACTCGATGATTATTTGAACAAAATGTCTGGTCTTGACAATGTTACACTATGTAATTTAATATAGGATTATTGTAATTGTACTTTGTATATTTTGTTTTGTTAATAAGTGTGTTGTAGAGTTTCTGGCCGCATCTTCTCTACAACGGAACACCTTCCGACGCGATGGTAGATTAATAAACATGATGTCAAAAAGTTATCTATGTGATATTATTTTGAATAAATAATTTTGACTTTTGACCAGAAACAAAACAGCAAAACTAATGCTTAATTTAATAAGGTCATAGCCCTATATAACTTTCTTCGAATAGAAGGGAAATGAAGTATTCCAACAAACTAACTCCGAACTAGTGATCATGACAAATTCAACCGCATACAAGTTTCGAAAGTTATTAAAGTAAGTTTTCACAAGATACTCTTTTCGCTAAAGTTTTTCGACGATAATATTATATATTTTACAAAAGCAATGCGTGTCGTAGAAATGTTTTATTCAATACGAAAAGCCTGTAAATGTTGCCATCGAGCCTACAATAAAATATTAACAGGGGTAAGCTTTTGAGACACGACCCTTTTGTATTTTGATTTGAGGTTGGAATCCAATAATGAGATAAGATTCTCTTTCTAATTTTGAAGATATCACCATTGATATCACACAATAAATTCAAAGACTTTCTACTAAAAGAGTAATATTACTGCAGGCTAGGTATGTAGGTAAGGAGAAAAGAATTCCTAATGACCATAAGACCCTTCGGAAGGGTCGTCGCATCGTAAAGGACATTCACACACATTTAGAAAATAGAATAAAAGCTGTAGGTTGTGTGAGAAAATAAGGAACAGAGGTATTTGTAATGAAAGTGAAAACTGAAGCTGAATATAAATTTATCATGTAGTAATTCGACCAAACACGAGTGAATATTATTCTTAGATTATTTCGGCAGTTCCTCTAGAGTAAACTGATTTTGCGTTTTACCACCACTAATTTATGAGTAAGTTGAGAGAAAATTTTACACGGCCAATTTGAAAGGCGTAAAGCTTATACCGAGACTAATTATTAAATGTCAATGTCACAAAAAAACGTAATAAAAATAAACCTAACAAATAAAAACTGTATAACCTCACATTGCAATAAGTACGGATACAACGACCTCTTTCTTTAGGTTGATAATACATTCGTCCCTTTAGTTTGTTTGGGTTTAGTGTGATAGAACACAAATGAAGTTATTTCGGAGTAAATACTAAGACTAAATTATTCCTTGTACACTGTAGTTACTCTTCTATAATTCTATAATATAAGTTTGGTCGAATCCGGCCTAAGTTTACAACAGTTGTTATTGAGTACTTTCATGCTTATACTCTTGTTTATATCCCATTCGTCGACACCATAGACAGAAAGATATCAACAATTAATACCTGTCTTGCTACGATGTAGACATAACACCTCTCTAGCTTTTTCAATACTTATGCTCACACCTATGTCGCACTGGAGTAGGCATAGACAATAGATCGCTATATGCTACGATTCCACATCCGTTTAATTTTCAAGACATGGGCTATTTCAAGAATTGATAATGACATATATTCCCCGAGGTTCTCAGAGATTTTCTAAATCCTCAGAACTTATAATGTACAGTGGGTACAATTGCGGTTATAAAATTAAAGCGGCAATTTTAATACATACATACATATGCTCACGACTATATTCCTCGAGGGGGTAGTCAGAGATATTCATGAATGGTATGTACTGTACCCACTGTCCATTACAAGTGGCGACGGGTTCACTCCCCGTCATACTGGACAGAGTTTCGGTACTAGAGAAACGTGGATGTTCTGTGGTTTCAGAATATCTCTGGCAATTTTAATTGTGGTTATAATTCGCCGAAAGGTACCAACTTACGTTTACTCAAGGAGTACTTATGTACTTGCATAGCGTACCTTCAAAGAATGTCATAGGACCCTACAGGCTGTACCTAAAGAATTAATACAATGTTGCAAACACAAGTCACCTTAGCAAATTTTCTTCAAAAGTCCATAAAGGCTTGAATAATGTAAAAGTTCCTTACACGGGTGAATTACTAAAGTCTTGAGCCAGTGTATCGGGCTGCAGGTCGCCGACTTGCGATGCATTATGAATGAGGTCAGGGCCTAAATTTGAGAACAGTCGCAGTGCGGTCCCTTACTACTCTGACCGTTATATTTTATACCAACATGGTGCTCTGGAAACTGTTTGTCTGGAACTAAGAAAAATTATTGTTTCAAAAAGCACGAGTGCTATGTTTTCAAACGACTGTGTTTTTCCGCTTCATAGCTTGGCAAAGAATTTTCTATTTCATCTTGTTTGAATTCTTTATTCTTTTTTTTAGTAAGTATTTATTGTTCAAAAGGTAGTCTGTGTGGGTAATCTGTGGTGGGTGTGGTAATCTGTGTGCGATAACCCACACAAATCAAGACTGCATGCTGTTGGGTGGCACGAATATGTTGTTTTTGATTCATAAACTTAGTCGTATTTAGCATGTTTACTGTACTGTCAGCTAGTACAAAAAA
The DNA here is from genome assembly GCA_963924505.1 of Agonopterix alstromeriana. Classification (NCBI taxonomy): domain Eukaryota; kingdom Metazoa; phylum Arthropoda; class Insecta; order Lepidoptera; family Depressariidae; genus Agonopterix; species Agonopterix alstromeriana. Next base: position 17,902,073 of record OZ004664.1, read on the forward strand.
CGAGATCTTATGAGCTCTTTTGATTCTGCCATTTTTCGATCGTTGATTGTAAATCTAGTTCAGTTTTATATAAGATATCAATATCAATGATAATCAGGTAAAAAACTAACAACGTAAATACTAATAAGGACATTAGACAGTAGACAGCAACCACAGCAGAAAAAACCCTGTGTCATTAACAGCAATTAATTGTTTTTTGTGCACAAATACAAAGTATACCTACTGATTTGAAAATGTTTGTATAAGGCCTATCCCTTGATATCCTGTCAAAAGACTGGTTGGTTATATGCAGACCAATGCAGCTGTTGTGATTGCGATTTAGTCCTATCGAAAAATATGGTTTTTACCACATTTCGTGGAAATACGCACACCAAAACACCACCACCAGCACCTCACACCAATTTAACTAAATTATAATTTTATCGACAAAATTATAGTCTTACCTGACTACCGAGAAAATTTTGAATGAAACGAAACGCTAACATTTTTCAAATATTTCACAGGAAAATCGAAACCTTGTCACTTTAATAATTTTAGCTCGATCGGAATAAAACGAATTTTTTACAGAATTGAATATTCTAAATAGTTTAGTTTGTAATTTATTTCGGGATACCTTTGAAAATTGTTTCATATCTATACTCCACTCAAAATAGCAGTGAAAATTTAAGGCTATTTTTAATTACAGAAACAGAGATTTGAAACACTTACTCTCACTTATTTTTAGAACAGCTTTAGTAACGTCCAAGATATGTCGGATAGTACATCTTTCTCGTAAATAAATTATAATGGCTTATCAGAATTGACCAGAAAGCTGAATAGGCATCGGAAAATCTCGTCGCCTTTATTTGGAATGAAGTATAAGTATTTTAAGTTTTTAAGGAACAATTGGTGGAGTGAATTATCTTAAATCCATTTCAAACTGGCATTTAAGCTTTAGAAGCATGTCAACCAAATTTAGCCCCCAAGGAACTCCTTCCGAGGCATATAATTACTTAACTTTTTATCATGAATCCTTCAAAATATTCTGTCAGTTTCTTTAGCGAATGTCGACTTTTGCGTGCTGCTAATTTGAAAAACGATAAAGAAAGTTTCGTGATTAGAATTAACGTATTGTATGAAAGCTACTCATAAATGAGTTTCCTATTGTGGGTGAGTTTGACAAACAAAATAATTATTTGGGAAACATTTGAAACTGAAACATGGAAGCAGAAAGTAATAAAGAGACTGAGAGAATACTGTAATTTCAATGGAAGGGCAATTTCAATTCAATTGCAATTTATTAATTCAGAGAGCATATAATATTAAGAAAAAACAAAGAGTTTGGTAATCATTGCAAATATCAATAATAACAATTAGAAAACAAGACAATAGATTAATAGATAATTAATCATGTTTATTATACAGGGTGTAACAAAACACCCTAGTAATATTTAGATGGGTTGTTTAAACCATCACTCTGAAAAACTTACAAAATGGAATCAAAATCGCGAAAAAATAAAATCTGCGGTTTAATATAAAACTGTAAAACGTGGTATGTTGGCTCCATAATGAAAGTTGTTCAATTTGATGGTCTAAACCACCCCTTTATATTACTAGAGTGTTTTGTTACACTCTGTATAGGTATTAGGTTGTACTGGAAAGAGCAAAGTTTTATTAGAATTATTGCATCATTATAAAAGGTAAAAGATATGAAACCCTTTAGCAAACAGCCAGGGATATTATAGATACCACAATAATATTCATCCACATTTCAGTAACCCTGTCCAATATGACAGTTAGTGAGCTTGTCTTGTCGCCACTATTCTCTATCACTATTAACATTATTTTAAAACATGTAACATCTTTTGAAACATTATAAAACCTGTAACAAATAACTCAATCTATTTATAGTATCCCTTCCCTATAGCCCCGAAAAATTTCGTGACCAATAATAAATCAAGTTCAAGAGATTTGGGGCAAAAAGCCCTGTCATTATAACGGCTGCCGGTAGAGCACGCCTGTCATATTAACCTTGTCAAAGAGCACTTGATCGTGATCTTCAGCAAAGCAAACGCTTGTAATGTTCAACTGGAAGTGGCATAGAGATATTTTGCTCACGATGGGCGCTTGGTTTTATACCACCAGACTTTTCTGATCGCAGCGGTTTGACGCACAGAACATTATAAGAGGGGTTAGAAGTGCAAAGTAGGCGTGGAACGTGTCGCCACAGGTTATGCAATGATTTGCATAACACCATAAGGCGCGCGGCGTGGTGCGAGCGAGAGGGCATGAGTAATTGTAGCAGCGTGAGCGGGAAGACAAGTGGCGACGCCGTCTCCGAAGCAAAAGCGCTACTTTGCATTTCTAACCCCTCTTAGAATGTTCTGTGAATTTTTTTTGCGCTGACGGGTTTGCTCCCATAGTAAAAGTTATTCAGTTTGATGGGTAGAGTATGTGGTTTAAAGGTTAATGATACTTTTCCTTACACCCTGTACTTCATTCTGTTATTAAAAATAGTATTTAAGCTTAAGAATCACTGAAAATGTGAATTTAGCGTTATTTTCCAACGTTTATTTTTAGTAAAGGATAAAAATAAAATATATTCTATGTAGTTAAATCCAATGTTTGGACGTGCCTGACTGCATTCCCTTGCTCGGCTGCCCTCCCACCATAGATAGCTTAGGAGTTCAGTGAATTGTAATATACTTACAAAAACACTTGTAAGCCGAATTACTGCTTCAAATAAAAGTATACCTATTGCGCTCGGAATAGCTGAAAAATGTGAAAGAAAATAATAACCTTTGGAAATTTTACCCACGCACCTTAGCATTAAATTTCTGTGTCTGATACAAAAATAATGTATTTTTAGTCATTCATTCATTCACTTCACTGTATCCAAAAGCGTGTTCACTAGAACCCACGTTTCTCTTTCTTGAAATAAAATAATGAAATAAAATTATCTTTATCATTCATCCTAGGAAAATTATTTAAATGAATTGCAGATGAATACATTTTCTGATTCAATCGTATATTTGATATAGGTACCTTCCTTCACGTGTTTATTCCCATGTGGTACCTACCCCGGCACCCCATTTTGAATAAAACATCCTACCTATATTTCTACCCATGTGGATGTATACGAGACAAAGGAATAACTTTTAAAAACCGGTTAAAACTATTTGTCATTCCACATAATAATAAGATCGAAGCCTTCCTCGTAACAACTATGACAAGTGACAATTTAATAAAAAGATAATCAGCTGTCGTTTAAAAGGTGACGTAGAACTTAGGCACTGCTAGTGAAATGTTTGATATTCAGAATATGCTATAATTAGAATATCTCAGACAACCCCTTTCGGGGAATATAGTGGTGAGCATAGGCTATTATATTTTAGACCGTCCCGTCAGATTGCGTTCACAAGTTATTTGACGGCCCGACAGCACAGTCTGTAGTGAACCTGCCTACTGTGCCGAGGGTCGCGGGTTCGAATCCCGTAAGGGACAAATATTTGTATGATGAATATGAATATTTGTACCCGAGTCATGGACGTTTGTATCTATTTATGTATTCTATATCGTTGTCTAGTCAACATAACACAAGTCCAGGCTAGATTCTGGTACTTTAAATGTGACTAGTTAATTTGTGTGACAATGTCCAAGATATTTATTATTATTATTCTGGTATCTCTTACGGTGTTTCACGGGCCGTAGCCCGGACCTTTGGAAAGAAAAAACTACTCGGGTTATGGGGGTGAACTGGGTGGGTTATTGCGGAGAGACTCGGGACACCTGCCGTAACAAATGTCTCTAGTTTGTCAAAAATGGCAGACGGTGACTCGCCAACTCATTTAATGGGCCCCCCAAAAAGGCCGCTCGCAAGGAGCGACAAGGAGGCAACATCTACTGTGCGGCTAAGGTTGTAGAGAAGTGAGTCTGCGGGCGCCGGTTCCCGGTGCTAAGAGCACCAGGCAGCAGGTCCCGGCGTTATGACATTTTACACTTCCAACCTGGAGCATAGGTTCCGCTCTTGCAACTCCACTCCTGACCGGCCGGTTAAGGTAAGACAGGAGGTGAGGGCCAAATCAATCTCGGCCCTCTGGAGAATCGGGTCCGTGGTGTCGCCACTCACCATCAGCTCGCCACAAGCTGCCCTACGGCTTTTTTATTATTATTTACGGGTGGGAAGTATCTTTTGGACAGTACCATAATCAAAAGACTTTACTTTATAGTATTATCACCTATCTCATCCAGTAAAACTAAAAAATGTTAGGCCACGTAGACACGGCTATTACATACGGTTGGCATCCACAAGATCCAGTCGCTTTTCTGGCATACGTCCAGATCGAAACCAGATGACTGACGAACGCATTCTACGTGCAGTGGATTAGTGGTGACAGTCGGATCACCTATAATAGGTCTTCCGGCATCATGTGTTATGATTAGATATTTTACTAACCCAACAATTTTTTTCATAACGCAAGTCTTTTTCGAATTTATTGATTCTACATGTATGCCAAGTCTTTATTTTGTTAAATTGGTATTTCATAAAGAAGAAGATATGAATAAAGTACGTTGTTTTACTTAGAATTTAAATTTAGGTTACAGAATCAGAAAAAATTGTACACGTATTATTGTATTGAGTCAAGGTACTTACTAATCTCAAAATATCGGTAAATTCATAGCATCATCATCATCATCTCAGCCGATGGACGTCCACTGCTGGACATAGGCCTCCCCCAAGGATCGCCATAACGACCGGTCCTGTGCTGCCCTCATCCAACGGGTTCCCGCCGCCTTCACCAGGTCGTCGGTACCCACGCTGCGCTTTCCGGTACACGGTCGCCACTCGAGAACTTTTCGGCTCCATCGGCCGTCAATTCTGCGAGCAATGTGCCCCGCCCAAATCAATACAATTCATTTATAATGCTACAATTACCTTAGGCGTGTAGTTGCAACAAGCTTCTTAAGGATACAAGAACTTGGTACCTTCCAGCTCCATCGTCAGATAAGCTTTGAAACACCATAATATTCCATTACTATCTGATTTATTTTATATAGGTACTGGTCCAAGAGTTACTTGCAAGATATAAACACATTAACTAACACGTGAAGCTAAATAACAGCTTTTAAAATTTTAATTTCAGTGAAGTCGACTTACATTTGGAGTTGGTGACATAAAACTCGTAATGGACATTTGGTACTTCTTCTCATCGTGTGGGCAGCAAGCCCAGGCCCTGTACCCGGACTTTCGATTTTCGATATATCGCGATCGTTTCGGTCTGAACTTTATTGTTTTAAAGTTGAGATTGGAACATTGACTTACCACTACTGGACGGAGGGTCCGCGCTCAAAAGTTTCCGATTACGATTAAAAGAGAACGAATTACGCAACAGTCTTCGTTTGATCGGCCGACTACGCGCACGCGTGGTCGCGTGGCGCGCGCCGTGCCTCAATGGGAGAGTGGGATGGAAAAGAATTTCAGCATATACAATGTTTTAGTTGGTTTATATTACTATATGTATGAGTTTTTCGGAATTTATGTACGATTTGTAACACCACTGGCTTTTCGGTGAAGGAAAACATCGTGAGGAAACCTGCATGCTTCAATATCGAGGCATGTATTGTACCCACTGTCCATTAGGTGGCGACGGGCTCACCCCCCGTCACACTGGATAGAGTTTCGGTACTACTGGTGAAACGTGGATGTTCTGAGGTTTCAGAATATCTCTGACTACCCCCTCGGGGAATATAGTCGTGAGCATATGCTTATGTACTTAGGTTTGTTTATTTTAGTCTCAGACACTTTATTCGAGTATTTTGTACTAGACCCGGCGTCCATAGTATTCTACGTCAATGGATTGGAACGAAAACGTTCACGCAATTGCGAAGTTCGAAGGTCCGGGTGGGTAGAGGCCCTGTTGTCAGAGTTTTTCCAGTCCGCCTTACGGCCTCTGACGTGGTTTTATGTAACGACTACTGACACAAGAGATAGTAGCCGGGACCAATGGCTTAATGTGTCATGGAAAGCACGGAATCATCTTTCTTTTCAGACAATCAGGTGATTCAGCCTGCAATGTCCTAACCAAACGTATTGAAAATGCTTTTTAATAATTAATTAATCTTTCTTACCTATGATAAGTTATTCCTTTACATTTGCTAACATTTCTTGAATTGTTTTTGCAGTATCTCACACACCACGGCATTTTTGACACTGTAAATTGTTTTTTAAATCAAGCTAAACAAAGTAAATAAACGTGACCGCAGTGAGAGAGTAACTAAATGCAAGAGTACTATATCGCCGCAATAGAATGGGACAATGTCATGAACCGTGATGTTCGCTCTATACATTATACCTTGGGTAACGAGCAAAATCTTTACAGATAACAAGCAACAATGTAAACTAATATTCCAAGTTACTTACCTATGAACTAAGAGCTTAAGTTACAAAGAAGTCAATTAAGGGCCTATGTCGAAAAATAATTGAAGCGAAATGGGCGTGGCTTAGCGCAGCAAGCGCCCCGCGCCCCGCTACCGAACATCGTCGCGCACTAGCCCGCGAAAATCAAATCACTCAAAATGCGTAGAAGACGCTTCGCTGTTAATATATTATTAGTACCTTTTGTCGTATGAAAAAACACAATATATTATAATTAAGTATCGTTCTATTTATCCTCCTTGATTAATTATTAATTTGTTACAGGATCAATTACGGACAACCAATTTATAGATAGAAACAATACCTAACTAACAATACTCTTTAATTGATTTCACTTAAAAAACTTAAAACTCATTAATATCATACCGAAAATCACTGTACCTATCTAGAAGGAAAAAAACTATCATTACAGGATTTTGTTTTACTTTATAGTACGAGAGCTACCTGTTGGTCTTCGGTTCGGTTCTTGGTTAGGCTTTACGTCTTTAGGTCCCGTAATCAAATCAATTCAACTTCTTATTTTGTACTTGTAATTGATATAATACAAGTCAAAACATTCTATGGTCAAAACATACCGACTATCTAGATGAAACCTGAAAAAGAAAGAACGTGAAAAAATAAGTTTCGTAATACTGCAATAATCTCAGTTATTCTCGATACCACAAGAACTTTCAGGTTGAGAAGTTGTATAACACTCATAAACCTATTTTAAAATCCATAGGTAATTCTAAAATACCTCGCATCCCTCAGATGCATGGCATAGCATTGAAGGATGAGGATGATGCAGGATATTATAACAGGTTATGAATGAATTTTAAAATGGTAAATCAACATTTATTTACAAAACCACTAATAATATTTATCTTACGACCTAAAATCAACATTTATTTACATTAGTACATTACGATAAGTGTGACTTAAGTAGTTCATTATTGCACAGCGTGAAGTACAAGCAAGGGTGCTAAACGTATATGCAGGTTTAGGTCACAGAGTGCTGGAAAATTATTTACAACTTATTACCTTTTCTTTTCTCTCATACTTCTGGTATGTTCCTGCCTACGTTTCAAATTTAATGTTTTGTTCCGTTTTGTTTTTCATTATCACTGTTTCTCCTAGTACCCCAGGAAAATTAGGTGAAAAAAAGGGTCAACCTCGGATTGAGAGATAATAAGCTACAAATTTCTTTAAATCATCGTTATGACATCGAATACGTTAGGTCAAATGTCACATAAAATCTCGTTTATGCAGGTCAAAAGATTCAAGGTAAAATGTCAAAAACAGGTCTTTAGGAAATATCTTCTTTTCTATGCTCTAAAATGACCTTTGAAGTTTTAAAAAAAATTTTAGAACTTTAAATTTTCTTCAAATTTGGTCATTTATAATAGTTAACCGTTCTTGAGATAGATAGGTAGAACGCAAAGAGTTGTAACTCCCATAACGGTTTGCTCCCATAGTAAAATGATACTTTTCCTTACACCCTGTATAATATTATTTGGCGTTATTAATGAAAATACATAATTTCAATAACTATACACGAAAGAAGATGATGAAGAATTATTTCGAGTTTGAATCAATCGGGATAGAAAAACGAGTACAGAATAGTGACCCTGAGCAGCGCGCATTGAAGATATTGAATGAAACCAGTCACCGCCTGCCCGACAGACGCTTCAAAACAATACTTATATGGAAAGAAGACGACATGAAGATTCCGAACAACTACAAAAACTCACTCAAACGGCTGCACAACCTAGAAAAGAAACTAGACCGAGATGAAGACCTGAAAAAGAAATATGAAGAAAGAATGCAAACCCTCCTCACTTTGGGCTACGCCGAGGAAGCTACCACACCGCCGGTGCGAAATAAAACATGGTACCTACCCCACTTCGCGGTCATTAACCCCGCGAAACCGAAGATAAGAGTAGTACACAACGCCACAGCGAAGACAGCCGGACGCAGCCTGAACGATATGCTCCTCTGCGGTCCAGACTTGCTGCAATCTCTGCCGGGAGTTGTAATGCGATTTCGTCAACACCAACACGCCGTGTCTGCTGACATAAAGGAATTAATGTTTATGCAAATATAAGTTCAAGAGGACATCAGAGAGGCACTACGATTTCTATAGCGGGGCGACGAGAGAGGGAACCAGCGACCGCGAGAGTACCCCATGACGTCGGTGATCTTCGGCGCGATGTCATCACCATGCACCGCGCTATACGTGAAGAATAGAAATGCTTCAGACTTCAAAGAAAAGTATCCTGCAGCCGCGCGAGCCATTGAAAAGAACCACTACATGGACGACTACATCACAAGTTTTCCGACCGAAAAAGAAGCCAAAGAAGTATCGAAATCAGTTGACTACATTCATCGGCAAGCCGGCTTCGAGCTATGCGGATGGGTGTCCAATACAAATTCAGTAGTACAGCAGTTTTCCGCCAACTCGGGCGGCGCCACGGTCTCTATCGGCGGGAGCGAGGTCCGATGGTACAACGGGCCGAGCTTCCTACGAAACCACGAACGAGAATGGCCACAAGAGACGAAGACAGAAGCACCGAAGACAGGAGAAGAGAGGGGACTTGTCACGTCACCCACCAGCGACCTGACCACGCTCACCTACCTCGAATCGAGCGATTTTCGTCGTTCCCACTTTTGCTACGAGCTACGGTGCGCATGCTACAGTTCGTCAATTTATGTCGAAAGAAGAAAAATGAAACAGTATTGGCTACGAAGCGCAAACGAACGAAAGAAAACAATAAAAACGACTCTGATTCAAAGATTGATAAGAAAACACGCAAGAACGAGACACCGTACGTGAAGAAATGAGATAGCAACACCATCGGTATCGAAACGCACTATCTCATTCGCGCTGAGAAACTATGGTGGAAACCTGTACAAGAAGATTGTCTTTCCGAAGATTTACGTCGAGTAAGGAGCGGCGCGGCGCCTCAGCCGGGAGACAAGCTGTCGGCGCTATCAGTGGTCGTCGGCGAAGATGGCTCAAAGGAAGAATCCACGTAGCACCTGACATCGTTGAAGACACTGCGAGCCCGACCGTACTCGACGGGAAACACTACTTCACGCGACTAAACATACAACACGTACACGAGCGACTACATGGCGGTATCGAAACCGGCCTCCCCCTTCATGGACAGCGCGTGGGAGCGCATGGTACGCACCGTGAAGGAGGCACTGCGCGTCAAACTCCACGAGCAGTACCCTAGCGACGAGACACTGCTGACCCTGCTCGCCGAGGCGGAGAACACCGTCAACTCCCACCCACTCACACACGTGGCGGTGACCCCAGAAGAACCGGAGGCGCTTACACCCAATCACATCCTGTTGGGACCCAAACGACCTCACCGCGCGCAAGATCAGCGCGCTCAACGATGGCGGACGTCTTCTGGAGCCAGGTCAAAGAGTACCAGCCTCTACTCCAACACCGGCGGGAGCCTCACACGACCAGCGCACGCTATCGGCGACCTGGTACTCGTCTGCGACCCCACCCTGCCCAGCAACACATGGCCGACAGGAAGGATCGTCGCGGTCTACCCAGGGCGAGACGGCGAGGTGAGGATCGTGGACGTCGTAACCAGCAACAGGCATGTCCTCCGGAGACCGACCAAGAGGATCGTCGTGCTACTGGTTGGATCGCAGAGCTGCGACGGCGGGAGAAATGTGCACGACAGAACCTGAATTGACTACCTTTGTACATAGTTTTTTACATTACTTTGTTTATTTCGTTTTATATACCCTTTTATACTAGTAGGATAAGTTTAGGTTAAGTGTTCATTTCAATAAATAAAAATTTTCTTATTAGAATTAGGGCTTAGCACATAAGTTATGTAAATAGTTCTAATAGGATTCTTATTTGATTTCTCTAGTGATTTCTACCCCAGATTAGATTAGGTACACTTCCCTAATAAAATTAACGCATAGCACAAGAAAATAAAACAATTAGAATCGAGTTAGAAATTATAAATTCCAATTAGAAGTTATGCCAATAAGCTTCACTACTTCATTAGAAGGGGTAGAATCCTATTAGAAATAATTGTTAGAACGAGACAGAACGCTCCATCTCTGTCAGCGCATACAGGCGAGCGAGGGGGGCCCCGGCGTCCGGAACCTGTGTTATGAGGAAGCGGGGGCCGGGGTCATATAAATATTGTACCTTTCCTTTTCGTTCTGCACTCTGTTATGCACCGGCGGATGATGCACCTGCTATTTTTAGAATAAGAAAATAAGTATCTTAACTATATAATTATATTGGTTTGTAAGCGTAGAAGTTAAGATTGTATGAGAAATAAAGAGATTTGTATTCAGGGCAAGAGTGCGGGGTAAGGAGGGGTGGTCGCTTGAAAATGATATAAAATGGCGCCAAATCGGCGTAGATTCATTCCGGATCCAGCACTCAAGAAAGAAACAACTTGGAAGAAGAAACTCTTTGCGACCACTCGCCTTCCCTACCCTGCCCTTCAGCCTGGCTCACCATACTGACTACCCATACAATTAAGGGCCACAGAGTTTTCAAACTCTCATACCAGGCAAGATGTTCCGGAGCAATAGAATCCTTCAACTCGGTAAAAATACTGACAACGGTTCATAAATACGTTTATAACCTAATTCCATTATGACAAATAAATTTAATTATTTGAAGAAATTGAAAAACAAGATAGTAAAACCGAAAATTACGACGACTTAAAGATAATAACAGCTAGCTCTTGGTCTATGAAGTCCAAAAAAACTGCTATACATATTTGAGTGAGAAATATACTTAAGAGAAGTTTATTCCGAATGCGTAAATGCGTGCTGCATACAAACGAAGTCTGGTGATATTTTCAATACTAACCAATCAGTAAATGAAAAATTTGCAGAAACAATCTAGAACCTAATCTTTATGCTTGTATGAAGTCAGATTTTCGTTAAAATATACAGTTTTAATGCTAGAATTAATTTAAGATTTGTATGGAAATCTTTGAGGTATTGTAACTTTAAAACTATACATTTTAACGAAAATCTGACTTCATACAAGCATAGAGATTAGTTTTTAGATTTTTTCTGAAAAATTTCATTGACTTTAATTGGTTAATATTGAAAATATCACCAGACTTCGTTTGTATGGAGCGCGCTCCGAATTATATTCTCTTAAATGTGAAGCTGCTATGGCCTCGAATTTATTTTAGATTGTATTTAATATATTACACTATAATATTTACACGTAAGCTGGATAATTAATCGTAATTCGGAAATTGGGCATGCGAACGCAGGTCTGACGCGGGCAAAGGCCACAGCCGACTGAGCTTTTTAATAGATTGTGATAGCTTATATTACTGCCTGACGCGAGAGAAAGAGATGGGGCGGCGCGCGCGCCTGACTAAATAAAACGACGTAAGCGCCAAAACAAACTTTATTTAGTTGTGATTTTACTATTTATGTAAGTTAATTTCTGCTGCAATCAAAATTTATAAAATATCAATCTCTATTTTTTAAATCAAGTCTCGTGTTTCTATTATTCACCGTTTAGCAGTTCCAAGCGTTTATAGATAAAGACGGAGGCTACTTTGGCTTGTTTTTCTATCGAGAAAATTTGTCTTAATCGTGTTTTGGCGGCAATCAAAATTTTAATAATATGTTCAATTTACACATATCCTGAAATCATACTCCTACTGTTAGTACTTCATGATATCTGATGCTTTGAAGAATCCTATTTTTTTCACATATCCTCTTAATTCTGACTTGGATGAACTTTAACTTGCAATCAGCTCATAGGGTGTATACGCCCACAAGCAAGTTGCATGTTTGAAGCCGTATCGCGAATCGTGGGAGTTATTAAATTCATCTTGTTACATAGAAATTTAAAAACAAATATGCTTATACTAAAATTTTATTTCTAGAGACTGAAACCTTAATAATTCGGTATGTCAAGTTTCTTTTTGGAGGGCTGGAAGGCAGGTGATATTTTTTTTAGTTTAAGCAAAGTTTTTTCACCACGGAGTTCGAATGATTTTCTCGCGACCACTTTTACCATTTAGAGATAAAATCTTTGACTATTTGTAAAAGGATAAAATATACAATTTATATTGAATAAACTCTATGATTCGCGAAAAAAAATGAAATTAATTTCTTAAAATGATGTTTTCAATATAGCCCAAAAAAAAAACTTGACATACCTACCGAATTATTATAACTATAACAGACCTGACCGGCGTCCTTAAGGGGACATAATTCGGCGCGCGCTCCATACAAACGTACTATGATGATATTTTCAATACTATCCAATGCAATTCAATACTATTCAATGAAATTTTGCTGAAACAATCTTGAAATAAATATCTATGCTTGTATCAGATTTTCGATAAAATATAGTTTCAAAGCTAGGATTAATTTAAGATTTGTATGGAAATCTTTGAGGCACTGTAACTTTAAAACTATACATTTTAACGAAAATCTGACTCTATACAAGCATAGAAATTTGTTTTTAGATTGATTCTGAAAATTTTCATTGAGTTTAATTGTTTAGTATTGAAAATATCACCATAGTACGTTTGTATGGAGCGCGCTCCGAATTATATCGTCTTAAGACAAGTTTTTCAAACTTTAGTACACCCACAGAATAATGTGATACTGATACACCGTAAAATAAACTAAATAAATAAGTTAAGACGACGACAAAGTTAGTTTGTAAACTTGGTATAAGACAAACATGTTATTACTACTGCCGTCCGTTACATATAACAAATAACGTTTGTTTACTGTCGGTATCGGTGATTGGTGATGATGATGACTCTATGATTGCTGTGTTTCAGTTTGCTGAACATTTGCAAGTCACTAAAGTTTGGTTATATTTAACAAAAAAAAAATGTTCACTGAAGAAGTTTGTCTGAAGTATCTAAGTAGATGGCGGTTTGTCTTTGCCTGCCCCCAAAAACACAGTCGTGAGAATATGTATGGATACATATTCATGTCACGACTGTGTTTTTCAAACTTTAGTGACTTGCAAACTAATATTAAGCACATCATTTTTATGCACATACTAGTTTGCAAGTCACTAAAGCATTGAGTTTTGCCTCTTTAACATACAATATAAGTAGGCTTATCAAAACCAAACACATCAAAGCCAAATAAAATGTAAGCAAACAGGCGGTCTACTACCACAGATTATTTAATAGTCTAATACGAGATTAGATTTTCGCAATTGCGTGAAAGTTTTCTTTACATTCTCTACGAGTATTCCAATGAAGTTCAGACAGAAACGGTCACGATATCTTGAAAATTCAAAACTCTGAGTATACTAGGGTCAGATTAGCCTTCTACTTGTGTATCTCTTCCTAATGCAATAAAATAGATTAAACAAAAAATGCATTCAGCTTAAGGCATTTATTATTTCCTTCAGGCTCACATTCCGTCAAACTAGTCAAAGTTTGCGCATTGCAAGTAAAATAAGGATATTCTAAAAAATTACGCTACATTTACAATATTTCAGATCACCTTTATAAATAATAGTCGTGAGCATACTTTCTGCTTATCTACAGCCAAACAAAACTGATTAAAAATCGTATACAATTCACGTTTTGTAACATTAAAGCATTAGGTACTTGTTTTTGAATGGTAAAATAAATGCAACACCTAACTGCTATCTTAAAATTATATTCTACTGTATTAATCTAAAGTTTATTTTCCCTGGATTTTGTTTTGTGTATCTCTTTTGAACGGAATCTCGGGATCAGCCGTGCGCGAGGCCAGGCAACAGCTTGGAAGATGTTATTTTCTCAGTGAGAGCCTTTTTCAAAGAGTTAACATAAATAACACTAAATATAAATTATTCAGTTGGTCGAGACTCCATTGGTTTGGAAATTTTAAGGGGGAATCACAAGTTATACGTTTTTTCAAATACATCGAAACAATCGAATGTTTTTACCGAACACTTTTAGAATGCATATTATAATTTCGAATAATTATTAGGCTTTACTCTCGTCAAAATATACCTACTAAGCAAGCACGCAAAACGACCAATACGCATAACAATCAATGCGTACATCGACCAATATGTATTGCATAGCAATAAAATGTATGCGCACAACGATCAATGCGTACAACGACCAATACATATAACAACCGATACGCATAATGACAGCACAATAGATACGCTTAAATACGCTACGACTACAGCATGCGTAGCATGCTACACGTGATACGGCTTATCTCGTTCGTTCGCGTGCAAATAGAAAGAAAGCGAAGGTGTGATAGCGCTGTATCACGGTGGCATGCTACCTATGCTGGTGTTATAGGACTTGTTTTTTATAGTTACATACATACATATGCTCACGACTATATTTCCCGAGGGGGTAGTCAGAGATATTCTGAAACATCAGAACATCCACGTTTCACCAGTAGTACCGAAACTCTATCCAGTGTGACGGGTGGTGAGCCCGTCGACACTTACAATGGACAGTGGGTACAATACATGCCTCGAAATTGAAGCACGCAGGTTTCCTCACGATGTTTTCCTTCACCGAAAAACCAGTGGTGTTACAAATCGTGCATAAATTCCGAAAAACTCACTGGTACGAGTCGGCTTGGACAGGCAAGGTTACTCGCCACTGGACCACCACCAATAGTGTTGGTAGTGGTTTTATAGTTAGTTTCGCAAAATTAAGAAAACTACTTTAGTAATTAGACAAAGCACTTACTAATTCGTATTATAACGTCATTCAAAACACGTGGCATAATAATTTAAGTACATTACAATGATTACAAGCACTCGGGAATATACGTTTTAATATTCAACCCTACCATATTCAGGTCAACGTAATGCAATAGCTATTGGAGTCGATAGCTTTTTAATCTATTAAATAGCCCCAATAAAATGTTTTCGCTTTCGCTTGAAATACTTTTATTTGGGATTCAATAAATGAAAACCGACGGGCGAACCCTCCGTCACACTGGACTGAGTTTCGGTACTACTGGTGAAACGTGGATGTTCTGAGGTTTCAAAATATCTCTGACTACCCCCTCGGGGAATATAGTCGTGAGCATATGCTAAATGAAAACCAGAAAAAATACATTTCGATTTTCGATCAGTCTTTCTATCTATACCATAATCATCATCAGCTTATACAGATTGTTAGGGTAAACAGTTGCTTTACTTTAAGGGGTAATTGTACCCACGATGATGAACAACTTTCCCCAAGAAACCTTAAGGAAATTCTCAAAAAAAAATTTGGACTAAGAAAAGTCAATATTTTTTTTTGCTATTTTCTATAGGTTTCTTAGTGTAAGTTGTTCTGTATTATGGGTACAATCACCCTTAAAGTAAAGCAACTATTTACCCTATCACCCTGTATACGTCTCACTACAAGGCACAGGCCTACCCTCAGGGAGGGTGTTCAAGGGACTATCCTCCCTTGGTCGCGAATACCGTAAGATCGACGATTTGAGATGGGGTAATCCAATTCTTTCAGGGGAACTGCACAGAACTTGACCCTTCAAACCAATAACAGTATTTCAACAACAGACAGATCCCAACCTCCCAGAGGTTTAAATGAGAAAGGTTCGAATCCAAACATAATTTAAAGTGTTCTTGGCACTTCTCTATCGCCCTTCGTTAACCTCCGACGCTATTAGTCTAAGAGCCAGTAGAACAGAATACTACAAGAAATTAAATTGTTTAGAATCTGAAGTTTTTTCATGCGAATGGTAAACATTTCTTTAAATATTGAACAAATTATTTAAACAAATGTATACCATTGATATATACATATTTAGATACAATTTTTCACTGATATACACGGTGTTACAAAAATACAAATAAACATTTAAGAGGGTGGTTTACACCATCAAACTGAACAACTTTCACTATGGGACCAATATGAAAATCGCGAATAAAAATCGGATTTTCTGTACTAAACTACAAATCTATTCGAGCTAAATGTATGAGACAGCAGATTTTTTTCACTATTTTCCAATGTGAAAGTTGTTCAGTTGGATGATCTAAACGACCCCCTTAAAAGTTTTAAATGTTTATTTTTACTTTTGTAACTAATATAATCTAAATCATGACTTTTATCGAATATAATTAAATATTTTCTGATTTCTCAAGTCATCATCATGCAGAACTATAGACGTTAGTCCACCATGCGTCGTCAATATTGATTTGTGGACTTTTCTGATAAAGTTATACAGGGTGTAACTTAAAAACCCTGTAGTCTTATATTTAAATGGTGAGTTTAGACCATCAAACTGAACAACTTTCACTATGTAGCCAACATCGACATCGATAAAACGAGAAAATGTATGTTGTTTCATATAAAACTTTATTGTACCGAATCGACTCTAATATATGGAAGAGCAGCAGATTTTTTAAATTTACATATGTTTGTTCTATAATGAATGTTGTTCAGTTTGATGGTCTGAACTACCCCATTAAATATTACTAGGATCTTTTGTTAAACCCTGTATACTAAACCAAATGCCCTTTATAAGCACATACAAAACATGGATGCTCTGAGATTTCATAAAATCTCTGACTACCCCCTCGGGGAATATAGTCGTGAGCATATACATACATACATACAAAAACATGGATCCGAGAACATGGTTGGTATATGGATAGGAACCTACTTTGTTTACGCCACAGAACATTATAAGAGGGGTTAGAAATGCAAAGTAGCGCTTTAGCTTCGGAGACGGCTGTCGCCACTTCTCTTCCCGCTCACGCTGCTACGATTACTCATGCCCTCTCGCTCGAACCACGCCGCGTGCCTTATGGTGTAATGCAAATCATTGCATAACCTGTGGCGACACTTTCCTACTTTGCACTTCTAACCCCTCTTATTATGTTCTGTGGTTTACGCAGTCTCTCCTACTATGAATACTTGAATTTTGACTGATTAATCAAGTCTCACAAATTCGTAACACGAACATTGATGGAAAGCCATTCATTCGTTGTAACTTCCTTATTCCCTCCAGAAATCTTGCCGATTCAAGACAGTATGCTGCTTGAATATAAAGTTACCTCAATTACCACGCCTGCCCATCTATAAGCTTCTTAATTACTTGCCAGTTCCAGATTAAACGTTGGAATTGAAGACAAAATTGGTTATATCAGCACCCAGGACCTTAGATAAATCACTAGAGTTTGCAAAAATTACACCAGATTTTAAGTCAAATCATAAGCTTTCAAATAAACGAAGTTTCATAAAAATCGGTTCAGTAGTTTTGGAAAAAACAAACAAACAGACGGACAAAAAATCTAGTAATAGTTGATTTGGAGTAAGAGACACCTTAAAACCATATCGTAATCTTTTTCTTGTAAATATCTTCAATATACAAGGTGTTACAAAAATATAAATAAACATTTAAGGGGGTGGTTTAGACCATCAAACTGAACAACTTTCACTATGGGAGCAATATCGAAATCGCGATAAAAAAAATTATCTTCCATACTAAACTACAAATCTACTCGAGCTAAATGTATGGGACAGTTGATTTTTTTTTCGCGATTTCGATGTTGGTCCCATAGTGAAAGTTGTTCAGGTTGATTTAAATATTTATTTTTACTTTTGTAACAACTTGTATAGGAAGAAATTGATATCATTAGCATAGTTTTAAACTAGGAGACCCACCAAAATGAACAACTTTTAATATGGGAGCAAACAGATCGCGGAGCAAAATCAGCTGTTCCATATTAAACTGCAATGCCTACTCCTCTCAAATGTATGCAACAGCTGATTTTTTTTGTTCTAATCGGTTAGCTCCAATAGTAAAAGTTGTTAGTTTAAGTATTATTTTTTATTTATTAACACTTTAGATACAGGTTCCTTCTCAATATGCTGGCACTTTTTAAGTGGATGATCGGACCATCAAACTGAACAACTTTCTCTGTGGGACCAACATCGAAATCGCCAAAAAAATCTACTGTCCCATACATTTTGCTAGAGTTTTGCAGTTTTGTTTGGAATAGTTGATTTTTATTTCGCGATTTTGATTTTGGTGCCTAAAAGTTGTTCAATTTAATGGTCTGATTATCCTCTTAAAAAGTGTCAGCATATTAAAAAGGACTCTATATAGGGTCTACTACTGAAAATATCAGCTGTCCCATACATTTTGGTTGAGTAGGATTTTATTTTTTGTATGAAACAGCTGATGATTTTTTTGCGATTTCGATGTTGGTCCCATAGAGACAGTTGTTCATTTTGACGGTATGATCATCATCGAGAGGAACCCTAATACTCCAAAACGATCACCTTATCAAACATCGCACTTCATATGAAACATATTAAATAAAATTCATAATTTTATTACATACATACATACATAAAATCACGACCGTAATCCCTTCCGGGGTGGTCAGAAACATTACTACAACTAATAACTCTCTGTTCAAGAATGTAGTTGTAGCTATGCTCACATTTAGCAATTTAAGTTTCAGGATGGAATGACGTGTCAAGTGGTGAGAGGTGGCTAGCCTTTCGCCCGCATAGACACTGCATAAGAAACCTTGAATCCCTTAGTCGCCTCGTACGACACCCACGGGAAGAATTAGGGTGGTCCATTCTAAGCCGAAACCACACGGCTCATCATACGGATCATTATTTTATTGTACCCTTCATATACCACCTTCTTCCCAAAAAGGCTGAAATATGATTGTACCTTTATGAAAACATACATTTTACTGAAAAGCCTGGTTTATAAAATATAATACCTGCTTTATGTTACATTCAAAGAAATTCTTCGTATTTTACCTTTTACTGAAATAAATAATTATTCACACTGAAGTTCTTTTGAACTTATATAATGTTAATTACTATAAGACAAACCTAAAACAGGGCTGTAAATACATCAAAGTTATAATTTAGTTTATAAAATAATTAGGTAACTTAGTAAATACATAAACATTTTTGAACGAAAAATCAGAGCGAATTCTCTATTACATCGTCTGAAATTCACTGATTCGGGATTCACTGATGAAGGATCTGAGGTTGAACAAATTTGATGTAGGTGCTTTTCACAACGTTTTAGCTAGCCCTAGTTCCGATGAAGCCAAAAAGTTGTTCACCTTTGTGATTTCATCAGTGAATCAATGATGTGATTTGTCTTCTGATGTAATAAAGTTCAGGGTACGATGGGACTGATATATACATGTGTATAAAAGTCCCTAATAAAGAATAAAATAAGTAAATAATATACATACATACATACATAAGCTCACGCCATTGTCCCATGGGGGTAGGCAGAGACCACGGACCGCCACACGCTACGACTCTGGCACACCTCTTTAGCCTCATTCACATTCATACATCTTTTCATGCACTTCCGTCGATTGAGGGTGCTACGCACTTGTCCTTTTCGGAAAAGATCATTGATTTGATCATGGTATGTTTTCCTCGGACGGCCTCTCCCAACACTTCCGCTCACCTTTGCTTGGTATATTTCATTCGTAAGTCTTCTTTCATTCATTCTCTCTACGTGACCGAACCATCTAAGCATACCCCTCTCAATCCTTGTTACTATATCATCCTTCAACTTACACCAATCCCTTATCACACTGTTCTTGATTCGATCAACCAAAGTAAATAATATCGTCTGAAATATAATCTGCTGGATGTCTGGTGCATTTAATAGATTGCAAACGAAGTTACTTAGACGATCAAAACATAATCTGCAATGATAAGACATATTGCCGGCTAATGCGTCTGTGGAGAGTGGTGGGTCAGATGCATAACTTGACATATATCGCAGTTGAGCTTGTGCCCAGTGCCTTGCTCCAGGACCGAATAGAGGCTTCCCTCGAGGAATAGAGGTGGCCAAGAACGAGAAAGACAAAGTGTGATCACAGTGTGACACGAGGAAAAAGAAGAATATTTTATTGGGTTGCTGTGACAGCTCAAATGCTCGTGCTGCTGCAAGAATGTTTTCTCCATGCTACGACACGGTTAAGACGGCTGATGAAACATGAAGAGAAAAGGATGAACATTGTTACATATCTAGACAATTCAAACGTCGCTACGCATTGCCAGAAAACTGCAATCCAGATACGGTGGAATTGAGGCTGTCTTTCGACGGTGTTTAGACTGTTGTAGCTCCAAAAATAACAGCGGGGATTAAGAATGAAAGAGCTGTCCCAATAACACATACGGGACCAGTACGAAGGAAGGCTGAAAACATGCTCAACTTCTGTAGTTTGGACGTTAAACACGTAAGAGACAAAACAGACTTTCTGATATAAAATCTATTGTATACAGCACAATTAGCCTTGAATTTAAATCATTACTTAATAGGAAAATGTTTATAAATAGAACATTTATAAAAGTTGATTTACTTTTTTATTCCACGATAATCCAGAAAAGAAGTAAATAATGACAGAGATAGTACCTATTGTTCGAGATCAATAACTAAAACCAGGTGTAACGACTCCAGGTTGTATTTTGTATGAATAACTAATAAATGCCGGTGTTTTGTTTGACATGACAAAGCCATAAATATAAAGTTGAATGACCGAAGACACTTAAGTATCGATCTGCGTACTATATGTAGTACTACTAAGTATTCATTTTGTGGTTACGTACGTTAAGTACCTTACTTTTGTTGTTGACCCTTGTGCGTTTAATTCGGAGCGCGCTCTATACAAACTAAGTCTGGTGATATATTCAATGCTAACCAATTAAAGTCAATGAAATTTTCCAGTAACAATCTAGAAACTATGTTTGTATGAAGTCAGATTTTCGTTAAAATGTATAGTTTTAAAGTTACAGTGCCAAAAAGGTTTCCATACAAATCTTAAATTAATCCTGTATTAACTGTATACAGGTTCCAACTTAATATGCTGACACTTTTTTAAGAGGATGATCAGACCATCAAACTGAACAACTTTCTCTATGGGACCAATATCGAAATCACGAAAAAGAAATCAGCTGTCCCATACAATTGGGTCGAGCAAGATTTCAGTTTAGTATGGAACAGCTGATTTTATTTTCGCGATTTCGACATTGGTCCCATAGAGAAAGTTGTTCAGTTTGATGGTCTGATCATCCTCTTAAAAAAGTGTCAGCATGTTTAGAAGGACCCTACGTTTTAACGAAAATCTGCATCTAAAATTTATGCAGACGCAAACATACCTAACATATAAATTTAAACACGAAAATAACTTTAAACTCACACATTTGGGAGATTTCGCAATTGCTCTTTGAAAGCTCGTAACCAGCCTAACGATTTGTTTGCAAGTCTTCCGAAATGATCTAAAAATAAAATGTATTTCTTACGGTACCGTAATACGATGGTTTTCGTAAGTATTTCCATTTACGTAAGGTTTTCCACAGGTACGTAAGGCTTTCCATTATACGATGTTTTTAAAATTCAATCCTTTTGTTTGTGAAATCGTAAGAATAAAGTACTACCTACTTGAACATATACAGGGTCCATCTTAATATGCTGAAACTTTTTAAGGAGATGATCAGATCGTCAAACTGAACAATTTTCTCTATGGGACCAACATCGAAATCGCGAAAAAAAATCTGCTGTCCCATACATTTGGCTCAAGTAAGTTTGCAGTTTTGTATGGAAGAGCTGATTTTTTTTTCGCGATTTCGTTGTTGGTGCCGTAGAGAAAGTTGTTCAGTTTGACGGTCTGATAATCCCCTTAAAAAAGTGTTAACATATTAAGAAGGACCCTATATTGTCTTTCTCAATATGCTGACATTGTTTTAAGGGGATGAACAACTTTCTCTATGGGACCAACATCGAAATCGTGAAAAAAAACATTTTTTTTATGATCATCCACTTAAAAAATACCGTCACCATACGTTACTCGTGATAGATTATGATCCACTTAAATTTTCTATAAGAGATACCGTGTCCCTTAGTTACCTCGTACAACACCCACGCGAATAAAGATTTCTACAGGTACTTTTATAACTATTTAGAATCTGTCTGTCCACTTATAATTATAAATGAGACCATAGCGTGAACTTATTTATTTATGTACTTACGAGTACCTATCTATTTATGAGTATGTTTGAAAAATTGTAACAAATGTTTGTAGCATCGAATATCGATAAAATAAATTTCTACTGCATTTAAAATTGTGTTTTCACTTTTGTTATTTGTTCTGTGTAGTTTTAACGACAACGACAGTAAAACACGTTTTAAAAATACGTTGTTCATTTCACGCCGTCGGTAAAGGCCTTTTATTTTTAATTGCAAATAAATAAATAATAAAATTGTGTAGTGGCACTACGCTGGCTAGCGCCTTAGAGAGCTTTTTCATACAGATAGCATTCGATGCAAACAAACGAACATTATGAGAAGTGAGCACCTTGAAAGAAGCGCCACTACGAGCATTTGGATAATACTCGAATAATTATACTCGTCTTCTCGTCTCGAGTATGCTGTAGAATACGACATTGGACTAGACGGTTGTTAGGTTTGTTTGCTTTGTTTGTTCGCTTAAATAGTTTTAGAATATTTTTTCGAATGTATCTCTAGGTTACCTATATTAAATAAATCATACAAACAACTGTATTTGGGTCGTAGGGCATTATGGACCCTGTAGGCATACATGGGTTAAGAAGCCCCTATACAACGTGTTAATAAATAAGCGCAAAACCTCATACACCCCAACTGATTTATAACAAAATAATTAGATTGAAATAATAATGTCATTATTTTGATAGTTAACATTTAAAGTTATTCGCATTTTAAGTTTTCAGGCAAAAATGATTTTTATCATTTCAGCAATGAGTAAAAGCGCTAACGTGCTCATGGATACATTTTAAGAATCTTGTTTTGGTAGTAAGTAGGGTGAGTGTGCCTGTGTGGTGGGTTAAGATCGAGTTCAGTAAATTTTACAAACAAATAATTTAATATTTTGAAACAAATTACTTATGTTGAAACCATGATAATTCGATTGTGCTCTCGAGTCCAAACAAACTACTTTCTAGTTTTGCGTTAATTCATTAACACGTTGTATAAACAGTTCTCTAACCTACAGACGACTAAACCGCTGAAGACAGAAACATGAATTCTGCAGAGGATGTAGACGGTGCACTAAAAATGGATTTTTCGAAAATTAACGGGGAGTGAATTGTAATTCACGCGAACGAAGTTGCGGGCAAAATAAGCTAATGGACATATATCTTTGTATCCACCCTCGTGAAGAAAAATTATTTATTCATAGAGACGGATGGATACAATATGATTGTATCGAGAAGGAGTTCGAATTATTACGTATAGGTTTTTTGTGTGATGACGCCAAAAACTAAATCTGGTGAATTTCGCTTTGCTGATTTATGTTTCCAGAGAAGTATATCCTTTGCCAATAGGACAGTTGTAAAATGAAAAAATAAAATAAACCTCAATATAAATAAATTATTTTCACCAAAATCTGATGAGAGAGATGAAATTTTCTGCTTTATTTTTATGATGCAGTGAAATGTTCGACTTGTGATAATTTTATTGTTTGGCAGAAAGGTGGATTATGATGTGAAAATGATGGAGTTATATAAAAATTCAATAGGAACGAAGCCGTGGCAAAAACTAAGTGCAATACAGGGTGGTAGGGTAAACAGTTGCACTACTTTAAGGCGTGGTTGTACCCATGATACTGAACAACTTTCCCTAAGAAATCAACAGGAAATTCGCAAAAAAAAAATTACGACTCATACAATTTTTCGATCAGCCGGTTGCATTTAGTATGGAAAGTCCAAAAATTTTGTTGCTCATTTCCTATAGGTTTCTTAGTGAATGTTGTTCAGTATCACAGATACAATCACCCCTTAGAGTAATGCAACGGTTTACCCTCACACCCTGTATACATGTAACTAGTCAATTGAAGCTGAGATTTAAACAAAATCGCTACAAAGCTTCTCTATTTGAAGTGAAAGTAGTCGCAGTTCTAACTAAGAAGTCTCGGAATCCATAACATTTTCATTCTTATGACGCAGAACACAAGATCTCTCTGCGAAGACATTTATATTTGACGTAGGTAAAAGTAGTTCCGCCTGGAGCAGTCGTCTTCCGGAAATGGGATGGGAGACGCAATCTCACGCTCTTTAACAACTACCAAAGACTTTTTCCTTTAAAAATTTATGTTAAGGCGCTTATAGCAGTGAATTACTACAGCGTCACGTCACTCCTTATTTTTTTACTTATGTATTCTTTTTACATATAGGGTCCTTCTTAATACGCTGACACTTTTTAAGGGGATGATCAGACCGTCAAACTGAACAACATTCTCTATTCTCTATATTAACAGCGCTGTACAATCAGACTTTGTGTCTATTGTCAGCATATGCTGAGAGCCATCCAATTGCCTAATTTCAAATTGTAACGTACTTTTGTCTATTTTCTGCTTTCTCATATATTTTGTTTATATAAAAATGTTAATTCTTAGTATAGTAGAATAAGCAGTCTGTGTGTTATAAAGTTAATACTGGTAATAAAATATTTTTCTATTCTATTCTATTGCACCAAAATCGAAATCGCGAAAAAAAAACACATTTGGAGGCAAATTTTCAAAGACTGATTTTTTTCACGATTTCGATGTTGTTTCTATAGACAAAGTTGTTTAAAAAGTGAAAATCCTCTTAAAAAATGTCAGCATAAAGAAGGACCCTGTCTTTATACTTGTAACTATATTATACCAAATATATGAATAACAAAGTTATGTAAAATTAAAGTTTGTTCAATATACAACGTGTTAATGAATAAGCGCAAAACCTCATACACCCCAACTGATTTATAACAAAATAATTAGATGGATACAATAATTTCATTATTATGATAGTTAAAATTTAAAGTTATTCACATTTTAAGTTTTGAAGTAAAAATGATTTGTTATCATGTCAGCAATGAATAAAAGCGCTAGCGTGCTCATGGATACATTTTAAGAATCTTGTTTTGGTAGTAAGTAGGGCGAGTGTGCCCGTGTGGTGGATTGACATAGAGTTCAGTAATTTTAAAATTTTACATACAAATTATTTCAAATAAAAAAAAAAACCTATGTTGAAAACATGATAATTCGATTTTGCTCTCGAACTACTTTCTAGTTTTGCGTTTATTCATTAACACGTTGTATAATGTAGTATTATTATGTAGGTATGTTACGTTCCATTTTTAGGTACAGTTAGCAGGCAGTAGTCAGTTTCGTAATTCGTGTGTATTGTTAAAATTATAATGGTGGAAAACAGCAATGGCTTAAAATATTTTAAGCAGAACACTCACCACACTTTTTTTTTTTGAAATGACTAATACAGCGTTGCTCAGGGAGCAGTTACTGCTTTTTACTGCAGACTATTGGAGGGACCACGAAGGGTCTACCGAGCCAAATGAATGAACTTAAGCAACCGACCTAGGGGCACCCAGAGGGTACGGACCTCGGCATAGGACGTTGCTGGGGCTACACGGCGGATTGGGTAGCTGGGATCGGTGAGACACTCACCACACGGAATAAGAAATTTGCACATTAAAGATAGTCGTGTTCTAATAAAATAAACATTTTAAGAGTTTACTGAAGAAATACACTTTTATTTACATAGACAGAAATAAATGAAAATTCGCAATTACTATTACCACTGCAGTTGGTGCCTTAAAAGTGGCACTAAAGAGCTTGTGAACACTTAAGTTGTACCTACAAATCTATTGAGAGTAGTTATTTGCATGAATAGGCTTAAAGTAGTACTATTGGTGAAAAATGTTTTAGATTGCCCTAATATAAAATTAACAATAGAGGAAAGAAACATTACCATCTTTTTGAGTTGTCCATAGTCGGGTAACATTAAAAACTCAACTATTTAGGTATCAGGAGTGCGATTTTTGAAAGTCGCCGGCTGAGTAAAATGCCCGATTTCCCATGAGTTCAATACGAGTGCCCCACTGGTATTGAACTCATGGGTATGAGAAGACTTTTGTATGAGATTTAAAAACCGTTCAAGCTCACCGGTGACATTCAAAAATTTCACCCCAGGCCGTTAAGATTCCTACTACTTATCTACTTATCTTACTATTGAAATGGAAATCAAAAAAGGTTTTGATTGTTATAGGTCATCAAGAGTTTTTTTTCAATACTGGTAGTTTAAAATTCACGCTAAAAACCCTATATTTATAATACAACCCAGTAAACTCTGACAACGTTTCATTTATCCTTCAATTAGCCTCTGAAAATAACTGAACGCGGGCGAATTGAATAACAAAACTTAATTAATGAAAATTGAATCGTATTCCTTTTAGCCTTCGTCAAAAAGGGTGGTCCAGTGAATCATAAATTGGATTAATTAATTGTTTTGTATTCAATAAGAGTGTCAGACTAAAACATTTAATTTTTGCAACCGCCTAGCGCTCGAGGCCGTATTTGAAAATTATTATTTTCCCACAGGAAATAATGGGGAAGCAAAATAATTAATTAATATTTTATAATTTGTGAGAGGAAGCATGTAGTTGCTTCGGATTTTCTTTTTCGTTAGTATTCCATTATAATATTACATTTTATGATTTTGATTTGTGAAACTATTCAAGATTAAAATTATTGTTATAAGTCTATCATATTGAACATTTTACAATAATTACCTACATGAAAAACGATTATATTGAACAATTTTACTTTTTTTTATTGCGTGCAAATAAATAATATTTTATGTTATGTCTTTGTGCCTTGGTTTTATAATAATTTTATAAGTTCCGAGATATTAAAAAAATAAAAAATAAAAATTAAAATATTCTTTATTCATTTTCTTCGTAAAACTAAATACATACAAGGTAAAGACCCCCTGGTAGAAATTTAAATGAAATACCTGTAACAGGAATAGGATATTGAAAGGTTGTTGCACTGGCCCCACCTCTTACTTTGATTGTTTTTCTTTTTATTTAAATGCCTGATTCTTATAGGTGTACCAGAATCTGATGGCAAATAAGGAAATACAATTTTAGAGTAAGCAATACTAATTGGATTTGAGCCCTTTACACACTACTTGATTGCTTCTGCATCAATTCAGGCGCGATACATCGATGCAAACGTGATACAGTATCGATGCAAACGCGATACAGCCACGATGCAAAACGTTCGTAATATTTGGACAGTCATTCGTCGACAGCCTTTGTTGTAATGCACACGCGCGTCTGCATCGATACAAACGTGCATCGCAACAAGTGTGCATCGCTATAATCACGCGTTTGAATCGATACAAACGCTTGTTAATTGCTAGTGTAGAGATGCAGTCACGCTAATGAAAAATGCGCTTTTTTATAACTGAAAATAGTCACTGCAAAATGTTTTTAAAGAGCCGGGCTACTTTGACTAGACAGCATGACAGTTTGACACTACCAATTGAAAATCTACAATTTTTTTACTTTATTTATACCATGAGATTTTTGTATATCTAGACAGTCAATTATTATCTCCTAGAATAGTAAACTATATTATAGTATTCAAATATCCCTACAAAACATTTTGCCCATCTCTATTTTCCTTTTCCTATACTTGGTTATAATATGTACATATTACACACACCGCAAGTAATGAGGTATTACCGCAATGCGGTTCTTGTACGTACTAATGTTTCTTTAGAATGGCAACTATCCATGTTTTGTATACCACGAGTAATAACGGGTGGATCCAAATGAGTTGCAAATCGTATGCATTTCACGGTAACTGTATACTGTGTAGAAAACAGTCACTGGATTCAAGCTGAAGATGTAGAGTTTGTATTAAGTAGATACAAAGTGACTTTGTTAATTGACAAAGGGAAATGGAGAGGGCTATGCTCGGAGTTTCCCTGCGAGATCGAATCAGAAAAGAAAAGATTCGCATAATAACCAGAGTTCAGCCGACATAGCCCAAAGAATTGCAAAACTAAAGTGACAATGGGCTAGCAGAACCGATGGCAGATGGGGCCGAGTTGAGTTGGGGTAGAGTTCACAAGTGGTGACCGCGTACCGGAAAGCGCAGCGTGGGTAGGTGCACAAGTGCACCGACGACCTGGTGAAGGCTGTGGGAACCCGTTGGATGAGGGCAGCGCAAGACCGGTCGTTGTGGCGATCCTTGGGGGCGGCCTCAGAGGAAGGATCTCCATAGAGTCCGCATAAATTTACGATTGTAGTTAGTCTCTTTTGTCTTATGACGTACCTTAATAGTAGAAGAAGATGGAACTATAGATATTTGTTTATGCGGCTGTCCACTTTTTTTTGAGCTAGTGTGTGTTAAAAGTGACCGTAAACAATAAGGTCATATGTCACTTGGTACCTTTTGTCCATACTACTTGACACCACACACTCAAACCTAAACGTCAAAAAAAGTGGACACTTTACAATTGGTATGGCTCACTCTATTAGGTATAATCTCTTTGGGGGAGGCCTATGTCCAGCAGTGGACGTCTATCGGCTGATATGATAATAATGAAGTGACTTTACATTTTATAATAACTATGAATTATTAATTTTGACTCACATGCAATATGTAAATTAAGTTTAATTTTGTTCCACTGCACAGTTAATTGGGTTACTCCTTCGTTGCATAAGTGATGTCAAGAGGGCTGTTTCCGTCGTCCCTTAGAACTCATATGACATGTGATTATAACGATGTCAACTGATGTGACTCCTAATTCCTACGTAGTGAGAGTGAAAATGGCTTGGTAAAAGCGTATACGTATGTTGAATCTTAAAAGGTTCAAGAGAGACTCCAAAATTTCCTTTATAATTATCTCTGTTCATTATAAAATATATTCCGTAGTAACGCAGCAGAAGGACTAGATGCCTACATATTAATAAAAAAACGGCCAAGTGCGTGTCGGTAACAACAATTTTCATTTTTAAGCTTAATATTTCGCTAGCGGATCCTACATTGTTTTTAAAAGACATGTCCTTCGATATACCTCACGATGGGATAGGCGAGAAAAAAAAATGAACACGAAAAATGGGGATGCATTTTTTTTGTACCCTAAAAAAATATTATTCAAGATTTTATTTTCCTCTTTGTCGGCGTGATAAATATGTATACCCATGTCAAATTACAGCTTTCTAGTACTAAGCGTCTCTGAGCCAAGCCGCGGACAGACGGACAGACGGACAGACGGACAGACGGACAGACGGACAGACGGACAGACGGACAGACGGACAGACGGACAGACGGACAGACGGACAGACGGACAGACGGACAGACGGACAGAACTAAAACGGAACCCTAAAAACGAAATGGTTTATTTACAATAATGTACAACATCGTTAACAAAACTAATTAAGAGAAACAAAAGAAACTAAATTTTCATAGTTATTATCATCACAAATACTTATTATCATTTTATTGTGTCATTATAGCATAAAGTACCAAATAACAAATGTAATATGGTTGAATATCATATAGCTACTTGAGTTTGTACTCTTATTTATATTCAATGCTTGAGCTAAAAAAATATGTTTGCAAATACAGTATCACAAATGCTTGTCTTTCTTTATTTATAATAACTAAAAGGAATAAAATTACAGAAAACTCGTAGTGACCACAGAACATTAGGCGTGGAACGTGTCGCCACAGGTTATGCAATGATTTGCATAACACCATAAGGTGCGCGGCGTGGTGCGAGCGAGAGGGCATGAGTAATTGTAGCAGCATGAGCGGGAAGAAAAGTGGCGATAGCCGTCTCCGAAGCAAAAGCGCGACTTTGCATTTCTAACCCCTCTTATAATGTTATGTGGTAGTGACCCTAATGTCATTTATTTAGGCGCCTTAAACAACTACCAACGCTTAATTAAGGCTTTCCACTGAAACCCTAAATATATTAGTCCCAGTTTATCAAGTTTTAAAGGGATGTGTTGGACCACAGACCCTAATAAGATTTATTTATGAGTTATCTAGCTGTTTGAAAACATGGAAAGGTAAAACGCCGCGTTACCAACGTAACAGTAAAAGCGCTGCGTAGTACAAAGCTCTGAAAAAAGTATCACAATGAAATATTTTGAAGAAAAAAATAAATAATGCTAATTTATATGGCCTCGGAACGTTGCGTTATTCTATTGTATATATGCCAACACGGACTTCGGCGGTTTTTTGCCTTTATTTTGGTCATAAATTGTACTTACTCTGTGCCCACTTATCGTTTTATTGGGTGCTTTGTCATGATACTACAGTCGTAATGTCAACAGAACTCGTTTTTTATGTTTCTTCATTTTTATGAGAGAGTGGTCCGACCTTTAAATCCATTTTACATAGCTTTAGTGTGGCGAAAAGAGTGAAGATGATGAGAAAGTAATTCTTGAAATTCAGACCATAATAACTTAAATAAAAATATTATTTGAAAACTAAATCATTTAAGGAATGTGTTGTATAAACCACAGAACATTATAAGAGGGGTTAGAAGCGCAAAGTAGGCGTGGAACGTGTCGCTACAGGTTATGCAATGATTTGCATAACACCATAAGGCGCGCGGCGTGGTGCGAGCGAGAGGGCATGAGTAATTGTAGCAGCGTGAGCGGGAAGACAAGTGGCGACAGCTGTCTCCAAAGCAAAAGCGCTACTTTGCATTTCTAACCCCACTTATAATGTTCTGTGGTGTAAACAGTGAGAAAGAATAAACTAAGAGGTTAAAAGCATGTCGTTGGGCCTTTTGAGGCCCTAACTAGATACTAAAATGAGATCCAAAATGTCAAGGTGTTCAATTTCGAGGCATGTATTGTACCCACTGTCCATTTCAAGTGTCGACGGGCTCGCAACCCGTCACACTGGGCAGAGTTTCGGTACTAGGGAAACTTGGATGTTCTGTGGTTTCAGAATATCTCTGACTACCCTTCGGAGAATATAGTCGTAAGCATATGCTATGCTATGCAAAATGTCAATTGAAGTATTATTGTTAGCAAAAGCCAAGCTTTCGTCAATTAAATACTGCTAGGAACTCCTGTGTCTTATCCACCTAATTTATCTTATCACCCACTAAAAGAAAATAATGTTATAAACCAAGCAAGAAACCACAACGGCAGGAGTAATGACAGATAATATAGTACTAACTTCAGATACCACACCCCACCCCCCACTTCCAGAGAGATTTCAGTGGCGCAGACATTGGGCAAACAGACAACCGCATTGAAAACGCATGTACATAAATTATGTAAATAGTAAATAAGCAATTATCGTGACATCATTCTATGGCACGCCCGGGTATGGGTAATAGCTCAGTAAATTTACGGTGCCTTTTCTATGACGAAAGTATAACATGACGAAATATTTTATAACAGTTGTTTTTTTTCTTTTATACTTTAGATTATATTTTTCTCGTTATCATTTAGATTGAAAATCCGATTTCAAATTGTATTAATCATTATAGAAATAATTTAAAAAAGTAAAAAAATATATGTAAAGTTCGAAAAAAATTGTATTAACCATTTTTTATCCCATTTATTAAATACATTGCAGTTCTTTAATATAAGAAAGTAAATCCAAAGAAAAATCTCCTAGGGACCTTTGTTTCTAACTTAATAGATTTGGAACTATTTTCAGAAACATTAAATTTTTATTACCAATTTAACATAGTGAACTCATAACCTAAAACAAACAATACAAATAAAAAAAGAAAGATATCTGACACTGTAAATTAAAAATATACATTTTAGTAGGTACTAAAAGCTAAAAATATTTTTACTGGGCTGGGTTTTTTAATAGGTAGTTAACTTGTAGTTTTTGTCAGTAATTTATCTACTGCACAACCAATTTAAGATGAACCTTGAGAAACAATAGCACAAAATTCTGTAAAGATTCAACAAATGAAATGTTACAAAATAACTGACGCTGTCGACATGAAACATAATAAAATAGCCGCAAGCAATAATTGCTGCCATTGTTCCACGGATCGAGTTTTCAGCAAATTATACAACAGACTCGAATATTTCATGTTACCTTCATTTTCAGCGTTAAAACCCAACTACAATAATAACCGACCCTCCGTCAAGATAATTGTGGAAAAGATTAGGTTACGATTGTTCCCCTTTCATTATAATAATGCTGTTTGTTTTAATACATATAGACGATATTTCACGACGACGTTATTTAAATATTCATTTTATAAATGGGCATTTGAAATGGACGTTCGAGGAAAAGGGAAAGGCCGCAATCTAATTGAAATTCTTCCCCAACCCCAAAATTGTGGCAAATGAGGGATATGGTTTTTAGAATTTTTTTTATAGTCAATCCCAAAAGTTTATTATAGAAAGAAAATATAGAGCACCCTTAATTTTTTCTTATCTCTTGGTCGCATCCTGGACATTTCATACAAACTAGCAATAAAATAATCTAGGTCGTTGTAATATGTCACACAAAAGAGTAAATTTTTTTAATTTATAGTCGTTACATAAAAACCATGTCAGAAGCCGTAAGGCGGTCTGAAAAAAACTTCACTCTACCAGTGCTTGCTACCCACACGATAAAGAGGAGATTTTTGTATTTAAATCAAGCAAGTTTAATTTTAAATACAATACAGGGTGTAAGGAAAAGTATCATTAACCTTTAAACCACACACTCTACCCATCAAACTGAACAACTTTTACTATGGGAGCAAAAATATGGGACAGCAGATATTTTTTATGGTCTGATCGGTTTTTCGGTTTGATGGGTAGAGTATGTGGTTTAAAGGTTAATGATGCTTTTCCTTACACCCTATGTAATTGTGTTTCATAGTAACCATATAGAGTGTGAAGATATAGGTATCTTAGTTAGTTTCGTTTTTCTATGAGGTGAGCTTTGAGAAACTTTTGAGATAGATACAATTTTATCGCATCTTTAAAAGGTTGGTAGCAAAGTTAGTAACAACCCCTACAGGGAACACGGTCGTAACCTTACGTACGTGTGTACACACAGTCTCTATCCATCCTAAGCTGATATAATACGATTTAAACCAATATCGTATTCCAGTCAGAGAGACATTATCTGTGTTGATCCTATTATCGCTGCTCTACCTGGCTAGGCAATGGGTGACAGTCACGAAACTTAGTTAACCACTTCACACGTAGTCTCCGTATTGGCTGAGACAAGAAATGAAACTTCTATACCTTGGACCTTGTCATGTAATAACTTCAGTTCTTATACACGCAACAATTCATAATGTCAATCTTAATTATGCAGGATGCTTTGTGGATCAACTTTTTCTTTTTTGATTAACCTGCGTGCTTCAATTTCGATGCATGTAGATATTATACCCACTGTCCATTACAAGTGGCGACGGGCTCAGTCCCCGCGGTAAATACGCCACGTCCGGTCACGGTAAATATTCGGTAATTGACCGTCATTGGACTACGTACGAAACATAACTTTTAACACATTTGGTATTGCGCTAATCGCGTTATTGCTCTTGACATCCGTTAGAGCCGTTTTGACAGATCGCTCAGTCGTTAAGGGCTGTCAGTTACATAGAGTTTAGCGCGATGTGAAATTCAGCACAGTTGAGTAGTAATTGGATTGCAATGTGATTGGAACTGAAATTTGATAAAAATATAACTTAGCGCAATGGGGCTCCAGAGTTTCAGTACTACTTGTGGAACGTGGATGTTCTGAGTTTTTAGAATATCTCTAACTCGGGGAATATACAGGGTCCTTCTTAATATGCTGACACTTTTTAAGGGGATGATCAAACCATCAAACTGAACAACTTTCTCTATGGGACCAACATCGAAATCGAGAAATCAAAATCAGCTGTCCGTTTGTCAGTTTGCAGTTTTGTATGGAGCAGCAGCTTTTTTTCGCGATTTTAATGTTGGTCCCATAGAGAACGTTGTTCAGTTTGATGGTCTGATTATCCCCTTAAAAAGTGTCAGCATATTAAGAAAGACCCTATATATGCTAAGTTGTGATTTTTCTTTACTTTTTTTTAAACTAATTCGTCACCAGTAAAATTTTTGGGGGTATTTTAAATGATTAGACTGAAAAAAATTGAAATGGCGAGTAAATTTGGTTTCTTCACACATTTTGGTCGCGTAGATTTTAGGGATTGAGTAACCATAAAAGTCAACATAACACTTTGACTATTTATATGTGGACTGGTTACGCGTGTAATTCTACTAACAAACATTTCTTCCACTTTTTGCGGGTTGCGAGGTAACATGAAATCCGCAACTTTGGATTTTATTCCCCATAACTTTAGATTCTAATTTTGAATGTTAAAAATCATGAAAAGTAGTCTCGTGTGAAACCCAAACGTTCTAAGTTCGAAGTTATTATTTCGCAATTATAGGCTGTCTCGTTTAGTGATAAGGTGTAAAATTGAATGTAAATACAAAAGATCAATTGTGCTTATACTGTGGCAGAGGGGAAATGCTACCGCAAGGCTATAGTCCTTATAATAATTAGTCAAAGACATAACACCAACAAAACCGGCAAATTTTACGTCACAAAAGCTGCGATAAGAAAGTAGTATGTACCAGTAGAAGTAAAGTTTCCGAGATATCACGGAGTTAAATCATATGTAACCAACAGTGAAAACCACTTAAGTATCCATTCGGAGTACTTAGCTCAAAGTGGACAGGCAAACAGAAGCTGCAAGTTAAAAGCGTAGCGATTAATCTCGAGTCAACAGAAAAATACTCCGCAGTAAAATCCAATTTGATTGTACATACTGGTTTCTAGAAAACTGTTCTAACGATTTCGATCAAATTTATAGATTAGGGGTTTTTTGGGTAAAGAAATCGATCTAGCTAGATCTTTAATTAGGGCAAATTTTTTTTGACTTATGAGCATATGAGCATAGCTCTATTGCCAGTTGTATCATAAATAATAGCATTTTAGTTCCTGGCTTAGAATATAGCACCCCATCTTTCAGTGGTTGTCAAATAATGAAATGTGGAAACACATGTACACACGGCGACACATCAAGCTACGCACAAAAACATAAGTTAGCCGCGCGACGTTACACATTACTCTACCTACGCGCGGCCAGCTTATTTTGGTTTTGCGTAGTTTGATGTGTTGCCGTGCGTACTTCCGACGAGTGCTGACGCTGCGAACGCCATTGCATAGCGTACGTAAATCTGCAACTAATTACCCTATCTTGATCCGGAAATACAGGATGTATAATAAAATGCGTTACATACTAAACGGGATGCTTCAGACAATAAAACTTAACAACTTTCACTAGACGACCAACTTTGAAATCGCGAAAAGAAAATCAGTTGTTACATAGAAAACATCAATGGTGACTCGCTAAAAATGTATGGAACAGCTAATTTTTATGTCGCGATTTCAATGTTCTTCCCAAAGGGAAAGTTGTTCAGTTTGATGGTCTGAAGCACCATCTTAATTATGTAACGTATTTAAGTTTACACTCTGTATAGCAGTGATAAATTAACTTGATGACTATCATTTCAGAACTCTTATAACTAGTATTTGGAGTCAGACTCTAGTAGTGCAAATAGCAAAACAATATACACCTGTTTTTGGTGTGGCATGCGTGATGAAATGTGTTGTGGATTATTTCCTATGTACCCATTTGCACAATAAATATTATACAACGTGTTAATGAATAAGCGCAAAACCTCATACACCCCAACTGATTTACAACAAAATAAGTAGATTGTAACAATAATTTCATTATTTTGATGGTCAAAATTTAAAGTTATTCGCATTTTAAGTTATGAGGCAAAAATGATTTGTTATCATTACAGCAATTAGTCTAGGAAAAATAAGGTTTGAGATTGCATTAAAGAAACTTTAGTAAATTGTGTTTGAAATAATATTACTGTTAGTTTATAACATTTTTGTCGAGATTTCGTGGTTATATTGGCTCAGGAACCTGAGAAATACCTTAAAATCGATTTAAATGTACAAAGGGCAAGCTTATTTCGAAAGATATTTCTTCCAGCATACTAGCAAAAGAGACAGTTAATTATCACATGGCAAATTTAATGTGTATAAACAAACAGTAAATAATTTAGTTTTGAGGTTATAATTTTTGAAGACTTACGTACTTAAATATTAAATATCTACTCAAATTTAGGATATTAACCGGGGATTATTATTGTTATAAGTAAAACGTATTGAATGAAGCCATCCTGTCCAAAATAACCTGTTTTCCATTTTTTGTTCATACCTAAATTTAATGTTTTGTAAATGTCTTAATTATTCAATAATACATATTAAAAAATGAGGATTATTGAGAATTTATGTATTTTAGGTATTTATCGACTATATTCCAAATTTTCACCAAAAGTGCAATTAATGCAACCTTCTCCATACAAAAATCCGTAGATTTCCCCGACTAAATGAATGAAAGCGCTAGCGTGCTTATGGATACATTTTAAGAATCTGGTTTTGGTAGTAAGTAGGGTGAGTGTGCCCGTGCGGTGGGTTGAGATCGAGTTCAGAAAATTTTAAATTAAAAAAAATATATATATTTTGAAAAAAATTACCTATGTTGAAAACATGATAATTCGATTCTACTCTCGATTCTAAACAAACTACTATCTAGTTTTGCGTTAATTCATTAACACGTTGTATACACCTAGACATGTACATAACTCACCACCAAAGCAATGTAAGCAATGCTTTTCTTCAGTCATTGTGAAAGTGTGTACTTAGGTCTTTCTCAGCATTATCCCTTTGACGGCCCGATAGCACAGTCTGTAGTGAACCTTTCTGTTGTGTCGAGGGTCGCGGGTTCGAATCCCGTAAGGGACAAATATTTGTATGATGAATATGAATATTTGTACCCGAGTCATGTATGTTTGTATCTATATGTGTATTCTATATCGTTGTCTAGTCATCATAACACAAGTCCAGGCTAGATTCTGGTACTTTATATGTGACTAGATAATTTGTGTGACGATGTCCAAGATATTTATTATTTATTATCATCACTAGCCTGTCATCCACACTTCAACATAAGCCTTCTACGAGGCGCGCCATCCTCAGCATTTCTCATTCAGTCGCACCCCACTACCATTCTGCCAGAGAACATCCCAAATTATGCTTAGCCAGTTCGCGGTCTCCATTCTAGATATTGGACACCTTATCTGTTGTTTGTTCTTTGCCATTTCAAGTCAACGTGACAATTTTCAATATTATGTTCGTCAGTAAATCAGGAGTAAATCTATTTTTTTTAAATGGAAATTTGTAGAAACGAATATAGTTATTACTTTGAAGGTAGATCCATAATTATTGTAAGTAGGTACTATAAATAAAAATAACAGGAGAGAGATTTTCACGAATCCCTTCAGTGGAAACGTTTCTTTACAGTTAAAGCAACAGTCGAATGAATCAAGTCGATTGAATGAATTCCCCCAATCTGTTACGGACCATTGTAAGCTTGCAAATTTTCCCTCCAAGCTTCTAAAGGGAAGGCGAATCATCAATCAACTATAAAAATTGGTCGTTTTGCATTTGATCGATTCGTTTCTGTTACAAAGGTTTACGATATTAATTGGCAATCACGTGATTTTTAACATCATTTATGTCAGCTGGCATCCACTGAATCGTGATCTTGTTCCTTTAAATTGAAACAAATATAACGTGGTCTAATGGTTAAGAGCATTGGGCTCTTGACACGGAGGTCGTGGGTTCGATTCGCACGGGGGCCACCTAGTGATATATCACTTTGTGCATTTTTCCCCAGTTGGTTAGGACATTACAGGCTGAATCACCTGATTGTCTGAAAATAAAGATGATTCCGTGCTTCGGATGGCACGTTAAAAGTTAAAAGTTCGATTATAAAATAGCATCGAAATCGGTCTAGATTTCGATGCTATTTTATAATCGAACTTAGTAGTAATCGAACGATAGTAAAAGTAGCTAAAAATATGTCATACAAAGTATAGGTACAAGAAATTTCTAAGCTCCAGAACACCCTTCGACCATTTAAGAGGATATGTGAAAAAAATAGGATTCTTCAAAGCATCATATATCATGAAGCACTAACAGTAGGAGTATGATTTGCGGATGTGTGTAAATTGAACATATAATTGAAGTTTTGATTAGAGCAAAAACACGATTAAGAGACATTTTCTCGATAGAAAAATAAGCCAAAGTAGCCTCCGTCTTTAGCGATAAACGCTTGGAACTGCTAAACGGTGAATAATAGAAACACGAGACTTGATTTTAAAAAAAAGAGATGAATATTTTATAAAGTTTGATTAGAGCAGAAACGAACTTACATAAATAGTACAATCACAATTAAATAAAGTTTGTTTACGCTTGCGTCTTTTCAGACGCGCGCGCCGCCCGACATAGGCCTTTAATAAAATAATATAAGCAATTTAGCATGTCAATTTTATGGACTAATTTTGTACGTCACTTCTAGATGAGGGTTGCTTGCTTTGACATTCTGTCAACCTGCGGTAAAACTCCATTAAGATACATACCTACCGAACTGAAATAGTTATAGGTAGACTAGGCTGAACAGTTTGGTAGGTACCTATGTATCCTAATGGTGAATGCGTCAAATATTCCTAGAAACAAATTTTAGACTAGCTGTGCCCGCCATTTTGGAACCAAACCAACGTGCTGTCATCATCATCATCCTATACAGGGTCCTTCTTAATATGCTGACACTTTTGGAAGGGGATGATCAGACCGTCAAACTGAACAATTTTTTCTAAGGCAGCAACATCGAAATTGCGAAAAACAAATCTGCTGTTCCATACAAAACTGCAAACCTACTCGAGCCAAATGTATGGGACAACTGATATATTTTTCGCGATTTCTATGTTGGACCCATAGATAAAGTTATTCAGTTTGACGGTCTGATCATCCCCTTTAAAAAGTGTCGGCATATTAAGAAGGACCCTATAAAGGCACGCACAGTTTACAGTTTAATAATGTATAGATGTCGACATCGATTGTTGGTAACGGGAATTTATGATCACAAATTTGAATTACGAGCTCGATTTGCCGTCATCGCTTACTGGAATATTTTATGAATTTCTGAATTGGGTTTGGAAGAGCGACGTTTTGGTAAGTACAGATTTTTGGGTGGCGTTCCCAGAGGGTCCGGATGGAACCTAATTGATTTCGTGACGGCTTCCATTTGTCAGAGTCGTCTTATTTTCTATACAACGTGTTAATGAATAAACGCAAAACTAGAAAGTAGTTTGTTTAGACTCGAGAGCAGAATCGAATTATCATGGTTTCAACATAAGTAATTTTTTTCAAAATATTAAATTATTTGTTTGTAAAATTTTAAATTTACTGAACTCGATCTTAACCCACCACACAGGCACACTCACCCTACTTACTACCAAAACAAGATTCTTAAAATGTATCCATGAGCACGCTACCGCTTTCATTCATTGCTGAAATGATAACAAATCATTTTTGCCTCAAAACTTAAAATACGAATAACTTTAAATTTTAACTATCAAAATAATGACATTATTGTTTCAATCTAATTATATTGTTAGAAATCAGTTGGGGTGTATGAGGTTTTGCGCTTATTCATTAACACGTTGTATGTACAGGGTATTCGGTGGCAGACTTAGGATTTTAAATTTACATGAAAAAAATAAAACATGAGAGATAAACATTTATATTAGTAATTATTATAAAGTAGAGTAGTGCGGATTTCATTTCTTAAAAATTATTTCATTCAACAGTTGACCATCACGTCGGACACACTCTTGAAATGGCTTCAGTATTCCGTGCGACTAGCTGAATTAGTTATGTTGGAATAGCATTAACTTGGCAAACGATATTTTCTTTTAGTGCTGAAATGGTCGCTTTGTTTGTTTCATAAACTTTACTTTTGAGGTACCCCCACAGACCCCAGTTATGAACAAAGAGATGTTCTTCAGAACATCTGTGTTCTGAAAACTCAGAACATTCACTTTTCACTAGTAGTTACAGAAAATATGTCCAGTGTGACTAGGAGTGAGCCAGTCGCCCCTTATAATGGACAGCAGGCTCCACACGATGTTTTATTTCACAGAAAAGCATATGGTGTTTCAAATCGTGCACAAATTCCAAAAAACTCATTGGTACGAGTCGGCCTGGAGTCGATTTTTGAAACTCACACGTTTAAATCAGCAGTAAAAATGTCAAAATTTGTATAGAGTTTATGCATCATTCGACCACGATGTTGAACGTGTCACTTTCAAAAATCGCACTCCTGGACTGGGATCGAACCATCGCCTCCAGGATGTCATGGTTAATCGTAACTAGACCACCACGG
Organism: Agonopterix alstromeriana; assembly: GCA_963924505.1. Taxonomy (NCBI): domain Eukaryota; kingdom Metazoa; phylum Arthropoda; class Insecta; order Lepidoptera; family Depressariidae; genus Agonopterix; species Agonopterix alstromeriana. Next base: position 17,942,600 of record OZ004664.1, read on the forward strand.
CTTCAAATTCATTCAAAGTGGAAGATTTAACCTGTAGGAATTTCGTAGCCAAGCACGTTTTCTCTTTTTTGTCTCATCTAAACTAATTACGATACCAGTGTTTCGAATGCGTACTTTCCAAAGTCCCTGACGGGGTTAAAACGTTTGTTTGCAATTATAATGATCGTTGCCCACTACAATAAATGGGTCCGAGTAATCTAAAACCCAAACTTCGGGTCCTAAACAAACACTACTCTTCCACATGCGAAATTCTCGTAAATCAAGGCATTTTTATACATTCTACGTTGGCATAAGGGTTTAGATAGAGTCAATGTTGCCAGACTCACAGATTTAAATTAATTGGTAGATTCAAGGTGTTTTTTGTTTTGTTTTTGGATCTACTTGTCTAATCTGTTGTACCTATTAATCTGTACAGGAAGCGTGATCAAACTTTAGAGGGTGTATTAGACCATCAAACTGAACAACTTTCGCTATCGGACTACCACCGAATTCACTAAAACGCACCGATATCTATAATGCCTACTCAACCCTAATTTACAGAACAACCGATTTTTTTCTTTACGATTTTTTCCGTCACCGAAAAGAAGCCGTGGTGGTCCAGTGGCGACAGACCTTGTCTGCCGTGCAGGAGGTGATGGTTCGATCTCCGTCCAGGCCGACTCGTACCAATGAGTTTTTCTGAATGTATGTACGATTTGTAACACCACGGCTTTTCGATAAAGGAAATCATCGTGAGGAAACCTGCATGTATTGTACCCACTGTCCATTATAAGTGGCAACGGGCTGACCCCCTGTCACACTGGACAGAGTTTCGGTATTACTAGTGAAACGTGGATGTTCTGAAGTTTCAGAATATCTCTGATTACCCCCTCAGGCAATATAGTCGTGAGCATATGCATACCGGAAAGAAAATGATGCTTTGATGAAAATCATTGAAACTGAACGTCAGTTTTCAACAGCAGTTTTACCGTATGTTTTTCTTCAAAAAGAAACTGGCAACACTAATCAGAAAGAGGACTATGGAGTTTGCTTGGCGCCATTGCTCTTGCTGTGTTTCGTGTTATTTGAAATTCGTAAAAAATTGGTTTTAGTGATAATTGTGACATAATTTCGTGCGGATTGTGTACCAAACAGTTGCGTAAAGCGACCGACGTAATAGGAATCTCAAATAAATACGATAACAGAACATAAGTTTTGGTTCAAGTGAACTCGTACATGGTCATTTCGGCGGCAACGCGCGAGCTTACGAAATCGACCACAGATTCATCGTCATCTATCATCCCATCATTAAAATAAAGAATATAAAGAAGAAAATAACGAATGGCTCAAAAGGACTAGTATCCAGAGCCGTTAAAGAAATTATTAAAAAAAAAAAGAGGACTACATTCGGTATGGGCTGTAGTAGCTACGAGAGCGTTACCCTTTTTATCAAACGTTGCGTTAAGTAAACTACCCGTTTTTGGGTTTTATTTGGAATAATCTCCTAACCAAGTGTTGTACAAATAGTTTCACTGGCCCTACATGATTCATGAAAAAGTTAAGTGCTCGTCAGACTTAGATAAAACTAAAATCCACCAATCAGGATAGTGGAAATGTTTGAATTGACGTCAGAAAGATAAAATTACATTACTATTTTATTTATATTATTCGTTGCAAATTTACCTGGTTTATTTATCTTTTCCTTTTCTACTCTGGTTTTTCTTTGGTGATTCGTGTCTTATTTTCTATTCAATCAATTTTACACAATAAGGGGTCGGAAACCACGAGAAAGGGGGTCGAGTGGGGTATGAGATTTTTCTATTGGTCGCTACATGCAATTTTCATATTCATTTATTTCATAAATAAATTATGAATCGTTTCTAATTAGAATTCGATACACTCTATCCAAATGACCGATGATGATAATGACCGTAATATTCTAATCCTTATTCGGACCGTTTTCCAATTTCAACACTGCCTCCAAAATAAAAGTTGTTTAGTCTGATTGTCTGAACCACCCCTGAAAAATATGCCGATTTTCTATTCAGGGTGTTTCTTAATATGCTGACACTTTTTTAAGACAATGATCAGGCCATCAAACTGAACAACTTTCTCTATAGCAACAACATCGAAATCGCGAAAAAAAACCGCGAACCTACTCTACGCAAATGTTTGGGACAGATGTTTTTTTTTCGCAATTTCGATGTTGGTCCTATAGAGAAAGTTGTTCAGTTTGACGGTCCGATCATTCCCTTAAAAAGTATCAGCATATTAAGAAGGACCCTGTAAACTTTCCCTGAATATATCCAACGCCTGTGTTCTATTGGGGTAGACTGAAAAAACAGATTCCCACGAGGTGGTTCTTTATTTAAATCACAGGCGAAAACTACTGTTGAACAACACCTGCAAATTTGGTTAAAAAGTCTATAGGAACAACAACGTAACAACAATTTAGAGTGATTCAACAACAACAGTTTACGATGTTTGCGGTTTAGACGCATTAAGTCCGACATTAGTTCACCAAAATACATTAGACAAACTTAGGTACTGCTCTTAGCGAGAGCGGAGCTGAAATGTTTCGCCTTCTAATAGAGGTGAACTTCGATACGAATATAGACAAGTGTTCGAATATATCAAAATAATTGTTTAATAATTTTAGAATTCACATCGATTTTTAAATTTTAGATTTGTATATGTTGTTTAACCCTTTGGCTCCCAGCGACCCGATATTAGATCAGATAACAATTAATTACATATTTATATTGTACTTTTATTATTACGGGATCTGAGAGGTTAATTCTTCAAAATGATTATAATAGAAATATTAATTTACTACGTAAACATCTATAGATGAAATTTTCAATCGAATAATGACAGTTGAAAATTATAACAATGACGCTGCTTGTCTACTGAAGCGGAGCGAGGCTGCGGAGCGGAGAAAAGAGGGAAATTGGGCCAATGGGATTGCGTAAAATCTCAGCTCCGAGATTTTATTCAATCTTATTGGTTAATATTTCTTCGTTCTCCGCTCCACAGCCTCACTCTGCTTCAGTAGACTGGCACCCTTAAAGTCAGATGAAGTGTAAAGGATTCTGGAGTGAAGTAAGGATCTGAAGGAGGGTTTTTCGGACAGTTATGTAGCAAACGAAGCGCTCGCTGCTTTGGATTGCCACGAAGAGCTGCCATTTTTCTTTAACTATAATTTTTTTTTAAACATTCCTTGATACTCTACAAACCTCTTGGCATAAACAGAATATCAAGAATATTTTAATTAAAACGCCGGCGACGGGCTCACTCCCCTTCACACTGGACAGTTTCGGTACTAGTGAAACGTGGATGTTCTGTGGTTTCAGAATATCTCTGACTACCCCCTCGGGGACTATAGTCGTGAGCATATGCATGCATGCATGTATAAATGTAAAAAATGTGCATCATAAAATTTATCCGTGTGTTCAATAAAATAAGTAAACTTACTATAACATTAGATAACTATTTTTTTGTTGTTTTAATTTCATTTGCCGTGGTGGTCCAGTGGCGAGTAACCTTGTCTGCCGTGCAGGAGGCGATGGTTCGATCCCCGTCCAGGCCGACTCGTACCAATAAGTTTTTCGGAATTTATGTACGATTTGTAACACCACTGGCTTTTCGGTGAAGGAAAACATCGTGAGGAAACCTGCATGCTTCAATTTCGAGGCATGTATTGTACCCACTGTCCATTATAAGTGGCGACGGGCTCACCCCCCGTCACACTGGACAGAGTTTCGGTACTACCGGTGAAACTTGGATGTTCTGAGGTTTCAGAATATCTCTGACTACCCCCTCGGGGAATATAGTCGCGAGCATATGCATGCATGCATTTAATTTCATTCTAATTTTAGCATGCCGATGGTTTTCGGTAAGCGCCCACCTCTACCTTCAGATACTACGGAACTAGACTACTCAATTAGCATAATTCAACGCTAAGTCGACTGAATACAGATCAAGTGACATGACGTCTAGCTAGGGAATTATTCTAATTGAATTATTAATGGATTTTTTTAGCAGTGTCACGTTATTTTCGTATATCCCGTGTTTGTTCAGGAAATATTCTTGTCAATGTCCAATTCGAGTTTCCGTTATTGGATCAAGCAGCTTACTCCTTAGGTTGTTAAGAGAAGTTTATTCCGAATGCGTAAATGCGCGCTGCATACAAACGTAGTCTGGTGATATTTTCATTACTAACCAATTAAATTCAATGAAATTTTGCAGAAACAATCTAGAAACAAATCTCTATGCTTGTATCTTGTCCGATTTTCGTTAAAATATACAGTTTCAATGCTAAGATTAATTTAAGATTGGTATGGAAATCTTTGAAGCACTGTAACTTTAAAACTATACATTTTAATGAAAATCTGACAAGATACAAGCATAGAGATTACTTTCTAGATTGTTTCTGAAAAATTTCACTGACTTTAATTGGTTAGTATTGAAAATATAACCAGACTTCGTTTGTATGGACCGCGCCATCGGTAAATATACCCTTAAGTTTGCATCCGAAATTGTTTAGTGGGTGTAAGCTGGTTCTGTCGTCACTTGAAAATAACCGATTTTTCATCACAATTACTTTCATTAGTATACCAGAAGATTTTTTAGACCATTAAACTGATCATCTTTTATTCCTGGAACAAACCTGAAATCGCAAAAATAAAATCTGCTGTTCCATACTAAACGTATGAGACAGCCGATGGTTTTTTACGAATTCATGTTTGCTTCCATAGTAAAAGTTGTTCAGTTTGATAGTCTGAACCACCCCTGAAAGGTTCGGAACGGTAAAAAAGTAAAATAATAAAATCAAGAGTTATGAGTATTTAAAATCTTTGGTCTGCTACTCGTACTGCTCTCACCGATCCCCGCTTCCCAACCTGTCGCGTAATCCCAGCAACGCCCATTGCCGAGGTCCGTACCCCCCTGGGGTGTCCCTTGGGCAGGTTGCTTAACTCACTGGTTCGGTGACCTACCAGGGCGCTTCGCCGTCACTGGTATGGCCACCCCCAAAAGCCCGCAGTAAAAAGCAGTAAATGCCTGAGCAAACAGTATATGTCATTCAAAAAAAAAAAAAATACTCGTACTGCGTACGACGTCGCGGTCGCCACTATATTCCTTTCCAAAATAGCAATGACATTTTAAGGCAATTTTGAATTTAAAAAAGAGATAGTTGAAACTGTTACGGTCAGTTGCACGTACGTTCATTAAAGTTAATCATCCATTAAATCTCTTGCTAGCTTTTACTACATCAACGAGACAAAAAGTGAAAGCAAGAGATTTAATGGAGGATTAACTTGAATTAATGTATGTGCAACTGGCAGTTACTCTCATATAATTTTAAAGAACATCTTTAGTAACGTCCAAGATAGGTATAGTATATCTTTCTGATAAATAAATTATATTTGCTAATCACAATTGGCCAGGAGTGTGATTTTTAAACTCATTCGTTGAACTCAGCAGTGGGAAATGTCAAAATTGCAAATGCTAAATGTGCATCTTTCTACTGCTGATTTGACCGTCAAAAATCGCACTCCTGAAGTTTAATTTTTGAAAGTCTAATCAGCGTAGTATTGACATTTTCAACTGCTGAGTTTAAAGTATGAGTTTCAAAAATCGCACTGCATAACGCTATAGGTATAGGAATCAGAAGATCATTCCTTATTTGGAATGAAGTACAGGTATACAATGATATCATAACTATGTTGTTCAAATCGATTTCCCGTGTATAAAGGTATAGGAGACAAGATAACTACTGATATAACTGCAATGATATCATCGTCAGTAATTAGGTCCCTTTGGTAACATCTCCTTTCCTTTCAGTCGGACGATGTCGATCGGTGATTAGTTTCCGAAGCCTCGTTGCAGACACGTCTCTATGATGGGATCGTTAAGTACTTGTCAAACGTTGATAGATGGCTTATACGATTATAGTACTGTAGCCCCGGGACTTTTTAATTACCAAAAAGATTACCGATTGCCGATTAGAAATTGTTGTAAGGTACGGAATTACTAATATAAAAACCTGAGTCTTACAGATCACAACCGGCCGAAAGAAAAAAAAATAGTCAAAATTTTTTTAATTTCTAGGATACTGTTTTTTTGCTGTACTGTCTTCTTGTTTTTGGTTGTTTTTTTTTCTATTATATTCTTCACCTAAGTTAAATGCCCATACGTAATAGTAAGACTGTCTTAAGTTGCCAAACAAAGCTATAAGACCAATCTAAATTGACTTTTTTATCAGGTCTTATAGGTTTGTATGGCAACTTTTTTGAACTAAGGTGAAGAACATAAACTGTATAGAAAAAAAACCGAAAACTCGAAGTTTAAAATTTTCAGACAAGTTTTTTTTTTTCTTACTGTGGGTTGTGATCTGTAAGACTTCGGTTTTTATATTAGTAATTTTCTATGTAACAACAATTTTTAAACGGCAATCGGTAATCTTTTTGGTAATTAAAAAGTCCCGAGCTACAGTACTATTATGGTCTGTAGACGGAACTGAGGAAGGTGGCATAGGTATCCATGACCATGACAGGACGGATCATGACACCTTTTTCCAATGAGTCATGAGACGATTTAGATCACCTTCGTGGTGTTAATAATTCCCATAAGTTTGAGTGAGCCGATGCTGGCATAACCTCATGGCTATAAGCCCCAATGAAAAAAAAAAAGAATATAAAAAAAAAGTTACTCCAAGTTTAGCCCTAGGCATACTATGTTTTTTAAACCTACGAAATTTACACGATGCTTACAACAATAAACATTAATAAAATCAATACCGAATTCATATAATGTTCATAATCCTTTTTAGGGTTCCGTACCCAAAACATGAAAACGGGACCCTATTACTAAGTCTGGCCTACTTATTCAGGGCTGTAACTTTTGAACGGTAATAGACCGGTGGCCGACAACAACCAACCCTACCTTACACGTTTATTGAACAAATCCATTTTGTAGGTAAAGTAGCTCGATGAGGTAAAATCTACCTTCCGAGTAGAACCCTAAATTCGGTCGGACCCATCAACGTGCCAGGATATGGTGAGGCCGACCAGTTTTTTTAGGCTTTACTAATCGGTCTCTAGACCTACAGACTAGTTCCGTTCTTTAAATCGATGAGGTAAAATGTCGTATTTCTAGGGTCCACTTCTTCCCTCATACCGGAAAACGTCCCAAGCTGCGCCGCGGCCGACCAAGATTTTTCCAAGTTATTTTTAGTCTACTTTAGCTACAAAATGGATTTGTTCAATAAACGTGTAAGGTAGGGTTGGTTGTTGTCGACCACCGGTCTATAGCTAGACAGTTGAAATAAGATAAACTAGAGACAATAATAAAACACAAATATTTTTGATATGGCTTTATTGACGGTAGATTTGAGGATATTACGAGACGTTTGGCGTATGCTTTACAACAATTTACTCAGCTGTTTCCTAACTGGAGGTGCCCAAACTTGATATGTTTCGAAATTCCTTTGGGATTTTTAGAAAACAAGTGACTAGAAAGGTAATGATGTAGTATATTTTTAGAACTGGCTCATAAAACCCGTTCATTTGATACCCGACACGATAGGTTTCAGAAACATATTTTTTTCTAATATCATTCAAAAAATTTCTGACGTCATAACTAAAGGAAATATTTTTTAAGAACTACCGTTCAAATGATTGTTCTGACCTAAAGTAGATGTGTGCCGAACGGCTATCCTGTAGATCGATTTTCGGCTTTTTTTGTGTAGGTTACCGACTACCATGCATTGTCTGTCAGTCAGTCACGAAACTGTTTAGGTTTTACAAGTATAGAAGATAAACAAACAAAATAATGAACTCATTTTATAAGAGTTCATAGAAAACGTTTAAAACAGCCTGAAGGCGTTCAAACGGTGACGTAATTTCCTCCACATATCTTGTTTTGTAAGAAAGTTTTTAGACAATTTATTCGTATTTCCGTCACTCCAGAGATCGGACAAAAAGAATTAGACCCGCGTTACACTGATGGACGGTTACGAGATAAATAGCCATTTAAATGTCCCCTTGAGAAGAAAACTGTCTAAAATCGTGTTGGGTAAGATTTAAATGGATTCTGTAGATACATAACTACTTACATTCTTAAATTTTTACGCATTCTTTGGGCACAGTATAAGAAAGAGTATATACAGTAAGAGTACATACAGTATGGACACTCCCTGCCTCCCACCAACTTTTTACCTCTCCCCCTCTATTGCCCTCTGGTTACCTCTCTCAGGATAAGGGATAAAATCAGTTTTTCAATAGACGGGTGTCAATGCGTTTTGTTTACGAAAAATTCATGTACCTTAGGTTCTATTTCTTTGCATGTACCGCACGCAGCTAAAGGTGCACTTCCGATGCTAGCGGCCGATGCGACTGACGCGCGCGGCTCGTGGCCGACGGCTGATGCGGCTATACTAGCTACTATGAAAACGTATGGCGCCGCTTCCGATGCCAGCGACTGACGCGTGCTTCAGACGCGCGCGGCCGATGTTTGTACCGTCGGCCGCGGCCGCGCGCGGCTTAGCTCTGACGTCACGAAGAGCAATAATGTTTGCGCGCGTCAGTCGCATCGGCCGCTGGCATCGGAAGTGTAGCTTAAAGTTGTTGTAGCCCAAGACTCCGCTTCGCATGTGCTGACGTCATCTTGTCAATCTCTGTTTTTTGTACACACGGCGACAGATCAACCTACCCATAGTTGAACTCTATATTCATGGACATAAGGTCCAACTATGGGTAGGTTGATCTGTCGCCGTGCGTACATTAAAATTTTGGCTCTTTACCTATCACAATGGAAAGGCATTTCGCGATCAAAAGGCGACTGCTTCCACTTCGTTGTTAACGATGAGGAGCTTTCATGTGGCTAATATGGGCATTACTGTGGAATAGGATGACAAAAAAGAGGGACTTCAGATTGCACTGGTGCCCAGTTACACAGCTCTTTTCAAGCAGAGGCGGCTAAGGTGGCTCTAACACGTACATACGTCGCATAGAGGACTCAAGTTTGCAAAGGCGCGTCCTTCTTTGGGTGATTGCACGTGGGAAGAGGCCCAACCATGTTGCGATTTAAGGATTGCGTTAATAGGGAACTGACCTCTTTAAGAATCGGTCACGGGAATCGGGAGAAGCTGGCAGGAAATAGAACGAAGCCTGGTTCGCACTTCTGGTATATAAATCTCTCATCTTGCTCATCCACCGGTGTGCTGTTCTGTTGTTGAGAATGCGAAAGAGAGTTCCGCTCTCATTTAGGACTTAAGAGAAGTTTATTCCGAATGCGTAAATGCACACTGCATACAAACGAAGTCTGGTGATATTTTCAATACTAACCAATTATGTATGCATATGCTCAAGAGTATATTTTCCGAGGGGGTAGTCAGAGATATTCTGAAACCACAGAACATTCATGTTTCACTAGTACCGAAATACTGTCCAGTGTTACGGGGTGTGAGCCCGTCGCCACTTATAATGGACAGTGGGTACAATGCATGCCTCGAAATTGTAGCATGCAGGTTTCCTCACGATGTTTGAACGAAAATCTGACTTTATACAAACATAGAGATGAGTTTCTAGATTGTTTCTGGAAAATTTCATTGACTTTAATTGATTAGTTTTGAAAATATCACCAGACTTCGTTTATATGAAGCGCGCTCTGAATTATATCCCTTAACAGCCATGAGAAAAAGTGTTTCTCCTAGGAAACTTCTTAAATAATCTGCAATAGATGAAAAGGCCTACGATGACCTTTTTAATGTAACTTTATAAGGGTTCAGAATTCAGACGTACGGATGCTCCTAAAAAGTCAGGCACATTTGCAATATGTCTAACCTTTTTTGATTCAGGGTTCATTCACTCCTAATATGTTAGAGAGTCCCAGGTATAATGTGATTTGTTATCCCCGAGGGACTCTCAGATTCAGGTGTTGATAGGATTTTATATAACTAGATTACTAGAGTTACGCAAAAAGGACATTTACGAAATTTGTTAGCATAAACTCCGGGTCATTATTTTACGCCAAGCGTTAGGTGACACTGTTAGCTATAGGTAATGTTATAAATAGCTAACGGTTTTTTACACAATTAACTATGTAAATAACTAAAGATCATATTGATAAAAAAGAAAAATAACCTCAAAGGTTTGTAAATATAAATAATTAATTAATCATTAAACTGTGAAGTTAGTGTGATGTCTACTAATCCCCATTGTGCACGCGTGGTTGACTAACGCAAAAAGTTAAAAATTAAGGGGGGTTCTCAAGAAACTAGTTTTTATCAACGTTTTTTCTTCTCGCTCTATCGTAAAATCGGTAATACATACAAGCGTCAAACTCGGTGTGGTTATAGAGCAAACTCTACAGTATAACAACAAATAATAAAAACCAGCCAAGTATGAGTCGGTCTCGCGCTAAAGGAAAAAAAATGTTTTATAAGGTCTATTATATTGCGTTGTGTGGTACAAAGCCCGACTCGCACTTGACCGGTTTTATTGTTATTAATAAAATGTGATTCTATTTAGGTCGGGGGTGGGCCGATGATGACCCACACCCAAAATGATTGTGGGGTCAAGCCCACTTGGGTTTCTCCCTTGCTACGCTCTTGCCTAAGACGAGGTATCTCCAAAACCGATCTCCACTCAGACAAGTCTGACGCCGCGGGAATCGAGAGTACTCAACGTCACTCCATTATCTACCGAGATTGACCGAGATATATCTAACCTCCTGAGACGCTGGATTATTATATTTAGTAAGCCGATAGATGGCGGTGTTCGATAATCCAAGTCAGAGGCCTGTAAGAGGGTCTAAGGAATATCAGATACAGAATGGACGCGGCTACTAAAGGTTCTGGAGGGCGATCACGCTAATTTAAAACATCCAAGTTAAATCCTAATCCAATTTCAGTTCTAATTACATTGCAATCCAATTACTATTCAACTGTGTTTAATTTCGTATCGCGCTAAACTTTACTTATTTACTATGTGACTGACAGCCTTACGTCTGAGCGATCTGTCAAAACGGCTCAAACGGCTGTCAAATGAATAGCGCCATAAGTGTTAAAAGTTGTGGTTCGCACGCGGTCCAATCATGTTTCAGTTGCGATTTATTTACCGCAATTGCCCTCCTGAAATGGCAACCACGGGTACTTTGTTACTAACCGATCGTCAATCGATATTCGATCGAAATATAGTACCTATTGCGGATTAGTGCACTACACATAGGTACGCATCAGAATCTCTCCTTCAACATAATGTAGGTTTCCTCACGATGTATTCCTTCACCGTTTGAAAGCAGTCGTTATTCATGTCATTATCTTTATTAAGCTCATCGGTACATGGCATGTCGTCCGTGCGGATTCGAACCCCAGACCCTTCATGATTGTGTGTCTTTACCTCACAGTAACGCGCCACTGACGCTAAATAAAGTACTTACGTACTTACAATTATATTAATTTTAAGAGTATATAACTATTGGCGCGCTCCATACAAACGAAGTCTGGTTATATTTTCAATACTAACCAATTAAATTCAGTGAATTTTTTCTGAAACTATAGAAAGTAATCTCTTTGTTTGTATCTTGTCAGATTTTCGTTAAAATTTATAGTTTTAAAGTTACAGACTGACTCAAAGATTTCCATACAAATCGTAAATTAATCCTAGCATTGAAACTGTATAATTTAACGAAATTCGGACAAGATACAAGCATAGCGATTGGTTTCTACTGTGTAGATTGTTTCTGCAAAATTTAATTGACTTTAATTGGTTAGTATTGAAAATATCACCAGAGTTCGTTTGTACGCAGCGCTTCTCTTAAGTACTGCATACATTTATTCCGAATATCTAATTTCACAAGCAGTGCCCAAACTCAGTGCAGCTGGTGCTGGTGATCTCACCCATCTCGACACAAACACTTATTTTAGAACACTATAATACCAAAGATAACCAAACGCGGCCTGAAATGGTTTGAAATTAATTAGAATGTAATTTCAGTCTTATAATGTAACGATTCTTGGATACAGTTATTTAATTAAGCTTATCTATTACGATACACCGTCTTATCTTTTAAGCCCGCGCTAGTCTCCGTGCTAACATGACTTAATTTGGATTAGCTCGAGTACTAGTATCAAATGCGGGAGAACAAAAAAAAGTATAGCCTGAAGAATCCGACTGCAGGGCAAATGCCTCCTCCCACGAATAATGTTGAGAAGGACTGGGCCATACTACACCTCGCGTGCGTGTTGTAGGAGGCAAGTTAGTGGTCAATATGTCAGTGTTATTCTAAATAAATTGTATTTTTATATATCCTCACTTCACTAGCAATACCCAAAATCTGTTCAGTTTGCCTCGAAATTGAGGCATGTAGGGTCCCTCATGCTTTCTTTCACCGAGGAATCTAGTGGACCCTAAAAGTAAGATAGTAAGTTATAACCTGTAGAATCCCAGTGCAGGGCAAAAGCCTCCTCTCAAGACTAAGGGTGAGAGGGAGTGGGTCATACTCCACAAAGCGCGGGCCCAGTGCGTGTTGGTGGAGGCAAGTTAGTGGTCAACTTGCTCTCAGATAATTTTCAAGCCGCCTTAATAGACCTCTGACCTGGCTTAACGAATAGTAACAACGCCATCTGACGGAACTATCCGAGACCAACTGCTTAGCGTGCCTTCCGAAGCACGGAAAAGCTCGAGATGAAATACCACTAAACGGTCACCCATCCAAAGACTGACCGGACCTGGCGTTGCTTAACTTCGGTGATCGTTTCCAATACCGAAGCTCCACTACAACAACGAGCGCTTAACAAGTACAAAAGATTGTCTATTTCTATGAACAATTTTGTAAATTGCACAAGATTTTTCAATTCAATTCAACAATATTTTATTGCAAACCAAACAGGTACCAGATTATAAGTCAAATCCTAAGCTAAAAAAACAAAAAAGTTTCATTAAGATCGGTTCAGTACTTTAAGCGTGGTGATGTTACAGACGAACAAACAAACAGACAACAATTCTAAAAAAGGTTGATTTGGAGTCAGGGATACCTAAAACCATATCGTAATCTTTTTCTTGTAAATATCTCCAATGTTACACACTTCTGTTACAGTTTTATAATAGTTTAGATTATCTATTCTGTGCCCAGATGAAATGACACGTGAAAACCGTCGTGGTGGTAATTAGCTAAACTTTTACCCACAAAACACTGCTTACCTTCCCTTTCGTCGCCTTATAAGACACCCGCGATGAAATGAGGTCTATCTAAACCTAGCGTCGGCATCCCTCAAGAATCCGGAGCAGATTGCTGAAAATTTACATTCACAACCTAAAGGAACGTTTAATTAAGACGACGAATAAATACGATCCAAATTAGCTTCCTGATTAAACCGGCAAAGCTGTGTTGACTAGACATGAATACAATACGTGTTCTGCTTAAATTTTGTATTCAGGATAACCATGTGATGATAAGGGGAGTTTTATCGCATATCAATGCGTCCTTAATCGACGGTGTGATGAGGATTACAGAGCAAAGAATAATTTGCAGAAGTGTTACGTAGAGATGAAATGTGAAAGAAATATTTTAACTTTTTTATTTTATTTTTAATTTATTTAACTTCATTCTTACAACTGCTCAATAAAATACAAATTCGCCAAACTACAGAAAAGTTTGTTGGCGATACGCTCTTATCTATAATTACATAATGACAGTTTGTAAGTACATGCGAGCGATACACTACACTTATAGTTTTTTTGTTTTGTAATATTTTACATTCTTGAAGATTAATGTTATTGTTAGCTTTAGGTGAAGTTCGACTAACACTCTTACCATTGTAGAACTCTTATCAATGTAGGAACACGCGTCCACTGCTAGTCTGCTAGACATAGGCCTCCCCCCAATGATCGTTAAAACGACCGGTAGGGCTCTGCCCTCATCCAACGGGTTCCCGCCGCCTTTACCAGGTCGTCGTCGGTCCACGATGCGCTATCAAGTTTAACATTTAGTAAATAAAATTCTTCTTAATTATGGTAGGTTCACTTTCCTATGCGCGTGATAATTTAACTCCTTAAATTTTATATGTCCAAACTTTTTGAACTCGTACAATTATGCTTATAATTTTTTCTAAGGCTGTTTTTGTATTTCACACTGCCGATTACGCAGGAGTAAATAATCTTTCATATTGAAACCGTAGATTATAAATAGGTGTGTACCTATAGACAGTTTTATTACTTTAAAGGGAATTGTACTAATGACACTGAACAACTTTCCCCATGGAACCTATAGGAAATAAGCATAACACAATTTTGATTTGTCATACTTTATTCTATCAGCTGATTGAACATAACATAACATAAATATTTTTTATTTGCACACCAAAAAAACGTACAGAAACAAAAACAGTTCATTTTTTGCGAGTTTCCCTTAGTTTCCTTGGGGAAAGTTGTTCAGTATGATGAGTACAATGACAACAAACTATCTCCACTTACACCGTGTAATATTCTAAATACAAAGATTTTCAATTATTAAGTCCGATATTAAAGCAGTTTAGAGTAAGAAGCGATTTATATTATTTCCAATACTCTGTGGGAAAGCCTGTGACCCCATTTCTCGTTAGCAATCTATGCTATCTCCCCACTTAACCGTCCTGCCCCGGGGTGTCAACTCCATTAACGTCAAAAGTCAGAAGTCACTGTACTTATCGGTTATCGAATATTGATAAAACTTTATCCTTGCTAATATTTTTGCAGTCATTGGGGATATGGGGGTGATCAATAACCATTAATGAAAGAGCTTTTAGAGATAGGTGTGATAGTGTAACATGATTCGTTACTCAAGTGTTTAAATTCGGTCCTTTGACTATTTATATGTGGACTGGTTACGCGTGTAATTCTACTAACAAACATTTCTGCCACTTTTTCGGGGGGCGAGGTAATATGAAATCCGCAACTTTGAATTTTATTCCCCATAACTTTAGATTCTAATTTTGAATGTTAGAAATCATGAAAAGTAGTCTCGTGTGAACCCCAAACGTTCTAAGTTCGAAGTTATTATTTCGCAATTATAGGCTGTCTCGTTTAGTGATAAGGTGTAAAATTGAATGTAAATGCACAAGATCAATTGTGCTTATACCGTGGCAGAGGGGAAATGCTACCGCAAGGCTAGTTCTTATAATAATTAGTCAAAGATTCGGTCGCATAGTGGAACTTTTGACATGACAATTCTTTATGATAGAGTATTTTGAGTAAGTAAAGAAGATTGAGAATCAATTAAAACCATCCTTTGGAACCTTTTGGAACGAGGACTTACAAAGTTTAAAATAAATAGTTTCTGGAAATTTATGTCATTGTAGACAGTAGATTTTATACAGGGTGAAATTGATATCATTAGCATCCTTTTAAACTAAGAGTCTAACCATCAACCTGAAAAACTTTTACTATGGGAGTAAACTGATCAGAGCAAAAAAAAATTTGCTCTTCCATAATAAACTACATACTAATAGATAGACTCTTATACTTCATTCCAAATAAGGACGACGAGATTTTCCGATTCTTATTTAGCTTTTTGGCTAATTCTGATTACCAAATGTAATTAATTTATTGGATACATATACTATCCGACATATCTTGAACGTTACTAAAGCTGTTCTAAGAATAAGTGAGAGAAAGTGTTTCAAATCTCAGTTTCTGTAATGCGAAATAGCCTTAAGGGCCTATGTCGAAAAATAATTGAAGCGAAACGGGCGTGTGATAGCTTATATTACTGCCTGATGCGAGAGAAAGAGACAGGGCGGCGCGCGCGCCTGAAACGACGCAAGCATAAAACAAACTTTATTTAATTGTAATTGTACTATTTATGTAAGTTCAATTCTGCTCTAATCAAAATTTATAAAAAATCAATCTCTTTTTTTAAAATTAAGCCTCTTGTTTCTAATATTCACCGTTTAGCACTTCCAAGCGTTTATCGAGAAAGACGGAGGCTACTTTGGATTGTTTTTCTATCGAGAAAATGTGTCTTAATCGTGTTTTGGCTCTAATCAAAACTTCAATTATATGTTCAATTGACACATATCCGCAAATCATACTCCTACTGTTAGAACTTCATGAGATATGATGCTTTGAAGAATCCTATTTTTTTCACATAGCCTCTTAAAATTTCGTTGCTATTTTGAATGGAGTATAGTTTAAAAGGATGCAAATGATATCAATTTCACCCTGTATAAATAGAGAAAATTCGTAAAATACATAGAAAATACCGTCTTATTCATAAGCATACGTGTTCCACCTATCCCAGGGTACGTGCTTGTTAAAAACTAATAAAAACTAGTGATGCATAATTAATCATTGCCTGGAATCTTCTGTTAAGTCGAGGACAAGTCCTCTGTAAAAAAGACTACTGTAAACTCGATAATTATATGAATGACCAAAATTTCTGATCTTGACAATGTTACACTATGTAATTCAATACTGAATTTTGTATGTGTACTTTGTATAAATTTTTTTTAAATATGTATGTTGTAGAGTTTCTGGCCGCATCTTCTCTACAACGGAACACCTTCCGACGAGGTGGTAGAGTCAAAATTGACGTCAGAAAGTTATCCATGTGATATTATTTGAATAAAACATTGATGTATGATTATTTTGAATCTATGACATTTTATCTGAATATCTAATACCTATCTGACATTTTTAATTTGACTAATTACCATTTATTTTTGTTGTTCGATTAGTTATAATCATACTTGTAATTAACATTTGTATGCCTTCATGGTAGAATATGCTGGAAAATTGTGTTTTTATAAAACCTTATGTACCATATTTTTGCAAATAAATTATCATTATCATTTGAGTTTGAGTTTGAGCCACTTGATTTTCAAATCAGCTCTAACACAGCCCTAATGCCATAAAAGCCGGATTAAGGTCCGCCACATATGTACATTTGGAATTTCGAATCAGAATTGTTATTTTCTACAGAATTTGAGCCTCCGTAATTTCGAACAGAATTGTGGAGGGGGAAAATCCATACGAAATCGCAATCCTGATCCTGATGTGTGTAGCAGGCTTAAGTTTCATTACCCACCAATTATGATCATGAACGTTTTTTTTTCTTCTAAAAACCTTTCCAGAAACTAGAAAAAATGCGGACAGAGATTGATAACGATAAAAGGATCTTTTTTCTTCCTCTAACCTTTGTGCTCTTCGGTAAATGTACTGTTACCATGATCAATCACAATCTCAAGAAATCGCGGCTAGAAAAATCCGTGTCAATTGTCATCCTTTTTGAGAACGGTCGCAGTCTCAGAAGGTTGTACTTACATATCTGAACAAAAAGTTCTGTATCAGTAGTTGGAGTGCGAATTTTCTGGGAAACATATTGCGGGAACTAAAGGCCAGGTCACACAGAGGTGGTACCGGAGGCGGACCGGGAGCGGAATTTTTTGTAATGTATGAGTTTGTATGTACCCTGTCATACAGAAATCTGGGCCGGGAGCGGCGCGGTACCGAGCCGAACGCTATTACAAACAGGCGGCCGCGATTTAGACCGGGCGCGGCGCAGCGCGGTCCTGGAGCGGGGCGGATGCGGCCGCGGTCCGGAGGCGGTATTTCCGCGCTTGCGTTTTGTATTTTATGTCACACCGGCCGCCTCAGCGCCGTCCTACCTCGCCGCTTTTTCGCCGCGGAACCCGCACCGGACCCTTTCAGGCACGCCCCGGAACGCATTCGCCACCGCACCGCTTTCCCGCAATTCCGCTTCTATGTGGTCTGGGCTTTGTAGGTTATGTTGTGCTTACACAACATAAACCACAGACTGTCAAAATTCTCTGACACCAAGTTGACCACTAATTTGCCTCCATCAATCTGTACTGGGCCCGCATGGCCGAGGTGGAGTATACCCACTTCCTATCACCTATATTACTAAGTGACCCTTTTCAGTGCCGCTCCTGGATCCCAATCCTACTAGATATAACTTTGGAATGAAATACTAGTTTGTGCATTGTCATACATGTGGCAATGTAATTGAATTAATTTTCAACACAAACATTCTTAAACAGAAAGTTGGTAGTCGTAGCAATGTTTCTGAACACCCCGAAAGGGATTACGGAATCATGTCAAATGATTATGGATTCATAATACAATAAAATGTATATAAATAATAATGTCAGTTGTATTATTTCAGCCACTTTTTCGTCTCATTCCTAAAAACATGTTGTTTCATAGAAAGTGTCTGGTAATTTATCAATTGTTATCTTACATTATAATAATAATAATAATATTTATTTAAATTCACATAAGAAAAACCATTTTACATTATGAATTAGGTACTATTGACTAATTAACTTACTTACTTAATATCCTTAATTTATTTCCAGAGCAACCTGTCCCTCGTCTCTCTTCCACACCTGGGAGACTCTTCTGCAGGAGGTGGAAGCTGACGTGCTGGGCTACAGCACTGCAGCGTCAGCTCTGGAAAGGGTTGTGGCGACGCCGCTGATCGATCGTACCTTCCACATGAAGGTCCAGGCTCGGAAACTCTTTGCTCATCGCGAAGGATGCGAGCTTATTCTGGCGAAGGCGGATGATCAGCTTATTAAGGTAATTTTTTAATTGTAAAAAACCGGCCAAGAGTGTGTCGGAGCCGCCCATGATAGGGTTCCGTAGCCATTCCATAAGTTGAATAAGAAAAAACTAGTAATGTCGATTCTCAAAAAACATTTTGAACTTACCTTAAGCTATATTTATAACATTTTCAGATTTTTCACTCCAGTATTTTCAAGTTAGAGAGTTTAAAATTCGTACCCCCACCGGGTACGAATTTTCTTCATAACTACTACATATCTGTTTTGGGTTACTATTATCTGTCTTCATGCCAAATTTCGATTCAATGGGTGCAAAAATCAGGGAGTTATTGAGGCGGGGCATACAGACAGACAGACAGAATGGACGAAAGTATAAGGGTTCATTGTTTGACTACAGAACCCTAAAAATAAGCATAATGCTCACGACTATATTCCCCGAGGGGGCAGTCAGAGATATTTTGAAACCTCAGAACATCCACGTTTCACTAGTGTACCGAAACTCTGTCCAGTGTGACGGGGAGTGAGCCCGTCGCGACTTGTAATGGACAGTGGGCACAATACATTGCCCCGAAATTGAAGCATGCAGGTTTCCTCACGATGCAAAAGAATAATAATAACAAGAACGGCAAAAAACGACAGGATGGTGATGGGACATGCTAATAGGTGAGGTGAGTATGATGAGAAAATATAAGAAATAAAAACTTGGACTATTTATATGTGGACTGGTTACGTGTGTAATTCTACTAACAAACATTTCTGCCACATTTTGCGGGGGGCGAGGTAACATAAAATCCGCAACTTTGGCTTTTATTCCCCATGACTTTAGATTCTAATTTTGAATGTTAAAAATCATGAAAAGTAGTCTCGTGGGAACCCCAAACGTTCTAAGTTCGAAGTTATTATTTCGCAATTATAGGCTGTCTCGTTTGGTGATAAGGTGTAAAATTGAATGTAAATGCACAAGATCAATTGCGCTTATACCGCGGCAGAGGGGAAATGCTACCGCAAGACTATTCCTTATAATAATTAGTCAAAGAATAAAAAGAATTAAAATAATAACAAGCATACCTATTTATAAAGCGGAGAGGTACAGACAACCTGTCATGAAGCTCCGGGTTCGAATCCGTACTGACGACGTGCCATGTCCCAATGAGTTTTTCTAACCGTCTGCTCTCGAACTGTGAAGAAAAACATCGTGAGGAAACCTGCATACGCTGAAGAATAAATTCTGATGCATATGTGAAGTCTACCAATTCAGATTGGGCACGTGCGGTGGACTAACGTCCATACGTGCTCATAAACCCTACTCGAGGGCAACCCTGCAGTGGGACGTGTGTATGGACCGACGATCTGAGAAAAGTATCACGTGCAACTGGATGAGGAAGGCCGAAGATACAGTTTTGTGGCGCGCCTTGTTCTCCCAAGGCACAGCTCAAGGCCTCTATTGAGCGTCGATATCGATCGACAACAGGCTGATGATGACCTAAGTATTCGCTCAGGACTACATTCCTCGAGGGGTAGTTAGAGCTTTTCTAAATACAGAGTAACAAAACACCCTAGTAATACTTAAGGAGGTGCTTCAGACCATCAAACTGAACGACTTTCACTACTTTTAAGTTTTTCCTATAAGGCGACTTTAGAATAAGGTTTTTAGTATTTTCTTGGGCAGAACTAAGCTATTTTCTTGGGCTTTAAGGGTTAGGGCTAAAAACAGTCTTGCCACAAATGCTAATTTAAAAAGATAGTTGGTACCTTGTTGTAGCAAAGTTTCTGACAACCCTGAAAGGGGAAATGGTCACGACCATTTATGTAGATATGTATAAGCATATGCTCACGACGATATTCCCCGAGGGGGTAGTCAGAGATATTCTGAAAGCTCAGAACATTCACGTTTCACTAGTAGTACTGAAACTATGTCCAATGTGACGGAGAGTGAGCCCGTCGCAATATGTAGGTATGAAAAGTTAAAATAACGGAAAAAAGTCAATTTGTCAACCCAATCACAAACAATACAAACAGTTTCCGCATCCGGTCTGAAATAAGGAAATTGGATTTAAAAATCTGTATTATCTGTCATGTATTTATCTTTTGAACCTGAACAGGAAAACGTATTTCCAAATCAAATCGTGGTACCTACCTGCTGCTTATGATTTTTCACATTTCCGTTCAACTCATAAACAATTTAGAGATGTACAATATTATTTCTCTACATTCGAAGTTCTATACTTATACCTACGTAAAACAGTTCCGTGACTGACTGACTTACTTACTGACTGACCGATAACGCACAGGGGATATAATTCGAAGCGCGCTCCATACAAACGTACTATGGTGATATTTTCAATACTAACCAATGAAAGTCAATGAAATTTTGCTGAAGAAATCTTGAAACAAATATATATGCTTGTATGGAGTCAGATTTTCGTTAAAATATACAGTTTCAATGCTAGGATTAATTTAAGATTTGTATGGAAATCTTTGAGGCACTGTAACTTTAAAACTATACATTTTAACGAAAATCGGACTCCATACAAGCATAGAAATTTGTTTTTAGATTGATTCTGAATTATACTATGAGATCATTCTCAGTACTCAGGATACCATGTTTACGATGCGCTAAACATAGAAACACAATCTCGTAAACCCTTCTGAAGCTGAAGGAAGGGGAAACCGATACGATCAGAGGCTCGCCTTTGGTTATTAATGTATATGGATAAGGAAAGAAAAAATTTTGTCATGACATTCAAACCTTTCATAGTTATGTTGGCAAACGTTTGCTTTGATCCGAAGTTCCATTTCGAATACTTACAATCCGCGGAATCATTCGCTCTTGGAAGTTATCTGGGGGCACGGCAATGCCCGACAAGCCAAACGAGCGTACTGCCGAAGCAGTACCTTTTCTCGAAGCGATTCAGAGTATGATACCGACAGGCCAGCTGGCATTTACAGATAATTACCCGACTGCGCCAGAAGGAGGGTTATGTTTTTCGAGCGTATGTATGTATGTATGTTTGTATATCTATTTCTTTGGCACGGCCTACAGCCTAAACGGCTTGATGGATTTTAACGTTTGAGGTGTCATTAGATTTGTAAAAACTGTGAGAGTGACAAAAGGCTATGTTATTTTAATATGGCGTCTGCGAAATAAAAAAGAGAGGGAGAATACACAATTTTTTAATGAAAATTACAATATGGGTATCAAATGAAAGAAAGTGATTTGACGATTCCAAAAATATATATATTATAGTACTTTGATGTTACCGCTTCGACAAAAGACTAAAAAGTATGAAATAAACTAAATTATTCCTATAAACAAAAAACCCGACTGCATAAAAAACCTATTAACTGAAAAGAGATGTTGAGATGATGAGATGAACTTTAATATTTTAAATAGTCGTTTTCAAATAAATTCCTCAAATTCGTATGCTCTTTAGCTGCCAGGAAGCTGTTAAATTAAATGTGAGTATGTTTTTGTCATGCATTTTCTCGCTTCACGGGCACTGTTCGTAATCTCGACGACGATGTCTTTAAATAATTCACGAGCATTTCTAGTGCAGACACTCTTACATAATGTATTGTGGAATAGCTCGAGAGCAAGTGAAAATGTTCGACATTAATATACCATATGTTTAACAGTAGCTTTCGTCTACGATTTCACCCGTACTTCAAGATACACGATGAGTTTTCCTAAAGGGAAGAACAAAGCCTCAGATGCGCCCCAAAGCATATACCAAAGCCACATTTGACAAAATTTTCATGGGCTACAAGGTTGTTTTGATTATTCCTTGTAGTACCATTGTACCTTGTATGCCTATCATTTGGAATACTAATTGTACATTTCCTCAGTTGTCTTTTACAACAGGCGTGTCGATAAGCCGCTAGTACGTTCTAAATTATTCTTTCACTCCTAGATCAGCGTCTAAAAAGCTATATTTCAACCATTTTATTTCCTCAATGAACCTGAACTTCTGCATTCAAGCGTACCGTTTCCCCCATGGAAAAGATCCGTACAAGCTAAAGTCAAAGAGATGCGTAAGGACTGACCTGCTGCAGGTTCTGCGGGGAGGAAATGGAAACTCCCCTGCACATTATCTGTGATTGTGGTCCACTAATGCACAAACGAAGTATTCATCTTGGCAGAAAAGTACTGACTCCAGATGAAATACAAAACATCTCGGTTAAAAACCTACTGCGTTTTCTAACTGCTCTAGGGATTGATAGAGACCTGTAGAAAGGGCGTTCACAAAAGATCAGCGATGGTCGAAGTGGCACAGGCGCAAGTCTGTTAAGGCCCCATTCACTCAATAATAATAATAAGGCTTATTCAGACTCGTGTCATTAGGCTTGATCAAACAGCACATAGACAAGCTTGTTATCGGGCCACACAGCTTATTGTTTGATGTTTACCGTCGGTCAGCAACGGGGGTCAAAGGTAATCTTGAGATTTATCTCTCAAGATTTGTCTTTAGATGTTAATCCATGTTTGCAACAAAATGCCAGATCAAAAGAGATGCCAAATGGAAATAATGTGATTCAACTTAGTTATTACACTTGCTCAGGCCGCAAGTTAGGCATCTCCAGCTCATAGACATCCTCTTTTATACATTCAGTCAAGAAAGTATCGGGAATGGATGATTGACTGTTTTCTTTGACTATCGCGGTGTTGTACACTCGAAATTCTTGCCGGAAGGTCAAACGGTAAATAAATAATATTATTTGAGCGTTACGCGGCGATTAAGAGACAAATTCAACGAAAAAGGACAAATTTGTAGAAAGATTTTTTTTTGATTTTGCCCCACGATAATGCGCCTTCGCACAAGGCCATAATTGTGAACGATTTTTAACCAAAAATTCAACAAATACCATCGAGCAACCAGATATTACTCCAGCCGACTTCTTTCTTTTTCCTAAACTCAAATTACCACTTCGTGGCACCCCGTTTTCATTCGATAGAAGACAAAAAGGAGAATTCGCGGCGGGAACTGAACTCAATTCCGGAAAAACGTTTAAAAATGGGTGTCGATGCATAATGACTGTTTTGATGATTGGATTATTCGGTGGCGTAAGTGTATCGTTTCGGAAGGAGCATACTTTGAAGGTGATAAAATAAATTTGGACGAATAACTAACATATTGTGTATTATTGATCATTTACCGGAACTTTCTTGACAGAGTAGTACATCCAGAGATACTTGGATCAACCCACCGGGCGAACGCCCTGAGGGTCACCCCAGACACGCTATCTTCACCACGCAATCAATCATCTCCCATCAAATAGACGTGTATCTACAGATCAAACTGATTAACTAAGTTCTTATTAGGATTGCGGGAAATGTAGTAGCCCGATAGCTAAAATAGGAGCACGCTGTGTAATACAGCTGGCGGTATCTTTATTAGATTATGATGACCATCTGGTTAAAACTGTCATTTGATTGAATGGCGATACTCAATTGAATTACTAGGCCGAACGTTGATTGAACAAGCGTCACTCAAGGTTTAACTAGTTGGCTGATTGTAAGCTAGCTTTTTGAATATGGCCGACGTAAAAGCAGCCAAGTGATTCAAATTTAGTTCAATTTTGATACACCTGGCTGAATTTCGTTGAACGTTACATTCAACGACTTAGCCATTTGTCCTTTAGTCATTCAATTGAGTTTCGCCATTCAATGAACGGGCTAGCCTTTCAATCAAATGGCAGATTTAAGCAGATGGCTGCGACATATACACAATACAGGTTCCTTCTTAATGTGCCGACACTTTTTTAACGTGATAATCAGACCATCAAACTGAACAACTTTCTCTATGGGACCAACATCAAATCCCAAAAAAAAAAATCTTCTGTCCCATATACTTGGCTCGAGTAGGTTTGCAGTTTTGTATAGAACAGAAGATATTTTTTTCGCGATTTCGATGTTGGTCCCATAGAGAAAGTTGTTCAGTTAGATGGTGTGATCATCCCCTTAAAAAAGTGTCAGCATTTTAAGAAGGACCCTGTATAGCTATTCAAAGAGAAATTTGTAATTTGAAATCGTAAAATCACAAATTCCTCGAGGGGAACGTTGGATCTCTCCAGTCAACTTGTCTCAATCATAACATCATCTGAACAAAGCCGCGATGTTAAAGTGGTCTTTTGAAGTCTGTTGGACAAGCGTTCGTTTCGTTTGTTATTTTTCTCATTTCAATTTCGTTACATATTTTATTTATTCCTTTGTGATTTGAAACAATTTTGTCTCTTATTCAGACTATACTTATACGTTTAGGCTTTTATCGTCTTTTTTTAGGGTTCCATTGCCTCCGTGGTCTAATGGTTAATGCCATGGAGGTCTCGGGTTCGATTCGGGGGACACATAGTGATATGTCACTTTGTGCGTTTTTCCCCAGTTGGTTAGGACATTGCCGGCCGAATCACCTGATTGTCTGAAAAGAAAGATGATTCCGTGCTACGAATGGCACGTTAAGCCGTTGGTCCCGGCTACTATCTCTGGTGGTAGTAGTCGTTACATAAAAACCACCTCAAAGGCCGTAAGGCGGTCTGAAAAAACACTGACACCTTGCCCACGGGCTTCATGTGGACGGGCTTGCCCACACGATAAAAAGAAGGGTTCCATTAATAAATATCACGCTCAGAATCTGACTACCGTAGCCACACTGCTATCTGACAGTCCAGTCAATTAGAAAAAGCGATATTTGAGATTATATATATTTATTAACATGAAACAAATAAATGTAGGTAGCTAAATAAAAAATTATAAATAATGAGAACTTATAACTAACTTAACCTAAAATATGGTGCAGGTCTGGGCCCCGCGGGAGGGTAGCCAAGATGCTGGCAGCGTTTCCTCGCTGAACGGCTAAGCTGATCCGTTGAGCGAGGGATATAATTCGGAGCGCGCTCCATACAAACGTACTATGGTGATATTTTCAATACTAACCAATTAAAGACAATTAAATTTTGCTGAAACAATCTTGAAATAAATATCTATGCTTGTATGGAGTCTGATTTTCGTTAAAATATACAGTTTCAATGCTAGAATTAATTTAAGATTTGTATGGAAATCTTTGAGGCACTGTAACTTTAAAACTATACATTTTAACGAAAATCTGACTCTATACAAGCATAGAAATTTGTTTTTAGATTGATTCTGAAAAATTTCATTGAGTTTAATTGGTTAGTATTGAAAATATCACCATAGTACGTTTGTATGGAGCGCGCTCCGAATTATATCCTCTTAAATGTCCACGATTTTTAAATAATAGTAGTCACATAAATTACTAGAAATTCTCTGTAAAGGAACCCTCTATCGAAACCAGATAGCCTCTGCTCTTTTGTTTTTTATTTGTTCATTCATGCTCATGTTCAAAGCGTTCGCGTGAATGCAATTTCGACGAACTCATAGGTGAAAATAGACAAGAGGATTTTAAAAACCGGCCAATTCGTGTCGGGCCACGCGCAGGGTAGGGTTCCGTAGTTGTCTGTTTCAATATACAGACTTCGAAGGGGGATTTTTGTTTTATACTACGTTTTAACGGCTAATAAAGTCTAAAAAAAACAGTTTACAAGTTGGTTGACTATTACTCGTTAACTGGTAAAGGTTACTTAGCGGTGATAGTTTTCCTTTTAAACTCTTTATATACACTACTGCCGAGAATGTTTTTTAAATTTTCTCTGTTAAGCTTAATATTTCGCTAACGGATCACTAAATCGAAAAATGGTTTTCCCACACCTATATTATTTTTAAAAACCAATTCAACGATACCCCACTCCTTGGGACGAGAAAAAAAAATTGCATCCCCACTTTTCGTGTAGGGGAGGGGTACCCTAAAATAACATATTTTACAAGATTTATTCTACCACTTTGTCGGCGTGATAAATATGTATACCCATGTCAAATTACAGCTTTCTAGTACGAAGCGTCTCTGAGCTAAGTCGCGGACAGACGGACAGACGGACGGACATGGCAAAACTATAGGGGTTCCTTGTTGACTTCGGAACCCTAAAAATTAAACTAGCGTGATAGTCTGAATCTGGAATTACGTTGGTGGTCCCGTACAAGATGGTTCTCTTTATCGAAAGTTAATAATACTGTACATTCTCAGGAAATATTTCGATAAAACCTGTTTGAAATATTCACTCTGGTCGAGGCCGCCCTTATGCCACTTGAAAAGGTAACCTTATTGCGCTCTATACTGATCTCTTATACTGGGCGTAAATAATTCTGTGGTAGTTCAGACCATCAAACTGAACAACTTTTACTATAAAGCAAACCGAATATAGCAAAAAAATCTGATCGTGTCATACATTTAAGTCGAGTAGGTATTGCACAGCTGATTTTTATTACGATTTCAGGTATGCCACGACAGTATAAGTTGTGCAGTTTGAAAACCTGAACCAACACTGAAAATTTAACTAATAATTTTACTATCACCCAGTAGAGGTACAACGCCATAAATGAAAACTTTATTTATATAAACGTTTGCTCAAAAAAACAGATTTGCTTGTCATTTTATTTAGTGGTTTATAAGATGGTATTTTACCTCTACCAACACAAAATCTACCATGTAGTTCAAAATTTCCGCTAGATATTCTTATCCAACAAAGTCCATCATTCAGATGAAGAGTAGGAAGACCTATAATTAACAGATAGAACGGAAACCTGTGCACAACAGGCACACAGAACCCAAAACCTGTCACCCTCGTTCACAATAGCTATACACTGAACGTATGTGATTTCAGTCCGGATCGCTTCAGGGCAATCAGCCGTGCGGTTTCGATACGCTGCAATACGTGTGCCACAGAGCAATAAACTAAAATCACGACTGAGACTCTCTGACATAACTAATGGAAGTTAAACAAACGCCGCCAGATGAAAGTTTTTGGATGGGTGATCGTTTTAGTGCATTGTAGAGTTTCTATATAATTGTAAAGCACTTTAAGCTGATGGCATCCGGAACTTCAGTTAGATGGCAGCATTTCTTAAGCCAAGTACATGGAATTTAGAAATTACTCTGAAATCAACTTATCACCTAGATTTAATCGAATCACTACGATTGGCAAAAACTGAACATAGCTCTCTAACAAACTTCATACTGACTGTAGTGCTTGTTTTTCTTTTCTTCCAAAAAATCATACTAAATCGAATGTTATACTGATCCAAATATATTCATAGGTTCATTCGCTTCGTCTTTCACCGTTCGTACCTTTACACGCTAATACAATCGAATAATATTATTGCTCGGCTACTTTTTCTTCTCGTCTCTACAAGATCGTCGTGCTCATTATTCTCAACTCTGTGACACATAGTAGACTATACTAAGCACGTAAGGTAAGGGATGTGTGACAGCGCACGTTTCCGATAAAAGCTTTCGACTTAATCCTGTATCCAGAGATACATTGTATTACAACGGTTATACACATAGTGTCCAGACAATATGAGTACGTAGATAGACAGTCAACCACATATATGTAAGTATTGCTTTGCAGTCGTACAGGAAAAGGATACACGCACCTGCAAAGAAATCTGACAATATTACAATAAAACTTAGACGATTTATATAGGGACAAGCCTCGCGTTAATAATAAGTAACAACATTGACTTTGCAGTAAGAGAAAACATAGTGAGGAAGCCTACATAATTAATAATGTTTAAATTTCGAAATGCGACTGCCTCTATACAGGGTATATACTCATGATACTGAATAACTTTTCCGAAGGAACATAGGGAAAATTCGCAGAAAAACGGTGATAAAGAAACCCTAACGCTCAGTTGCCTCGACACCCTTGAAATTTCTTGCTGATGATCGTGCGCAGTAATAATTACTCTGTGGTTGTAGAACAAATACTATTGACAGCACACTTTTCCTATAAAAGCTTTCTAGTTAATCCGGTATCATTGTGTTACGCAGCTGTTAATATGAACCGACATAAAAGGTCGTGCAAGTCGTAAAAGTCTACTGAGGGAACGGGCAATAGTGTTCCAAATTAAAGGCAACAGGCCATTGACTTACTAACTACTGGACGAAGGGTCCGTGCTCAAAAGTATCCGAACCAAAAGAGCACCAAATCGTAAAAAGAGAACTAATTCCGCGACAGTCTTCGTTTGATCGGCAGAATCAGAAATAGCGTGAAAAAAATCAGATGTTTCGTACAGTTTGGTAAGTAGCTATTGATATTTTCATTGAAACAACTGGATTTTTTTATGATTCCAATGTTTTTATAGTTCCATATGTCCCATCTTAGAAGTAGGCAACGCATTTAAGTTAACACTCTGTATAATAGATACAAAATTTAGTCGCGACTTCGTCCGCATAGATTAAACTTTCATCCCCTTAGGTTGATTTTCGAAAAATATTTTTAAATACATTCCCTACTTCATCTGTAGAATATAATAGTCTTACAGTACATACGCTGTAATATACTTACTTAATATTCAACTGATTGTCTGTTACTTAGTCAGTCACAGTCAGTTGCACGTACGTTCTTTAAAGTTAATCCTCCATTAAATCTCTTGCTAGCTTTTACTACGTCAACAAGACAAAAAGTGACAGCAAAAGATTTAATGGAGGATTATCTTTAATGAACGTACATGCAACTATTAGTTAGTAATTGACTCAGATGTTTGTGGACTTATGTGAACCTTGTATAAAAGATAGCATAAGCATATGCTCACGACTATATTCCCCGAGGGGGTAGTCAGAGATATTCTGAAACCTCAGAACATCCACTTTTCACTATTAGTACCGAAACTCTGTCCAGTGTGATGGGGGGTGAGCCCGTCGTCACTTATAATGGACAGTGGGTACTTACATGCCTCGAAATTGAAGCATGCAGGTTTCCCAGCGATGTTTTCGCTCACCGAAAAATGTCACAAATCGTACATAAATTCCGAAAAACTCATTGGTACGGCCTGAACGGAGATCGAACCACAGCTTTTTTCTAAAAGACATAGGCATAAAAAAATCATGTTCAAAATTATACCAACAACTGTTCTCTAATTTTGATTTGAATTAGCATATTCATAATATTATGTTGACACGACACTTACACCCTTTGTTATTAAACGTTGAAGTACCTACTTGCTAAAATATCATCCCCGTATTAGCATCGTTACACCGGTGTTAATTTTACAGTCTTCACATAAAACGAAGCAAAATAGCTGTTGTAAACAATAAAGCGGGTTTATACGACTGCGAGTACCTAACAGAAGCATTACAATATCAATTTGTTGATACATAAAACTAAGTGGA
Source organism: Agonopterix alstromeriana (assembly GCA_963924505.1). NCBI lineage: Eukaryota > Metazoa > Arthropoda > Insecta > Lepidoptera > Depressariidae > Agonopterix > Agonopterix alstromeriana. The sequence goes on from OZ004664.1 coordinate 17,972,387, forward strand.
CACACCTTCCTAAACTTTGCCAAAAGCGATTTACATCTATACTCCATTCAAAGTAGCAACGAAATTTTAAGGCTATTTTGAATTACAGAAACAGAGATTTGAAACACTTCCTCTCAGTTATTCTTAGAACTGCTTTAGTAACGTCCAAGACATGTCGGATAGTATGTGTATCCAATAAATTAACTACAATTGGTAATCAGAATTGGCCAGAAAGCGAAATAGGAATCGGAAAATCTCGTTGTCCTTATTTGGAATGAAGTATAGTCGTCAATCCTGCAATGTTGGCTTTGTTTTGTTAGGTAAAATTATAATGTTTGTCACAGTTATTTCTATAACGTGCTTTATGTCGTCCCAAACAAGAGTTACATTCAAGAACAACTAAAAATTATTTGTAGGTAGGTATACGTGTTACCTAATGAATAAGCGCAAAACCTCACACACCCCAACTGATTTTTAACGAAAGAATTGCATTGTTCGGATTACAAAGTTGAAGTGGAGATGGGCGGGACATTTGGCTAGAAGGGAAGACGGCCGGTGGACCAAGGAAATATCGGAATGGTGGCCAAGAGAAAGAAGGAGGTCCGTGGGTAGACCACCGATGCTATGGACAGACGACATTGTAAAGGTTGTGGGTCGTACATGGATCAGGTTGGCACAGGACCATGAGGAGTGGCGCAATAAAAAGGAGGCCTATGCCCAGCATTGAAACAATAATTACATTATTTAAAATCTAAAGTTATTCGCATTTTAAGTTTTCATATTAAAACGATTTGTTATTATTTCAGCAATGAATCATGGATACATTTTATGAATCTAGTAGGATGAGTGTGCGGTGGGTTGGCATCGAGTTCAGTAAATTTTAAATTATTACTATTTAAAAAAATTATTTAATATTTTTTTGTAGTAAAGCTGTCTTCTAACTCGAGGGTCGCGGGTTTTAATCCCGTAAGGGGCAAATATTTGTATGATGGATATGAATATTTGCATCCAAGTCATGGATGTTTGAATCTACACCGGATGAAAAAATCATCCAATTACCGTTCCGAAACATTCCAGGGGTGGTTCCGACCATTAAACTTAACCACTTTTACTAAGGCAGACCAGCAGCAAAAAATCTGATATCTCATACATTTGAGTTGAGTAGGCATTGCAATTTAGTATGGAAGAGCAGATTTTTATTTGCTATATGGTCTGAACCAATCCTGAATGTTTCGTAACGGTAAAAAAATCATCCGGTATATTTATTCTAGTATTATATGTAATCATAATCCAAGTCCAGGCTAGATTCTGATACGTTAAATGTAACTAGATATTTTAAGCGACAATGTCCAAGATATTCAGCTATCATTCACCGCAAACCTCTAACAACATTCTTATAATTTCCAGAGCCGCCAAGACTACAGATCAGCGTTCCTGAACTACTGCAACGCTCCGAACCCCTCCGCCCTGGCTACCTACTACGATTCCCACAACAACTACGTGCAGCAGCTCACCGCAACCAACGCTATGCTGGACCAATACCATAAGCATACACTGCCTACTATATTACAGGTATTTAAATTTAAAGCTAATTACAAATCTCCACCTATAAACTTCACTTTTCTTGTCAAAAAACGTACTTGGTGGTAGGTGTAGGTACAAACAAAATAGTGCTAAGTAATAATTAACAATATGTGAGAAACAAATAATGCAGTCGCATTCGGAGAAACAGCTAGCTATTTAACATAGTCATTCGCTATACTAGTCTTTATGAACTTTGCACTAGAACAAAATAAATCGATGTTGTGAACAGTCGATGCGTTGTTAAAAGCTTTGCAGCTTCGTGGTAGGAACGCGTTTTGCCCATAGTTAGTGCCAGCAAAAGGAACGCTTAAGATCGGACGTTGCCTCAATCCCAAGATGTTGGTCCTTATTGATATGTTTGACAGGATCTCGGAACAATCGATGGAACCATTAGTGACCTTGACTAGAAAACAGATGTCATTTGCTTTTCGTCGCAAGTCGAGTGGCAGAAAGTGATAGCGCTTACAGCGATGTGTGTAGTCCGTCGACCTTAGGCGTGTCTTATAGTCTAGGAACCGTAAAATTCGTTTTTGTATTTTTTCAATGCGTTCTTTATACACCTCGTACTGCGGGTTCCAGACTTGTGATGCATATTCGAGGTGATTGCGTACGAACGCACAGTAAAGTATTTTTATAGATTTTAACCTACGAAAACCAGAAGAGACACGTATGATAAAACCTAATGCTGTGCTACTATATCTAAACCAGTGGATCCTTTGTTTCGACCAACCACTTTGATTGTTTTGTTGTTAGTGGCATGGCAATGGCATTCTCACGACTGTCTCCCACTGTGGTAGGCAGAGACAATAGAACACCACCTGCTAAGATCCTGATAGACCTTTTTCGCTTTCTCAACATTCATTAGTTCATGCATGCTCTTCGGCTTCGGGTAGATCTGACCTGGTCCGTTTTAATTTTATGAGAATGAAACGTGCTTACTTCCTAAAGTACTGTTCATTTATATATCATCTAGACTTGACTAAGTTACCCAGGTTCCTACGTACTACCACAGACAAGTTTCAAATTCCACGTACAGGCAACTTAAAACAAGAGTAGCACCTCAATCGCATCAAACTAACTCTAATTGGACTGACTTTGAAATTCGAACTTAATTGACTGAATCAATGAGTCTAGTTTCATGTAACACGAGTTTTCAATCAAAGTTTCAGAACTAGATTCCCCAGACGGAAGCCCGTATAACTTTTACTGCGATACCGCAAACGAAATGGGACCTAAAACAAAGTACCATTAGGGTTACCTATTATAAAAGCCTTAACGTTTCCTTGGGGTAAATTCAAATGATTCTCTAGGCAAATCAACTTGGCTTTATTATTATTACATTAGCTTTTGCGAATTGAAATACCGTATCAATCTTGGTCGAGAAATTGAAATAAGACTTCAGGGTTTATGAATTTCTAATCGCGAAAATTATCGTTCCAATAACTGTAAGTCATGTAAAATATTAAAATAATGTATATTAGACGCTTATAATTTTAATGCTCGTCGTTTTATGGTAATCATAATTACATCGGTATAGGGTCCTTCTTAATATGCTGACACTTTTTTAAGGGGATGCTCATTGCTCAGACCATCAAACTGAACCACTCTATGGCACATATTAATCGAAAAAGCGAAAGAAAAAAATGCTGTTCCTTACAAAATTACAAACCTACCTCGAGCCTAATTTATGGGACAGCAGATTTTTTTTGGCGATTCGATGTTGGTGCCATATAGAAAGTTATTCAGTTTGATGGTTTGGATGGGTTCTGATATTCCCCTTAAAAGAAGGACCCTGTATATTAGAATAAAAATCGCATTTTGTGCTGTGACAGCAAATTTATTTCATTTCACTGGCGGGAGATTGTTATTATCACTTACAAGTTTTTTTTTTACATAGCCTTTTCTATGTCCCACTGCTGGGCAAAGGCCTCCTGACCAATCCTCTCTGTTGTATGCAACTACTGGCCAACTCTCCAAAAAGGCATCCATGTTATCTCTCCACCTTTTCCTGGGTCTACCTCGACGCCGGTGACCATCCTGGGGAACCCAGTCTGTGGTGATTTTGGCCCATCTTTTCGAATGTATGCGACACACATGCCCGGCCCAGTCCTACTTCAGCTGAGCTGTCTTGCGCCCCACGTCCACTATGCCAGTTTCTCACCGATCCCCGCTTCCCAACCCGTCGCGTAATCCCAGCAGTGCCCCTTGGGCAGGTTGCTTAAATCACTGGTTCGGTGACCTACCAGGGCGCTTCGCCGTCACTGGTAAGGCCACCCCCAAAAGCCCGCTGTAAAAAGCAGTAAATGCTCCAACTGTATATGTAATTCAAAAAAAAAAAAAAAAAACTATGCCAGTTCCGTGTTTCTAACACGATCGGTTAGTCTTACACCTAAAATACTGCGCTCCATCGCTCTTTGGCAGATCTTGAGGCTGGATTTTTGATGTTCAGTCAAAGACCAGGTTTGAGCACTGTAGGTTAGGATGAGCAGGATGCACATGTCGATGAGTTTTCGCTTTAGTGTTAAGGGAAGGTTGCACTTCATAAGCTCCTTCATGGACCTAATTATTAAATATGAAAATTCATAAATAACAAATTTACATCGCATATAAAGTTCGGCCGTTCAGAGAATGCGTTTGACAGTTACCATAAAATTGTAAAAAACTGAATGAAAACTATAAATGCCGATCATTATTTAGTAGCTTTTTGAACTTAAAAGGGCAGCTAGTGTACTAGAGTGAGCACAGGTAAACAATATTTTCATTTAGTTTTTTACAATTTTATGGTAACTGTCAAACGCAATCTTTCAGCGGCCGGACTTTAGTAACTCGTTGTCCCTAATTTGGTTCAAGCCTTTAAGCCGAATAGAATAGGCAACCCTAAGATAAATCCTGCATTCGTGATGCGACTGCAATAACTGCAGATCCCAAACACAGCTCTAGCGGTTTAATTAAACTTGCTATCACGTGGCAGCTTAACTAAGCCCAATTACATTGTCCTATTGATACTGCCGTATTACACTGACGAGTATGACGAGATATATGATATTACAATATCAAAGGAAGTAGACGAGATTTCGTATTAGCCCAGTCATTTTACGGTTTGGACTAATTCTTAATTGGGTTGTTTTTTCGGTATAGTAAGGCACCAAAAATTCAACCAAAACTTTATAAAAAAATTAAGTCAGCAAGAGCTCCAAATTTTAAAAAATTATATTATCTCGTTCTAAGAACGTGATATACGTGGTAAATTTTGTTTTCTACATTTTTATGGTTTTACGATTATACATACTTCAAACATGGTGTAAATATTTTTGGTATGGTATAAAATGGCATAAAAGGCTTTGAAAAATGCATTAGTATTTTCTAATAAATACCTCTTTTTTTTATCTTTTATCTATGCCTATTTTATTGCTCAAAAATTGCTGCATTGGTATTAATATTATTAAGTTAAAAGCCTTTTGGGACACATAATTTTCCATTTCTATGTTGCGTAGCGAATTTTAATTTACATTATTTCAGATAGTCTTTTTGTTACTAAATGGTGCCGGTTACAGTTTCAAAGTCCCATTCATAATTACTCTTACCCCTCCCAACAAAACTCCGTAAAATGACTGGGCTATATATGGAGTTTACGGAGTACTTTATACGAATACGGAATTCGATACCATTTTGCTGCTGAATCAATTACGCAATTACTAAGCTACGGACGATAGTTGATCAAGTTTTCATTGCGCTGACTGAATCTGATATACATTGACGTTTTTGTAAAGACAACTAGTAACGATTCGGTATGTCAACTTTTTTTGAAGGGCTGAATCGAAACCCAGTTTGAGATAATTGTCTCAATAATAATATTTTCAGAGATTTTAAAATGAAAGGATTACAGATATTTAATAAAATAACGTCGTTTTTGGATCCGTCCACTGACGTCACTGGAAAACCTGTGAACCCTTACACTTAAAATAACTGGCCATTGAGAAAAAAATACATTCACAATGTCAGAATTTGACATTTGATGTTGCCGTTTCTGTTTCCAGCATAGAGTTAGAAAGAGGAGGAAATTTTTAATAAAGCAGTAGTTTTTCTCCATGGAGTTCAAATTATTTTCTCTTAACCATTTTTGCATTTAGAGATTACAGATGAAAGTAATTTCAAAATTAAATTTAAATTGATAAACTCGATGAATCGCAATACAAATTAAATTGGTTTCTTAAGATTATTTCACCTATCCGTAAAAAATATAAAATGAAAACCAAAAAAAAACTTGACAAACCAAATTACTGCAGGTATAGAGAAGTTTATGAACTTCGGCCTGCCTAGCGCAAGAGTGTAAATACGTGAGAGGAGGCCTGTGACTTAGCCCCACTTGCGTCAACCCGGGTTACCAATTAACTCCGGATAAAATAGCTCTCTCAATTGTTTTCCTATATATGGGTTACCAACTTAACCTGGAGTTTATTGCTAGCCCAGGTTGACGCAAGTGGGGCTTAAAGTGCTATTTTTTGGAATCCTAAAATCCTAAAATCATACACGAATAATTATTATACAGTTGATATAGTAAATTAAACTTCCGAATAAGAAATAAGGCGTGTGATATTAAAAAAAGGCACTCATGCAGTCGTATAAACGCTGATGAACATGATTGTCGTTGTCTAATGGGATTAATAGTCGCCTCTTGCAATTCCCTTCTGGTTTGTTATTGTCATTCATTACATCAATCATCCTCATTTTAAATAAGTATTTGATTAAAGCAAAACGTAAACTAATTAATGTTTAAATATTGATTTCAGGAATTAGAAGAAATATTAACGGACGTGACGGCGGCAGTGAGCGAAGCAATCTGTCAAGAAGGGGAGATCATCACTGATAAGGTGTGTATCATCGTAAAGATCATCATACTGATGAACCAATATATGGGCTACAATAGTGGTAAATATTCGGTGATTGAACCGTGATTGGACTACGTACGAGCCAACTATTGACACTTTTGGTATTACGCTAATCGCGGTACTGCTCTTGACAGCCGTTAGAACCATTTTGACAGATCGCTCAGACGTTAAGGGTGTCAGTTGCATAGAGGTTATCGCGATGCGGAATTCAGCACAGATTAATAGTAATTGGATTGCAATGTGATTAGAACTGAAATTGGATAAGGATAGAACTTTGATGTTTTAAATTAGCGCAATCGGGCTCCTGATTAGGAACAGCAAATGGTGTCGCTTCGTGCGTGCTTCTTTTTTGTCTGCTAGTAAGTATTTTTGGTGTGCAAATATAAATATTTAAGTTGTGTTACTTAATTAATAAAGGATTATATTAGGAAAAAGAGCCAGATAATGAGTCCTAGTGGCTAATTATCTTTTTATGGTTCCATAGTCGAACAAGGAACCCTTATATTTTCGTCCAGTCTGTCTGTCTGTCTGTATGTCCTACTTTTTGCACCTATTGAACAGATAACAGTAACCTAAAAACAGAAAATGTTGTAATAATGAAGAAACTATTTTTTTTCGACCCTCCGATAAATACAACGAAAGAGGGGTCGGAATTTTTTTTTTTTTATATATTTTGAGTGAGGTGTCGTTGGATAGCTCTTGTAACGTGAAACAAAAAGCCTCTACAAACTTAATCGTTCTAATACTTCTATCTATGACTACGCAACCCTATCTTGAACGAGTCCAACACGCTCTAGGCCAGTTTTTAGTTCCTGTCATCGTTGAGACTTTTGGGTGATTTTATTAATTAAATACGAATAATAAAGACATAAACGTTTATGAATAACTCCCGCGATTGTGATGCTAAAACCTCTTAGGTATGCAAAGAAAGTTTTCATAAACTGTTTAATCCTTTCTCGATATAAAATCGATAATTTATCTTGTAGTTAAGTTTTGTTCGCTCTCTTAGATTATAATCGTTTATCCATCTACAAGTTTTATAACTTACCTACCTACCTCTTAGATCATTTTAAACTTTATAAGAGCAGCATCGCAACTTAGAACTGGAAGTCGAACTCTCATCTAAGTTTTAACACCGCGGACTTTACTTTGACGAAAACGAAAATTAATAAAGAAGCCAAAGATTATTGATTGAAAATGGAACAGGCACCTATTGGTTATATCGCTAGCAATCTTAAATCACTCTTAACTAAGCCACGGTTTATACAGAAGAGACGTGTGGCGGTGGCGGATAACCTTAAATACGTAGCATAGCGTCGTTTTTGTCGTAAAGGAGAATCGCGTCCGCGCCTCCAGGTGACGTCGCCTTTAGGCGCGGGCGTAATTCTCCAAACGACGCTATGCTACATACTATAAGGTTTATAATTGTGTTACTTTGACTATCCGCCACCGCCACACGTCTCTTCTGTATAAACCGCGCCTTACGCGTGGTTTGGTAAATCGTTCTAAGAATTACCCTACAATGATGATAATTAAGATCCATTTTTAGTGGATTTCGACTACAGCGATGGCTGATCATTTTACAGGGTGTAACGAAACACCCTAGTAATACTTAAGGGGGTGCTTCAGACCATCAAACTGAACAACTTTCACTTAGGAGCCGACATCGAAATCACGAAAAAAAAACGGCTCTTTCATACAAAACTGCAGTTCCAGAATAGAAAAGAATAGAATAGAATAATTTATTTTTTTACCATCTCCACTCAAATGTATGGGACACCAGATTTTCTTCTCGATGTTGGCTCCATAGTAAAAGTTGTTCAGTTTGTTGGTCTGAATCACCCCCTTAAGTATTACGAGGGTGTTTTGTTACACCCTTTAGAAACAACCCTCACCCTACTCTACAATAAACCTTGTTTTAACACCTCAACAGTGCAACACTCAGCTCCGTCGGTACGAGTCGCTCTGCGCGCAGGCGCGCGCTGTGTCCAGCACGGCTGACCTGGCTCACCTTGCGCGCACGCTGCTGACGACGCAACCGTCGACGCGGGCACCGCGACGCGCCTTCATGCCACCATACCCGCCTGAACCCGAAGATCCGCCATTGGATGTTGCTGCGGTAAGATTCATATTGTTCTGATATGAAGGAACAGAGTCGTCATAGTTGGGAACTTAAAGGACTTCTGCTCTTTTGCCACCGTATTATGTTGCCCGGTGAAGGAAAACATCGTGAGGAAACCAGCAAACGCTGAAGAAGAAATTCGGATGTTTGTCCTGAAATCGTTCAATCCCGCATGGCAGACTAACTTCCATAGGGTTACCCTCCTTGAGGGGAGGCCTGTGCCCTAAAGTAGGACGTAGGTAGGTATGTCTGTTAAATAAAAGATGATGCGTCCGGATCGGACCTAACCATCAGAGCCACTTTTAATTTTGGTTACGGAAAGAGATGGTTTGTTAACAAAATGAATGAATCGAATTGATCTCTTCTCTTCTTCTCTACTGAGTATAAAATAAAGTCGCTTTCTGCGTCAGTCTGTCTGAATATCTAAACCACAGAACGGATTTTATTATGGTTTTTCAGTCATTTAGAGAATTTCTTCCGGAAGGTTTATGTGTAGTACTAATATTGTAGGCTTCACCTGTGTGGGATACACGGGCGAAGCCGGGGCGGGTCTCTAGTGTAAAAGAAGTAAGTAGGTAGTAGTAAAGTAACATTTGATAAAATAAAATCCATAAAATCCAAATATTGTTGTGATAGGGTAGGGTACACACGGCAACACATCAAGCTACGCAAAACCAAAATAAGCTGGCCGCTCGACGTTATACGTTATTCACCCTACGCGCGGCCAGCTTATGTTGGTTTTGCGTAGCTGGATGTGTTGCCGTATGTACCTAACTAAACCTTTTAGTTGGATATTGTTATGTAAATCCACTGACTTGTCTATCAATATCTTGTATTATTATTGTTTCCTTCCTAATCGATAAAACAATTCGAATCTACAAAAAAAAAACAAATGTAGCATAGCATATGCTCACGACTATATTCCCTGAGGGGGTAGTCAGATATATTCTGAAAAAATGTTTGATTAAATAAGCAATATAAAAGAATAAGAATTAATTTCAATTATTTCCTATAATTCATCGGTAAAATATTTATCTAGCCAACGAAATCGGTCTCAGTCACAAAGTGAAATCGAATCATTCACGTCGCAAAATTCAATTTCCCGAAACCTTTTCAATCACCTGTATCTCTAATAATTCTCTTTTTAATTTCCAAAAACGATATCGGAAAATTACCTCTTACCTATCAGGTTAATAGAAAAACATCGCTAATTAAAGACAAGCTTATTCAATATATGACAGTTATCGATGAAGAAGACCGATTATGAACAGACAACATTGCTAAACAAAATTGCCGCGTCGTCGCTCAACATATTGGGCCGCACTACATTTTTTTTTGCATTTTCCTCAGATTTTCCTCTGACATGGGTCGGAAACTTTTTGCATCAGAAAACGGTTTTTATCATTCCTTTTTTTTTTTGTAACCTTGTTCTTTTGTATGGGACGTTGCATACCATGTTTTTTGTTTTGTATAACGGCCGCTCTACATTGCCGGTGCCTGGCCTAAAGACAAAATATGTAAAAACCGTCTAATCGCAATACTAAAATAGAGTCAATATAATTTATTCAATATAGGAGCTTGCAGCACACTTATCAAACGTCAAATCTATTTTAAAGCTACCACCGCGTCGGAACGTGTTGTCGCTGTAGAGAAGCTACGGCCAGAAACTCTACAACATAACACGACTTAATAACTATTACAATATAAATTCTTAAGCTAAAGTTATGTATACAATAATACATAGTCTATTTAATAAAATAATTGATACTATACAGTAAAGTAAATAAACTATAAGCTAGTGACCTCAGACCCAAGCATTTTGATCATATGAACAGAAAACATTGCTAAACAAAATTGCCGCGTCGTCGCTCAACATATTGGGCCGCTCTACATTGCCGGTGCCTGGCCTAAAGACGAAATAATGTAAAAACCGCCTAATCGCAATACTACCATTCTAATGTTTCATTTTAGGTAGGGGTTCGAATTCTGATGTCCCTAGAATTTGTTTTTTTCAGTTGTTTAAAAGGTTGAACGCTGATTTAATTAGGATCCAAACCAAATAAAATATGCAGTAATTAAATTCAATTTCACTTTATAGCACGCTGGTAGTTGTAACAAAGATTCTGACCACTCCGAAAGGGATTATATTGGTGAGATGATATTAAGAGAAGTTTATTCCGAATGCGTAAATGTGCGCTGCATACAAACGAAGTCTGGTGATATTTTAAATACTAAACAATTAAAGTCAATGAAATTTTGCAGAAACAATCTAGAAACAAATCTTTATGCTCGTATCTTGTCCGATTTTCGTTAATATATACAGTTTCAATGCTAGGATTAATTTAAGATTTGTATGGAAATCTTTGAGGCACTGTTACTTTAAAACTATACATTTTAATGAAAATCTGACAAGATACCAGCATAGAGATTACTTTCTAGATTGTTTCTGAAAATTTTCACAGACTTTAATTGGTTAGTATTGAAACTATAACCAGACTTCGTTTGCGCCAACAGTAATATACCCTTAATAGAACACTCTACGGCTCGTAAAGGGAAGAAATCGTGAAGTCTTTCAATAATGAATGTTCATATTCATCATTTCGCCGGTTATTTAATAATCCCAACGGCATTACTCACTAATGGATACAAATATAAAATAATTTCCTCTTTGAGTTTGTCCGCGTCCAATTACTTGTTCCGTGAAATATTGAATGATTTTCAATAATTTCAGTTTACCTTGTGGACTTTAAATATGAATTCAGAAATTTCTCGTAACGAACGAAACTATTGTCATATTGTTTTTGTTCTACATGAACGCGGAATCCCTACCGATTTTATTTTGCATTCTGATTTACGTAGTGCTCATTTGTATTTATTAGTTTTGTATTTTTCATTTCATCAACATCCAGTAACGGTCAGAGGTCAAATTGAGGCGGCTTGAAAATACCCTGACAGCAAGTGTACCACTACTTGCCTCCACCAATCCGCCTGCGTGGTGCCTCCCTTCGCGCTCTTTCATGAAAGCCGTGGTGGTCCAGTAGCGAGTAACCTTGCCTGCCCTGCAGGAGGCTGGTTCGATCCCCGTCCAGGCCAACTCGTACCAATGAGTTTTTTGGAATTTATGTACGATTTGTAACACCACTGGCTTTTCGGTGCTAGTGAAACGTGGATATTCTGTGGTTTCAGAATTTTTCTGACTACCCCCTCGGGGAATATAGTCGTGAGCATATGCATGCATGCTTTTGATTGAACAGAACAATTCATCAAACTGAACAACTTTCACTATGGAGTCTACCTGGGGAAACGCTTTCCCATCCATTCGAGTCGGGTAGATATGGCAATTTTGTATGGGACAGCTGAATTTTTACCCTTCACGTTTCGATTTCCTTGTATAAATGACGCAAGTCCTTAAAATGAATACCAAGCGTGTCACATAATATCGATAATGTAAATATTATCTTAAGCAATAAAATGTTTATTTGTACAGGAGAGTATGCCGCCGGTACTTCGAGGTGAGATGCTGCTGGATCGAATGGGAGGAGCTCAAGCGAGGCTGAGCTATGATCAGCTCAGGAAAGACGGTCTGGATCTTGAGATGCAGATAAAACAGTTCCAGGTAAGTGTTGTAGTTGTAGACTGCCAATCATCGATCGTAGTGATATAATGAAAGTTTTTTGACTGTTCTTGGCGCTTCAAGTAATATTTTTGAATGAAAATTTCAGATAGCATACACCTAGAGTCAATTATCTTGAATATTATAGATTTAGCATAAGCATATGCTAACGACTATATTCCCCGAGGGGGTAGTCAGAGATATTCTGAAACCTCAGAACATCCACGTTTCACCAGTAGTACCGAAACTCTGTCCAGTGTGACGGGGGGTGAGACTTATTATAGATTTCATATCATAATTTAGGCTCAAAGGGTGTACACGACAAAACAAAATTTTTAGGAAGGAAAAAGACGACTTTTTAAAGTAATTTTGATGTTGGACCGAAACTATTTCAATTTTATACAAAGTAACTTTCTCACTCCTGGTTTTCAAATAAAAAAAGTTACATCAAAATGACATTTTGAATACCTAAATCAAATAGGTATTTAAAAAAACAGTTTTATTTGACACCCTAATAATTTTATTAAAAATTTCGTATATACCTACTTACGCCCAAAAAAGTCACGATAATATATTTATGCAAAAATAATAAAACCATCTTGCAATGGTTTCTTTGCTTTTATTTTCGGCGACTAGATTTCAATTTCAATTTGTTCATTAAAATGTTTTATGTAAGCTACTTAGTTAAATTCCAGCAGGAAGGAGTGGGTACATAACTAAATTATGTCTGTTATCAAATTAGGAGCAAATAACAACGTTATTTAATTATGTTTTAATTTAAGCAATAAATACTTATTAAGGAGAACAAAATGATCCGCTGCTCGTGGAATATTGAATTTAGGAAATACTTGTTTACTTTTAGAATGGGTAGTACCTACCTAACTGGTAATACTTATGCGCAAAATAATTGCAAAAAGTGGATTCGGAACCTTCCTTGAGTTTTTTCCACAGAAATAAATCAAGATAGAACGGTTATAATCATTGTTTTACTTGTGTTCCGTGCCTGTTTCGGACCACCCATTTATTTTTGAATTTCTGTTTTAATTGTCATTAAATAACGTTTTTAATTAAAGTTAAGTACTCAAATCTTCAGAGTTACCTCAAAACTTTTGTTTCTGCGGGTAGAAACCAAGCAATAAGGCATTTTCTCTGCTTTGTCACCGATGTTTATCGTAGCGCGACTCAGTGCGTAATGAGTAAACGTATGGAGTATTAAGAAATGTATTGCTTAATGTTGGCACGCGTGCCCGCAAGCTTCACCGTTCTATCTTGATTTTTTTCTGTGGTATTTTCTAAGGTTCTTGAATTATCCCTTTTCTTCTGCTTTATTAATTATATTCAAATCAAAAATGTGAACATTTATTTTTTTTAACAGGACAGTCTAGACGCGTTGGCGAGGGTCCAGAGTCGGAGCCTCGAAGGCAATCTCCTCAATAAAGTCAACGAGTTACAAGTAAGTTCATTAATATTTTTATTTGAGAAGTTAGAGTAGGTATACAGGGTGTTAGGGTAAACAGTTGCATTACTTTAAGGGGTAATTGCACCCATGATACTGAACAACTTTCCCAAAGAAACATATAGGAAATTCATAAACAATTTTAAGGATGACGGAGAAGCTAACAGCACGAGTCGCAGACGAGTGCTGCAAAATAAGAACCGAGTCTGTAATGACCAATGCTCACGCGTTTCATAACTACGACGTTTTTCAACATAATATCTACTTGCGAGGAAAAAGTAAAAAAAATCGTAAAACACCACCATTTTAGACCAATATTTGTGGAAAATCGCGCTAGGCTTCTTTTTTTTTACGGCCCGTCCCTTTGGTTGAGATAGCTATGCGCGCGCAGGTCGACGAAGAGGTAATGACTTAGCTGACATTCAACCAAGCAACGAGGTATAATAAAGCAAAGTAGGTAACGAATATACAATTTAATAAAACCTTTCAACTAGGTACCTCAATTCATGCAGGTTTTTAAAAACACACCCCCGACAGCACAGACACGCAGATTTTCGAAGAAAGTGTTCTTTGTGATACTTTACAAAATAAAGTTATTTTATTTAACTAAGTTTGTTTAGGTACCTACTTATTTAAATAAAAAGATGCACATAGATATATATTATTAGTTGTTAAAGTATAGTTACCTACTTACATTAAAATTTGCCCATGTTTTGAGGAACGCAGCGAAAACAAACCCCACCCCGAACCTCATTAAAAATTTACGCTCAGTTTGTTTTATTCCAGTAAATGTATATTTAGCCCAAATTCTCGCCATTTTTTGTTGGACAAAAAGAATTTCGGTTGAGGTTAAAATGGGGCAACGAATGAGTACCTAAGGTAGGTACCTAACAACTAAAAACAAGATGAAATAAAAAAACGTAGGGTATTGTACTTTAGGTACCTACCTACCTAACTAATTGTAGGTAGGTAATTGTGTTCTTTACTAGTCGAAAAATCATAATATACCTATAGTTACCTACTTATACTCCGTTCAAAATAGCAACGAAATTTTAAGGCTATTTTTTGCATCCCAGAAACAGATTTGAAACACTTCCTCTCACTTATTCTTACAACAGCTTTAGTAGCATCCAAGATATATCGGATAGTAGGATATGTATCCAATAAATTAATTACATTTGGTAATCGTAAAATCTCGTCGTCCTTATTTGGAATGAAGTATAGTTAACTAGTAAGGTACTTCTGTAGTCTTAACTACAAACCAGAAACATAAAAGTAAGATATATCTTGAGTCTAGAACTCAAAAAATCATTTTATCTACTCATACCAAAGAGACAAAATACTTAGCTACATTAAGTACCTAGTTTAATCAAAAAGGGAAGCAACAATTTGTATTTAGTAAAATAATGCGGTTTTATCGCTAAAAAGCGGTTTCATCCATAGCATAGAGAAGAGAGGAATATTTGTTTCATATTTTTTTTAGGTAAGTACCTACCTATGTGCTTTAATCTAGGTATATTATGTACCTACCTACCTAACCACTTGACCTCTAATTAATGATGGTCTTATGCATTCTTATCTTAGATCCGTTTTACCTACAATCCCAAAAAGTTGAGATCGCGTTTATTAACAATAAACAAAATTAAAGTAGGTAGGTACAATTACATTTTATCACTCTCAAGCACAAGCAGAGCCATCTATTGGGTAAACTAAGAAATACTAAGCCTGCTTTTCTTCTTAGCCTGCGATACGAACCAAAGCGTTAAGAGAGCAGAACCCACATTAATGTTTCTTTTTTATTTATAAAATACTAGCTGTGACGTTGCAGTGCGTGTTTTAATGACAGATTTTTTTTGTTTTAAACATTAGTACCGATCTCGCCCACACCAACCCACGAAAGTCTCATAGCAATGGAATAGGAATGCATATAAGGGACGGTCAGACAAACATAAAATATTGGATATGTAGGTAGGTATACCTAAATGTAGAAGATTACTGTTTTATATTCTAACTTAAAATGTTTCATTGTTTAGGAGGAGATTTCTCTGAAGAAATACGACTACAGAGCGACTCAGTTGCATCTTGCATCAGTTCGAGCTCAGGTAAGCTTTAAGTTAGGTACCTAGATATAGGAAATACTTAATAAGTTTTAACCCCTTACCCTACATACTACCTTACCCTACCCTATGTATAGGTACCTAATTAAGGGACGGAGAATAACTAATTGCTGGCTTGGTAGAAAATATATGGAAAAAAAGGATATTTTTTTGTTTCCTGTGTAATTGAATAGATATCTGAAAGCTCATAATAGCCCAGTAATAATTAATATTATTTAGGTCGCACTGACAGAGTTAAGACTAAAACCAAGTTGTGCCTAGAGCAGAAAAATTAGTAAGTATTGCTAAAAATTTTCGAGCTCGCTTCTCTCGCTCCAGATATCTGTCTTATTAAACTACCTATCTTACTGTGCAATAGCTAAATGTTCTGGCCACAGTCGAGAAATTATACTCAAAATTTCGAGCTCGCTTCGATCACTCCAGGAAGTTAGGTATCTATTCCAAGTATTCCTGTACAATACCTAAATGATCTGGACATAGTCAAGAAATCGTATTGAAAAACTTCAAGCTTGCTTCGCTCGTTCGCTATGGTCCTGGTCCCTTTATGTACCTACTTACCTACGTAAACTAATGTTTAACAAAAGAATAAAAGATTACGAAAGTTTTTTATTGGGTGGCGGTTGCTATGCTACACAGGTACAGAGCGACATCATAGAAAACTAAAATAAAAACAAAAATAATTTAAAAGGGCTTTATTAAAAAGTGGAGATGTTTTTGTTATGTTTAGGTCCTAGACAGAGATAACTTTAAAAACAAAACATTGACGTTGCTAAGGCGTTCCACGCATGCTCTATGCGCCTTGCACATGCGCAGTCGACGCCAACTTTAATCAATAAATTCGTATTTCCCGCATTTAATTTTGCAGAAGAGTTCGTGATAAAATATCCAATTTAAATTCCTTTATAGTAAAGATAAATTAAAATATCAATAGTTGAAACTAAATTGTGTTTAATATTTTAAGTGCGTGTTCAAATCGACTATCTAACAACTACTGAAGTCTCATTAAAGGTACGTTCTTAATTTAAATGTGATTAATTTAATCATCTTTTTTTTTATTTCTTTTTTAAATAGGTAAAGGCTGTATTCGTTTTAAAATGTTCTAAAGATTTTGAATCAACAACTTCGAATGGTTTGACCATAAATTGTGTTTGGAGCTAGGTTTGCCGCAATGCGCACAGCCTCCCACTCTCAGTCTGAGAAAAGATCTCGCGGATCGACATAACCTACATTTCAGGTGCTTAGCTTAGAGTGCAATCTGAACCGTCGAATAAACAACTAAATATTTAATTTAGGAGTAAAATCCGTCCGCGATACGCAAAAAGAACTTTATAACCACGGATAACAAACGCAAAATTAAGTTTCGTGCCAAAATGGGATGGATTTCTATGAAAAATCACATGGTAAGTGTACATTTGACTAGATTTTTAAACTCGTTTCTCCCTCATGGGAAATTAAAAGAGTTTTTCTAATTTATTCTCAATGATAGTCTGTTCATATATTTACGTGCGACCTGCATTGAATAAAAATCTCGTGCCCATTTATTTCCAGCTGATTCTGTTACACTGGTAGCTATAGAATAGATATCGATTTTAGTTGTCTGATGGTAAACAATGTTAAAAGTTACTTGTAAGTAGTGCTAAGTAGTAATTTTAAAAGACAAATTAGGCACTAAACTGGTGACTAAAATTTTACTTACCTACCTAATTAAAAATTATATAAATGTTACAGTTAAAATAGTTATTTGTTATACAAGTGTGCAAAGTTGCTTTTTAACCGCGTGCTCAATTTTGATAACCGAAAATTAGAATCCTGATCGTTAGCGAGGGACTCAAAAGAGCACGAGGAGAAAAATGTTTGCACTCGAGTGCAACACATAACTTTTCATCCCACCTCAGCGAACAAATGACTAAATTAAAAAAAAAAGGTATGATAAATTCGGCACCATGGAGCGAGGTTTTGAATTCACAAACTTAGTGCACTCGATGTTCTAAATTCAATTTACTTTATCCTCTAGCGGATAAAAACGGCTTTTGCACTCAGATATCGAAGAGCAAAAATACTCTTTCCGAGATGGGGGAATGAAAAAGTATTTTGATATTGGTAAGGTAATTTTTGAAGCTAGATGGATGACGATGAAAGTAATTTTTAATTGGAGAGATGAACATTAGATGCAACGGATTAACCGACTTAAACATGCCATCTACAAAGGAAAATAACGTAGATATTAATAATTATTACTTTTAGCTAAAAAGTTAGTATCAATCTTTGACATTTAAGGTAACTAAATCCTAACCTAACCAACACCACTGGTTACTTACTGGTGGCTATTTGGTAAGGTTGCCTTTATGGACTGAGCCCAAGGTGTAAAAAACACCCTGGTGATATTTAAAAAGGTAGTTTAGACCATCAAACTGAACAACTTTCACTATGGAGACAAAGGCGAAATTTTGTTTTTTAAATCAGCTGCTTTTGAGTCGAGTAGCAGAGTCTCGTAATTGCAACTATCTGGTAATTGCAACTACCTATATGGAGCAATTCCACTTATAGTAATCACGATTCATTTCTTCTCTCAAAGGACACAATTCTAGTCATCTAGAAGGCAGGTGTTGGTATAACATAACATAACATAAATATTCTTTATTTGCACACCAAAAACATACAGCAACAAAAACAGAATACTAGAACGTAAGGGTACAAATGGCGGTCTTATCACATACTAGCAGCCCGTCCCGGCTTCGCACGGGGTAGACAATTATTTATTTTTGGAAATTTGGATATAAAACACTTTTTTTCACAAAATTTTTCTACACCTTCGGTTACATTGTTCAAATTTTACCAAGGATCCCTAATTTTTTTCAAAATGAAATGTAGCCTATGTCAAATTGAAAGAATGTAGCATTCTATTGGTGAAAGAATTTTTTAAATCGGCCCAGTACTTTTTGAGCCTATTCATTACAAACATACAAACATACAAAAATAAGTACAAATCTTTCCTCTTTATAATATTATTATTAGTGTAGATATCGCGTATAAAGTACGCGATAAGAACTTGTGGTTGACCAATGCGATGTATACTCTATGTACCTGTTTACCTATTGTTGCTATCGATGTTATTATGACTGACATCTGTATTAGGACAAACCTGATTTCGGGTTTATCATATTTTAGTTCATAAGATGTTTGTTCAAATATTTCATAAGTAAATTAAAAAATAACTTAATCGTGATTCTTATAAGTGCAATTGCTCTATAGTGGCAATTAGTTCAAGACTCCACTAGTAGGAACTGCAGTTCTGAAGTGCGATTTTTGAAAATCACACGTTGAACTCAGTAGTTGAAAATGTCAAAATTACTATGGAGATATGCGTCTTTTTACTGCTGATTTGACTTTCCAAAATCATATTTCAGGAATGCGATTTTTGATAGTCAAATCAGCAGTAGAAAGATGCATATCTCCATAGTAATTTTGACATTTTCAACTGCTGAGTTCAACTGCTGAGTTTTATAAATCGCACTCCTGTGGGAAGCAGACGATTTTTTTCTCCATGTTGGCCACACAATGAAAGTTTTTCAGTTTGATGGTCTAAACCACCGCTTAAATATTACTAGGATGTTTTGTTACACCCAGAGATATGGCCGAGAAGAGCCGTGGTGGTCCAGTGGCGAGTAACCTTGCCTGCCGTGCAGGAGGCGATGGTTCGATCCCCGTCCAGGCCGACCAGTACCAATGAGTTTTTCAGAATTTATGTACGATTTGTAACACCACTGGCTTTTCGGTGAAGGAAAACATCGTGAGGAAACCTACATGCTTCAATTTCGAGGCATGTATTGTACCCACTCCACTGTACATTTTCCAATGCCAATAAGCTATTCATATGCTGTTGGCTGTTGGTTGTGGCGTGTAGCATGGCTCACTTTTAGCGTTGGTATTAAAAGTTTCAGGGTGATCATGACGACGTGTCAAGTGGAAGTAGCCCTCATCTCTTAGTAGCCTCATACCAAACCCACTGGAAGAAGTGGTCCATTCTAAGCCGGCCGGAATCGCGCCGTAGAATTTTGGTACCCATACCTAATTTAGTTCGAAATAGTTCGTATCACGTAAAAAGACCGCTAAGGTCAAATTGCGCAGCAGACGATTTACCTATATTTATCCTTATGGGAAGGACATTAATTCCTTTTACATAAAGGTATTTATCTTTTTAGATAAACGTAAAATGACCATTGTACGAAACCTCGCACCTCAGATAGATTGACGGACGATAGTTTGCTGCGCAATTTGACTTTAGGCAGCCCGCTCTTTTTTTCATGATTTGAATTAAGAGGATATTTGAAAAAAATAGAATTCTTCAAAGCATCATCAAGCACGTATCAAAGGTGGTGGATAGATGGAATTTATCCTCCAACAGTGATTACAGCGATCTCATTTTCATTGTTTTTCAACAGATATCTAACTATATAGAATATCTCAGACTACCGCCTCGGGGACTTTAGTAGTCAGCATTATGATACTTGAACAGTGACTTGAAACCTGCTGGTCTGCATTATAGTACCTATACATGTAAAATAACTGGTGGGGAAGTATTGGAAAGGAGATCCCCCTAGATAACGTAGGTACATCTACCCATGCGTAGCATCTACCCATATTAAAACAATAGAAAAAACAATCAAATTGTACAATTAAAATTTAAAGTGCGGTCTAGAATACACCACCATTTATTTACATTAAGTGTCGTATGCGCCGACTAAGGGATATATGGATTCTCATGCAAGTAGGTAAGTACCTAATATGTCATTCGCATCTTGAAACATCAGTGCAGCAAGGAACCTATTACCTATCTATGTTCCATGCTGCAATACCTACAAAAGCTATCGAAAAAAAGTTATAGCTGCAGCAACTTCTCTAACCTCCCCGAAAGAGATTATTTTTTTAAGTTTATGTAGGTAAGTTTGCGGTACAAACTAAAAAAATAGGTAGGTAGCTCATAAATCTGAAATCAACCAAAGTTCCTACAGTGCCTACCTAGCTATATTTTCTTTTAAGAGTTTAATTTTGTAAATAAAAATAACTTGTATTTATTGTTTCATAACTTAGTAAAATTTTAACGATGGATTCAACGCAATGAAAACAAAATACTGCGTCATTTATATACCTGGGAAAATCAATTTGTACCACTCAAAATAGATATTTCTGAACGCTACTGCAATTTTCCCGCGCGCGTAGTCGCTCGCGTAGGCGCGGCGCTACTGTCTTTGCCGACTATTGCGGATAAATTTGGAACTAGTATGCGTCATTTTGAGGTTTGCGGGGCAGTGCGTGTCTTGTTTGTGTACGTGAATTTATTTATTTGTTGCTCTTTGTGAACTTGATAGTGAGTTTTAATTGAACTAGGAATATTAAACACTGACTAAGGTAAGTTAATTTTCATTCAAAATAGTGATTATGTAACAGTAAATGAGTTTTAAAAATGAAATGATGACGAGACATATTTTGTGTAGAAATCGCGGCTATTTATTAATTAACGGAGCGATAAGTAATAGAAAGCATCACAGTAATGATTATAGATCTTGTTTTTGTTAAGAACCTATCGCTATTACGATAGTAAATGTTAGATATCTCATAACCTCAAAATGGTTTTATCTAATGTAATGTTGTAGCGAGACCTAAATTACGTTCAACTCGTGTACTGTTTGTTACATTTTAGGGTAACTTATGAAGAATATTGCTAGGAGTGATTCTTTAATTCAATATACGAGTGATATTAGCGTTAATACATGTAACGTATGTTTGCGCGGGAAAGCGGTCTTACGCCGTCTTCACTCCAATGAACAGACACCCTAGATTTACTAAAGTGAGCTTTAACTTTGGGCCTATTTGTATTATACATACTAGAGTATTATATATACTAGAGTTTACCTGCGACTTGTTCTGCACAAATTATTAACAACAGATTTTGAATCAGATCATAAGCTGTCAAACAAAAAAGTTTCATCAAAATCGGTTCGAATCGGCGATTTGGAATCAGGGACACCTAAAAACCATATCTTTTTTTTTTGCATTTTCAATGGACAGACACTTCTGTTTATTGTTTAGATTATATTGTTACATTAGTCTTTTACTGCTTATTGATGTAGATGGTATTAAATATCGTATTTTTGTTACTAATTAAAGATAATTTTAATATTTCAGGTTAAATACTAACAATTTGAGATTGTGGAAAACACCAACTTTACTAAAATCCAAAATACTTTGCAAAAAATGAAGCCTTCAGACAGAATTTCTGGAAAAAAAAATGGATACCAGTCCGATGAAGATAATGTAAGGTATAAAATCAATACTAACTATTTTAATAACGTTGGAAGGTCACCTCCTAAGGTGTCCAAAAAACAAGAGACTGGACAAAACGATGATGATGATGTCAGATATAAATTTCCTACGGTTTTATCAAGGCCCAAACCCACAATTCAGAAACCAAAGCCGAAGCAGAAAATAAAAGTAAATTTCTGGAGCACAAAACGGACACAAGACACAGATACTAACAAAAATAAAAGCCACCGAAGGCATACCATTGCCGCTGTGGAATCTAAAGAAATAAAACCAAAAAACTCTGTAGTGAAAGTAAGGAAACGGGTATCATTTCTACCGTCTCCACTCTTCTCTGAAAATCATGTACCAATGGTGACGGTGCCTGATGATTTAACTATACAACTCAACGAAGAAGAAGCTAATGACCTTCGTGAAGATTTAAACCAGGCGTTTGTAAATAGTGATATCAGTAACCAATCGAATCCCAAACGTAAAGCAAGGAGTTTAATGACAGAGACGAGCCCGAAGAATTCAAAACGTAAGCGTAGTCTTGAAGAATCTGTGAGAAGTCATGGCAGTGAAAACGAGCTTGAGTTTTTCTCGAAATATGTTGTTCAAAAATTGAGGAAAATGGAAACCAATCAGCGTATTTACTCCGAAAACTTAATTAATACGGTACTCATGTTAGGACAGCTCGGTAAACTGAATGGTAAATCAAAAATAGCTGAAGCATAATAAAAAGAGTTGTTTAGTAAGTATTAAAAGAAGTACATCTGTACATAATATATGTTTAGTGACATTTTTACATAGAAACTTATCTTGGTGAATTTTTTGAAGCATGATGACAAATTTTGACTTTGGAATGTTCATTAGTTTTTTATCATGGTTTTTACTACCAAAATCAAGAATACTTACTAGTTTTAGTAATTATGTATGGTAATAATATACATAATAATTTGAGGATAGTTAAATTTATTATTTAGACTTTATTTTGTCTGGCTGCGTAATTTTAATTTGGTTTCTTAATTTATGTTATTATATATACATAAAGACATACATATGCTCACGACTATATTCCCCGAGGGGGTAGTCAGAGATATTCTGAAACCACAGCACGTCCATGTTTCACTAGTACCGAAACTGTCCAGTGAGACGGGGAGTGAGCCCGTCGCCACTTGTAATGGACAGTGGGTACAATACATGCCTCGAAATTGAAGCATGCTGGTTTCCTCACGATGTTTTCTTTCACCGAAAAGCCAGTGGTGTTACAAATCGTACATAAATTCCGAAAAACTCATTGGTACGAGTCGGCCTGGATGGGGATCTAACCATCGCCTCCTGCACGGCAGGCAAGGTTACTCGCTACTGGACCACCACGGCTTTTTACAACATAGCCAAGATAAGTTTTAAGTTAGCTTCTTTTCTTTATTATTAGTTTTCCTTTTTAGTTAACCGATAAACACCGAGACAAAAAAATCATTTAAATACCATAACAATGTATATTGTTTAAAAAGATTTAAAATTCCATTATTGTTCTGAGTACATAGCTAAAATAAAATTAGTTGTAAGATGAATGAAATTGTGCTAATATATTACCTAATTAATATTAGTGTTTAAAAGTTTTTGTGTTGGTTTCGAACTATTGCATAATAAATTGTTGCATATCATGTGAAACATAAATGTTGTAAAACTTTGCATACATGACATGATACTATGAAATTGGCTAAATGAAAACAATGTTTAATAAGTACATATAAGTGTATGACAAGATGTTTATTGTTGTAAACGAATTTGTTAAGTTTTTCACTCTTTCAAATTCTTTAAAAATAAGTTGTTTGTCCATCTGCATAATCTGTTGACTTCTAATTCCTAACACCCTTCTAATAGACTGCACAAAATGTTTATTTTTTACAATTAACTGGGTAAACACAGATACACGGGTAAAAAAGTACTTTGTATACGAACAATTATATAAAATTTGTCTTTGGCATTGGAGGAAAACTGATGGTCTAGCTAGCACATAAGGGCCTTATCACACGACAATTTTTTTAGCGTAAGCGTCGACGGAACGATATTGATGCGATATTTCTGAGACCAATCAGTGTCGCTTCGGAATTGCGGAGATGTCGCGGAGATAACGCTCATATCACGCCTGTGCTAAAAATCCAGGCGATCCCGTTGCGGCATCGCGCCGGTGTAGTTGCGACTTCGTTGCTGTGCAGTTGCGATGTCGCCTATGCTCAAAATTGTTTGCGTGATAGCTCCCTAAAGCGTTAATTACTCGGGTCGATTTAAGCCGTACGGCTAAGTGAAATTTGAAGTACATAAACTTGACACAACAAGCTCACACAGCAATGTTGTAGTTACTTCATATCTCACTTAGCCGCACAGCGGAAAACGACCCGTGTAAACCCCGCTTAACGTGACATAGTATTGTCGTGCTTTATTTTTTGTATCATTTACACATTTATCAAGTTAGAAAAAGTGCGATAGGCACTTGTAGCGATCGAATGATAGTTAAATAACATTGGTCACCTTTATGTGCATGGCAATAAGGTTCAAAATTGTTAATCAACTATCGTTGTCGACTTTACACAGCCTGGCTTGTACCAACACGTATTTCAAATGCTTGTAGCATCACAATTTAAAATGTGAACACCTAAATACTTTTTGGCGTAAGTCACCCTAACACTCAGTTTTAGAAACGTAATTTATAATCCTCCATTAAATCACTTGCTGTCACTTTTTGTCTTGTTGGCGTAGTAAAAGCTAGCCAGATATAACTTTAATGACCGTTTCTGCAACTGCGTGTTAATCACCTAAATAATGGATTAATAATTTTATTCAATTACCATTTATGTCCCGACTGCGGCACGCAGAATATTGTGTCTTATTGAACTGAAGACAATAGGTAGGTACTTTCCTTCAATGTCATTGACAAACTTTTTGTCTTTTGCCAATCTCTTTGTCTGTGATTCCACTGTTATAAGTAAATTATTTGTAAAACTTTAAATATAAGATGTAAAATCGAATGGTGCGTAGTATTCAGTTTGAGACTTGTATCTAATTCAGATGTAAAATATTTACACAAATATTTGTTGAAGCTCAAATATAGGTGGCGAGTGTTTTCTACATTTATTTTTTGATCAATCGTGGTCGTAAGCACAGATTTATTTATAATTGTGAGATTGTAGAGGCGTGGATTGCCTTGCCTTACTAATAAATGGTTATTTACTAAATATTGTAATCTTTTTGTAAGCTTAATGCTTCGTACCTGTTTTAAGTTAAGGCACTTCATCTTTTTTACCCGACTGCGACAGAAGGAGGGTTATGTTTTTTTTAGGTTTTTGTTTAGTAAAGTGTAAGGATTAGGCTGAAATAGGCAATATTTTGTATTGTTTTTAGGGTGATAGCATCTAAACTTACACACAACTATAACTATAGACACAACTACACTTCATTCCAAATAAGGATGACGAAATTTTCCGATTCCTATTTAGCTTTTTGGCTAATTCTGATTTCCAAATGTAATTTATTTATTGTATACATATACTATCCGACATGTCTTGGACGTGGACTAAAGCTGTTCTAAGAATAAGTGAGAGGAAGTGTTTCAAATCTCTGTTTCTGTAATGCAAAATAGCCTTTAAATTTCGTTGCTACGTTGAATGGAGTATAGACATGTCGAATTCTTAAACTAAATAAGCTAGACACATTAGACACTTCATACAAATGGCTCGCACTGACAAGAAGAGGCTAGCACATGTATGCTGTATGAGTGCGTATGAGAGAGGACTACACCGCTGCTTACTGTCGTCCACCTTCAGTGCCTTTCTTATACTTTGTTTAAGATGAACACAGCTACAACTATTGGCTTATAAAGGTGTTTATTATAGCAATGTTTCAGGCAACCCTGAAAGGATAAATTGGCATAGTATGAAAAAAGGATTTTCAGTATTCCTATAAGATACACTCGACACTTTAATGCCTGCTTTTATAGCCCTTTGGTACTCTAGCTTTCTCGTTGTACAGAGAAACAGAAAATTATATCGTCGTCTTTGAAAAAACTTCAGACCTAGCTAAGCAACTGTTTTGTAGGTGTGTTTATCATCGTCTCTATGTGTCTTCGCAATCTTTACTTAGGTAACAACGTTTATTGTAATTTTGAAACATGTATTATGTATTACGGCTAAAGAGATGTTTGCAAACGGTTGCTGGGCGACGGTGGAGAGCCGCCACGCTACATCCGGCCGGCGTCGCGTCGACAGCAGTCACGTCTCGACCGCCCTCACAGGCGGGTCGCATCCCTCTAAACCTCTTCTTAACTCCTTAAAAAAACCTCAGTTGTTACGTAAAGAGTTTTGTAAAAATTCAAACTCCCGTTTTCGTAAACATTTTTCAAACTTCCTTTTTATTTTTTCATATCTTTTTCGTAATGTGGACTTGGACACGTGAAACGGTTTGTTTGTCTTGATTAAGAATCACGATGTTAATCGCGCGTGTTGGTGGTTTTGTTATTTTTACTGTGAATTAAGCGCGTGATTTTTATTCAAAATTGTATTCACAATCCGAATTTTATATTTAATGATAACTAAATGGACAAAATTAGATGATTATCTGCTTTATTGAACAGTGTTAAGATTACTTTTTACATTTCTTAATACTTAATTAGAATAAAAAATCTATCCTGAGTTCGAAATGGATATAGTTCACCGTCTACACTATCTAGTGTTATCCCAAAAATCTGATCTTCTGACGATGGAGAGGGAGCAAAGACTTCGTGTGCGAAGACAATCAAGCCTTCCAGAATATAGCAAAGCCAACAAATCCAGACAACGATTAGAACAATCTTATTATAACGATGTAAGTGATGTAAAGATTGTTTTATATTTATGATAATATGTTATGCTAATACAGGGTCCTTCTTAATATGCTGACACTTTTTTAAGGAGATGATCAGACCGTCAAACTGAACAACTTTCTCTATGGCACCAAAGTCAAATACGCAAAAAAAAAACAGCTGTCCCATACATTTGGCTCAAGTAGGTTTGCAGTTTTGTATGGAAGCGCTGATTTTTTTTCGCGATTTCGATGTTGGTGCTATAGAGAAAGTTGTTCAGTTTGACGGTCTGATCATCCCCTTAAAAAAGTGTCAGCATATTAAGAAGGACCCTGTATACAGGGTGTGGTTTTAGTCAGCGACGCGCATTTAGGGGGTGCTTCAGACCATCAAACTGAACAACTTTCACTATGGAGCCAACATCGAAATCTCGAAAAAAAAACACCAGTTTCATACAACACTGCAGTACCAACTCGACTCAAATCAGGGACAGCTGATTTTTTTTTCGTGATTTTGAAATTGGCTCCATAATGAAAGTTGTTCAGTTTGATGTTCTGAAGCACCCCCTAAATGCGCGTCGCTGACCAAAACCACACCCTGTATACGGGATCCTTCTTAATATGCTGACACTTTTTAAGGGGATGATCAGACAAACATCGAAATCGCAAAAAATCCTGTATATGTTTTTACTAGCATCTTTCATCCCACTGCTGATGGGGAAAGGCCTCCCCTTTAATCTTCCAACCATCTCTATCCTGGGCAAGCTCTGGCCACTTGTCGTCAAAAGCATCCAGATCTTCTCGTCCCCTCTTAGGACGACCTGGATGCCAACATTTTATGGGATCCAGGGCGTAACAATTTTTCCCCACCTCTCCTGGTGCATTCGACAGACATGGCCAGCCCATTTCCATCATTTCCGACGTCTGCGATTTGTGGTTTTCTGAACTTTCTGACACGATCGGTTCTTTTAGAGTTATACCAGATTTTAAGTCAGATCATAAGCTATCAAACATAAAAGTTTCATTAAAATCGGTTCAGTAGTTTTTGCGTGATGCTGTTACAAACAAACAAACAGACGGACAAAAATTGTATAAAAGGTTGATTTGGAGTCCGGGATACTTAAAAATCATATCGTAATCTTTTTCGTGTAAATATCTTCATTGTACAGACACGCTTCTGTTATAGTTTTATAATAACACTAGAGTTAACCCGCGACTTCGTCCGCCCAAATTATATACCAGATTTTAAGTCAGATCATAAAGCTATCAAACAAAAAAGTTTCATCAAAATCGGTTCAGTAGTTTTTGCGTGATGCTGTTACAAACATACAAACAAACATACAGACAAAAATTTTATAAAGGGTTGATTTGGAATCCGGGATACCTAAAAACCACATCGCAATATTTTCCATGTAAATATCTTCAATGTACAGACACGCTTCTGTTACAGTTTTATAATAACACTAGAGTTTACCCGCGACTTCGTCCGCCCAAATAATATACCAGATTTTAAGTCAGATCATAAAGCTATCAAACAAAAAAAGTTTCATCAAAATCGGTTCAGTAGTTTTTGCGTGATGCTGTTACAAACAAACAAACAGACAGACAAAAATTATATAAAAGGTTGATTTGTAGACCGGGATACCTAAAAACCTCATCGCAAAATTTTTCATGTACCTAAATATCTTTAATGTACAGACACGCTTCTGTTACAGTTTTATTTTCTTATCGTGTGTTAATTACTACCACTAGAGATAGTAGCCGGGACCAACGGCTCAACAGACAATCAGGTGATTCGGCCTGCAATCTTTGACTAATTATTATAAGGACTAGCCTTGCGGTAGCATTTCCCCTCTGCCACGGTATAAGCACAATTGATCTTGTGCATTTACATTCAATTTTACACCTTATCACTGAACGAGACAGCCTATAATTGCGAAATAAAATCTTCGAACTTAGAACGTTTGGGGTTCACACGAGACTACTTTTCATGATTTTTAACATTTAAAATTAGAATCTAAAGTTATGGGGAATAAAATCCAAAGTTGTGGATTTCATGTTACCTCGCCCCCCGCAAAAAGTGGCAGAAATGTTTGTTGGTAGAATTACACGCGTAACCAGTCCACATATAAATAGTCAAAGCCTGCAATGTCCTAACCAACTGGGGAAAGTCGCACAAAGTGACATCACTAGGTGTCCCCCGTGGGAATCGAACCCACGACCTCCGTGTCAAGAACACAATGCTCTTAACCATAAGACCACGGAGACAGTTTTATGATAGTAGAGAAGAAGATCCTGAAGATCATGGTGCAATTTTTGAAACTCGTAATAACTTAGTACTTCCCATCCGTAATAACTACAATATTGTTAAAGTTACCAAATTATCAACAGTCTTTCATCGTTGAAAGCGGCCGTCGTATTTTAAATTTTGTTGCTTTTTATTTATAATTACCTACTTAGGTATTTTATTTATAGGTACAATGAATTGAACCTGATTATCTTCACTTGGTACACCTAAGCTCTTCTGTCTTCATACAAAATAGGCAATACTTAAGTCTATTTATATTCAACTACCTAAAAATGTTTCGTCGTTTTAAAGGCGAAGGCACAATCTAGATTCTCTCCACTTTCTGTTGTGTAGTTCCCACTTTACCGCATCTTGAGATCCTCCGATATAAATCTGTTGGCCTCATAACAGCATACACGACTTCCTCTTGGCGTGGACTCCAGTTGCAAGTAGGTCAAGGCGACTCCTTTTGGTTTATTTCACTTATTCTATTGTACGTAATATACCTATCTTTATTAATGACATTAATTCAATTTGTAACGTGAAAAGGCATTTTTGGGTCACCACAAATAAGTCCAGGCACCTGTTAATGATGCAAAGTTGAAAGGAATACTGGAAGACGAGTTTTTATTTTAACTTTTTGTCTAACTTTTTTTTTGTACTTATACAAATTCGGATCGGACTAATTAATAAAAACTGTAAATATGGCGTGGATTTACATTGAAGATATTTGCACAAAAAAATTTGAGGCGTTTAGAAGGCGTGGAAATGTTTGTCTGTCTGCTTGTTTATGCACGCATCACTTAAAAACTACTGAACAGATTTGCATGGAGTTTTCACAAAAGCATAGGGCTTAGTTTAGATTAACATTTAGACTTTATCTCATCGCAATCGGTTCATTAAATCAATAGTTATGAGTATTTAAAGGAAGTGGTCACCGCGTACGCAGTCGTGGGCACCGCTGGTGTCAAATATTATTCAAAGTCAAAGTTAATATAATTTATACAATATAGGAGCTTCCAGCACACTTATCAAACGTCAAATCTTTAAAGTTACCACCGCGTCGGAACGTGTTGTCGCTGTAGAGAATATGCGGCCAGAAACTCTACAACATAACACGACTTAATAACTATTACAATATAAATTCTTAAGCTAAAGTTATGTATACAATAATACATAGTCTATTTAATAAAAGAATTGATACTATACAGTAAAGTAAATAAACTATAAGCTAGTGACCTCTTGATTATTAACATTTTACACATTTTCTCGTATTGATTATTAACATTTTACAGCCATACTGTGTAATTTCAAATCAAATTAATGATTGAAAGTCTCGGGCGAGACTTGAACTCGCAACCTGCCAACCTGGGACTGATCTTTCGTCCAATTGACGTAATGGCTCGTTATAGTTTAATTAGACGAAAGCACAGCCCCGGTTTGGAAGGTGCGGGGTCCAGTCCCGACCGAGACAAAATTTATTTAATTTGATTTACCTAATATAACCTTCAAACTTTTGTTAGCATCTTTAAAATTGTTTTCGGGACATTTTGTAAGCAGTTTAACGCAAATTAGTAATGTTTTGTGTAATCAGAAATTCTTTTAACTCTCTTAACGTCCTTGTTGTCTAGGAATAAAATAATATAATTATAAGTACTATAGTAGATAACGCAATTCAACCCCATCCGTCGTGATAAGAAGCTTTATAGTCCGGCCTTTTATTTGCACTTGACACGAATAGCGACCTCTATCTTAGCAGTTAAAATATTCCAATTTAAAGGACGTGGCGATAAGAATATAAGATACGTTATTTACATTACATAGCCTGAAAGAAACCTTATCGGTAAATAGTTGAAGTTAAGCTCACGCAATGTCTGGCCGCGCATGTGTGTCAAGAAACTTCTACCTAATTGATATTTATTGGTCCCATTTCTTTGTTAGGTAGTTCTTTTTAACTTATTGAACTTAAGAGGATATAATTCGAAGCGCGCTCCATACAAACGTACTATGGTGATATTTTCAATACTAACCAATTAAAGTCAATAAAATTTTGCAGAAACAATCTAGAAACAAATCTCTATGCTTGTATGGAGTCAGATTTTTGTTAAAATGTATAGTTTTAAAGTTACAGTGCCTCAAAGATTTCCATAAAAATTTTAAATTAATTCTAGCATTGAAACTGTATATTTTAACGAAAATCGGACTCCATACAAGCATAGAGATCTGTTTCTAGATTGTTTCTGCAAAATTCCATTGACTTTAATTGGTTAGTATTGAAAATATCACCATAGTATGTACGTTTGTATGGAGCGCGCTCCGAATTATATCCCCTTAAGCAGTGGTGCCGATTGTATTCCATTCCATTTAGCGGATGTGTCGTGTTTCTAATGACAGATACGTGATCGATCACCGTTACTGTTCTGGGCCTATAGACAAAGTATCTTTCGATTAGCGTTAACGACAGTAGAATAACATAAAAATGTATGGACTTGACATATGGTGAAGAAAGCAAACGTCAACATTTTTCGATCGCTAATGTCAAATCCATACATTCTGTCATTTTCTACTAGCGTCAACGCCAACTATAGAATGTCACTTTGTCTAGGGGGGCTATTCTGTGATCACGTAAAGCACCAATCGTGTTGCTCTTGGTGGAATAATTAAGGTTGGTACTCTAATTCCGGTGATCTTTAAAATCAGTTAGTGCTCTTTGTGGAATATCTGCCTCTTTTTATCGCTTGCGTATCTAGACAAAATTGTTTAAGCAATTTGAGAGACATTTTCGTTACTTATTTATTAAGATTCTTTACTTAAAATATGTGCAAAGTAAAAATTTCTCTGTGAGAATTAGCAATGTCTAGACTTACAACTTGATGGCGCCAAATATATACTTCGAAATAATATTTACATAATGCCATGAGAGTTTTGGCTACGTGTTATTATACTTAAGCTTTGTTCTGGCGTTTTGCCCTACGATCGTTTATGTTAACCCCTGTTAAAATCTCAACTTTAGACTAGATTGCTTTGATGGGTATAAATTATTCATGAATTAGTCACCCAATTTTCAAGTTTGACTATGATTCTAATATTCTTCAGCAAATAGTTCCATTTCTGTTAACTACCTATCTACATGTTGATTTGGTGTAAATTCCACATTGTTCTAGGTAATGTAAAATTCATATTTTGAAAATTCGCGTACGTAGTTCGTTGGCGAAGAGATTTATGAATTCATGAAAGAAGAAAGTCATGAATAGTTTTAACGCTTTTTTAATACTTGCCTTTTTATTATTATATAATATAAAGCAGGTCAACATGTCAGAAAAATGATTTTTATTTATACGTTTTTATTGGTAGGTAGGTACCTATTTTCAAGAATGTCTTATGTCTATACTATAACTAGTACAGGTATCATAAGTACATATTCTGTGAAAATTTCAACCGGCTACCAATTATAGTTCAGAAGATACAACCCTTTGAAACTAGAACTGACGGACGGACGGACAATGTAGGCTTAGTAATAGCATTTGTGTTACGAAACCCTAAAAATAGGTTTTCTTAACTGACCATAATTACAAAATTTTGTTTACCTAAACTATATCCCATGCGGAAATGGAACTCGCGACCCACGGCTCGCAGCTTGCTTCGCTACCTACTGAGTTACCTAGGCTACCTGGGCAATCGCGGTAAATATTCGGTGATTGAACCGTGATTGGACTACGTACGAACCATAAGTTTTGATACATTTGGTATTGCGCTAATCGCGGTACTGCTCTTGACAGCCGTTAGAGACGTTTTGACAGATCGCTCAGAGGTTAAGGGCTGTCAGATACACAGAGTTTGAGATGCGGAATTCAGCACAGTTGAATAGTAATTGGATTGCAATGTGATTAGAACTGAAATTAGATAAGAATAGAACTTCGATGTTTTAACTCAGCGCAATCGGGGGGGCTGACCGTAGAAAATAGCGGTTGATGACGACAGGAAAAAGTTGTGAGTTCAAAAACTAGTGAAAGGGCTCGTCGAATGAAAGGCATGCAAATCACTTGATTTGCATCTCTCAGTTACCAACCTTGGGGCGGAAATGATATTCTTTGTAAGTACTTGATCGCTTGATGTCGGTATCTAGGTTTTACTTTGGTACTTATACCTATGTGGACACATGCACTTTGACCGAGCTCTGACACTGCGAACGATATTGCATAGGCCCTGTGAATGTTTGATGTGACATTTCAAAACTCAAAATCAATAGAGGAACCTTCCACCTGGTTCCTCCACACCTACCTACACTTTAGCCTATAATTTTTTAAGTGTGATTTCGTGTTAGACTACCCTGTTGAATTACACTGGCCTGCAAAACTCAGTGTCACACTTTTAAATTGCAACAACTTTTTAAGTAAGAAAGACATATACTTCATTCCAAATAAGGACGACGAGATTTTCCGATTCCTATTTCGCTTTCTGGCCAATTCTGATTAAAAATGTAATTAATTTATTGGATTCATATACTATCCGACATATCTTGGACGTTACTAAAGCTGTTCTAAGAATAAGTGAGAGGAAGTGTTTAAAATCTCTGTTTCTGTAATGCAAAATGGCCTTAAAATTTCGTTGTTATTTTGAATGGAGTATAGTTTCCAAGTAAAAAGGACTCGAAAAATAGTGTGTATAGTTTACTATAGTTACAAAAAAATTTGATAACATTTGCTATGAAACGTTTTTTATTTTAAATCTCTAATTTATATAGTTCAGAAATAATGAAATATTAAAAGTGTATACTTAGTATTGCAGGTCAGTGTATTAAGATTACGTCACAAATTTTTAGCAGCCGACGCAAAAATAGGGGTGTCTGTCTGGCATTGTAGTTCTCAAACGGGTCGACCGATTTCGATGCAGTTTTTGTAATCGAAAGCTAATTTTTGTGAGATTGACAGTAGCTATTTTTCATGAAAACAGGTTCAGCAGTTTTTAAGATAATCGGTTTTGATTGAGAGCTTTAAAGGAATCTAAACGAAGTGTCTAGTCACATTACGGAGTATTCTTTAGAGTCTGATGATGATGATGACCAGCTCGATCGCAAGAGTTTCTAAGGGATCTCAGCAAGTATCACAACTAGATAGTTACATCGAGTTTGGGCTCAAATATTTAGTAGGTACCTACCAGCTTTATGCCGATTCCATATCCAATTTTTAGGGTCTGGTGTCGGTATACCATTGTGGAAAGCATTTAGTTACTAGTAAAGTAAGCTATGTTAGAAATTTTTTTTGGGTCACGAATTAAGAATGATACGCAGACTTACGGGAGTATAGGTTTATTATGGATCGGAGATCGTCCGCCAAGAGTAAGAGAACTAATCCTAAGTTACATTTGCTTATATACTAATTAGATGCTACTTTAATGTTGACTAAGCATCGGACGCTGGCCCAGATTAAAGGCAAGGGTGCAATGTGCGTCTTGTGCATCAGCAGTTCCGTAGTGTTCTACTTTAAGTAAACTGGATGTCGGATGCTGGGTCAGCATCCTTAACTCACGCACATGTTTTTCTTTTCCCAGTTTTGAGTATTTACGAGTATGTATTTCGCTTTCCACGACGTTTAATGCCCATAAATCACTTGATGCAATAGTAAAACACCTTTCATTGATAAAAAGTGCATATGCCTACGAGTAGGAACTGTAATAGGCTGTTATCACGCGAAGCTCAAACATTTAAATTTACATTAATTGAGTCAATTGACTGTTCTTAGGACTCTTGTCTATAGAATACATGGAATTAACACATTAGGTAAATGAAGTAAGATATTTTGCTTATTTTCAAAACATTGCAGAATTATTTGAGCACAATCTAGATAACTATAGGTACTATTGAGGGGTAACTCAGTGGACGCAATGCGAATACAGGGTCCTTAATATGCTGACACTTTTAAAGGGGATGACCAGACGGTCAAACTGAACAACTTTCTCTACAGGACCAACATCGAAATCGCGAAAAAAAATCTGCTGTCCCATACATTTGGCTTGTGTAGGTTTCCATTTTTGTATGGGACAGCAGATTTTTTTTCGAGATTTTGATGTTAGTGCCATAGAGAAAGTTGTTCAGTTTGACGGTCTGATCAAAACATAATTTATTATTATGTAGAAAAATTACATTAAGATCATCGCTTCTAGCCCTAATCTCCAAAACAAAACGCCATCACTTCAAATCTATCTTGTTTTTAAGTAACCAGCGCTTGCTGTATGCCATCTCTACATCATATGCATAGCTCTTCCATACAAAACTACAAACCTACTTGAGCCAAATGTATGAGACGGCTGATTTTTTTTCGCGATTTCGATATTGGTCCTATAGTGAAAGTTGTTCAATTTGATGGTCTAAACCACCCCCTTAAATGTTTATTTTGTATTTTTGTAACACCTTGTGTGTATATTGTCTCCATTAAGGTCTGCAGAGTGAAAGTTCAGTTTGATGTTCTGAAGCACACCTTGAAATATGTAATGCATTCAAACATAAACCTATTGTAAAGTCAACTTGATGTGATTATTTATACACTGCTGATTCCTACCTACTACTTTAGATACCTACTGCTCCGTAGATTCCTCTTGAGGCTCTTACCTACTTGAACTAGACGGGTTCTCAGTCCTCACTCGACAATGGCTCTTCGCGTTATTTCCAGAAATTACTTAGTTATGATATGATCTATTACATAATTTAGGACGTCGACATTTCGGAAGTCAGTTCGGTAATAACTAAATTGATGCGAACGTCCAAATTTTCATCATTTACCTAGCAATTTCAAAGCTTCAAGGTGCTCAGAATACTAATAAAACTTGTCATTCCATTAAGCTCGAACTCTCTTTACTACATCATGCCCTATTCCAATAGGGATTGATGTAAATAAACACGCCGGAGATAGAAATTTATTGATATCCAATTAAAATGGTAGTTACTTATTTTCTCATAAAATTTTTAATATGTTTGATTTGATTTGCAGTCATCAAATAGGTATTTATCCGTGAATCGAACATCAGTTGCTCTCAGGCGGTTGGACAGTAAAATTATCTCTACTCTTGCAAGCTGACTAACGGTCAGTTGCACGTAAATTAATTAACGTTAATCCTCCATTAAATCTCTTGCTAGCTTTTACTACGTCAACAAGACAAAAAGTGACAGCAAGAGATTTAATGGAGGATTAACTTTAATGAACGTAAACTGACTGTAACTGTCCCTGTCCTACACCAATCCACTCAAGTGGAGTTTATATTTTGAATTCGTTTAAAAATGTCAACTCTATTCTATATCAAGTTCCGATAAAATGATTACGAAAATATCGTAAGAATTCAGGGCTTGTTCTCCTGTGGTTATTTTTTTGTTTACGTCTTATGCCAATAGTATTCGGATCGGGTGTACCTAATAACGAAATGGAGATGGCTCTAAAGTAGTCTATACTTTAGGGACTACCCTTTGAAGGTTGACGTTGACGTCTTATGAACTTTACTTTGTACTTTCATAAGGAAAAGGCAACAAAATGCCTACAAAGTGTAGAAACTGTAGCATTTTATGAATAAAGTCGTTTTGATTATGATGAAAAGAGGAAACATCAGCAGGGTCAAGTTACTTGTTTGCATAGTAAAGGTGAAACTCAATTTCCGAAGCTTTTAGTGCAGTTCATTTTTAGGTTGCATTACTAAAAGCTAAAAAGGAAGCCTGTAAACTTAGGTAAGATGAGACTTTGATGTCCATCTGCTCCTGTTCTTTTTTCTCAGCAACTAGGTAATTGATAAAAAAATGTGTACCATATTTTTTCGTTCTATGATTAAATTCCCTTTTTTTACCTGGATAGATTTTCTTTCGGTGAAGGAAAACATCGTGAGGAAACCTGCATGTATTGTACCCACTGTCTATTACAAGTGGCGGCGGGCTCACTTCCCGTCACACTGGACAGAGTTTCGGTACTACTTTTGAAACGTGGATGTTCTGAGTTTTCAGAATATCTCTGACTACCCCCTCGGGGAATATAGTCGTGAGCAGTCTATGCTATGCTAGATTTTTCAGGTGCCATATTAAAATTTACCATTGGTGATGAAAGGGCCAAACGTGACAAACGTCCAAAAAAAGTTGCATTAAAATTTTATATAAATCTGTGTGTTATTTGCCAATTCCATGTCACTATCCTCACCACATCCTGTCATTAATATCGGTCTCAGTATATGCACAGTCCTGTTTAGATTTTTAATGGGCCTTTTTGGCGACCTCTTATCCAGAGCGACGCTACATAATTTTCAAGCGAGTTTCTTCTACCAGCATGCGTAGCATGCTACACGTGATACGGCTGTATCACGTCTTTTATCTCGTTCGTTCGCGCGCAAATAGAAAGAGAGCGATGGTGTGATAGCGCTGTATCACGGTGGCATGCTACCTATGCTGGACAACAAGGCTTTATGCACTTTGAAATTTATTAAGACTGAATATCGCTGTTTATTCAAATTCAAAAATTATAGAAAAAATACAATGTGCGTATCAACAACAGGCTTCGTCAAAGGTAATACATCACTCACATCCACAACAGGCTTCGTCAAAGGAAATACACCACTCTGATCCACAACACGTTTCGTCAATAAAGACATCCCGTATATCTGCAACAAGCTTCGTCAAATTCCTACACAAACCAAAAACAAACAAAAAAAAAGGGGGGAGGGGGGACCTACAACCTGTAAACCTCCTCCAAATCCTCTCCCCGAGGGACGGTTCCAAGAATGCTGGCAACATTCCCTCTCTGAATCGCCAAGCTTATGCGCTGACGTAGGTAACTGCCAGCCCTCTTATCACCAGTGGTCTCTATAAGACGTGCCGATATCTCCTTTATAAGCTGTTTTAATTTATTAAGTATTCTTTTTTTATGCGTAACAAAACATTTTTATGACAGAGTAAGTGCGACAAGACATAGAATATCTATGAGGAGAAATCTAAGACACTTTCGTTGAGTGAAGATTTTAAGATCAGTAAAGAGTAAAGTTGTAGATCAGTATTTCGAAGCTGCTTCTCTTAGTATAGGTAAATACCTAATCTACTTACATAAGAAAGAATTTATCCAGGTAAAGAAACAAGAGACAGTTGATTCAATGCTTTCGTCGGTTTGGCCATGGTTCGGTCAATTAGTTTGACCATGAGAAAGTAGTCTTTTTAGTACGGACGTAGTATAAAGTATCGTTAACGAAGGGTCTTTAGTCTCTTAAGGCGCAATAGTAGGAAGAAATACTTTAGAGGCAACTTTTATTTTTAATTTTTCGGCTAGTTGTATACAATTAACCGAAACTTACTTCACTCGATAGAAAAACGTCACAGAGATGACGCATGTTTGGTATTTATACTCACATTTTCACCATTAGTTTATATCGTGAAATAATAAAAAAATATGTTAAAAAAACTATTGTTAATTCTTTTTAATCGAAAATACGGCACACGCACGCACTTCTCGGAGGGCTGGGCAAACGCGTTTCTCATAGAAAATATTCGTCTGAATCTATAGCCCCTTAAGGTGTTTTCGACAATGTTATCCTCTCCACTCATAATTCCGAACATGGAATTTTTGATAAAGTACCTACCTACGCGGATACGTGCTTAGATTTGCGTATATGGGACACTTGTTTTTAGCCTTTTTAGGAAGAAGATTAATTTGGCCTACAAGATTCATCTTACAGGTTATAAATAACGTACCAAAAATTATTGATTTTAAGAGTTTATACAACTAATCAAATTAAAGATTGAAAATTATGTCTCGGGCGGGACTTGAACCCGCACTCTTCCAAACCGGGGAATTGTGTTATCCAATTTCGCCACCGAGCCCACTACCCAGAGAACGTTATAACTAGGTGCAGTAGATGGAACTTACGTGTATGATTTTAAGTTCTGTAAACTTTTCTCTGTTACTACTTGAGTACCTTAGTAGCTTTAAAGGAGGTATAACTTTGTAGAAAGTCTCACTTGTTCCGCTACGGAACAACCTTGGTTCCTACAGGTAATTAAAGCACGTTTACACAAACATTTTTATCGTAATGGGCAAAGAGATATAGGTAGGTATCTGCATAAACCCACGAAAGGCTATATCTACCAGCTATCTTTTAAACCAGTCAAATTTAACGTGCAGACAATGTTAACTCAATTTATAATACATGAATTAAGATTAAGTACAGGTACATAATTATTCTCGCATCTAAGGCCCATTTACCTACTTAAGATAATTAGTGGCATGGCTACTAACATGTTTGTCTCACTCCACAGCTCAGGTACGCTTGACGGCCGATCCCCAGCGAGGGCATCCGCCGATAGGTTAGGTTTACCGTATAAACTTCTTGGTCAAATCTCATTTCCCACCCTCACTCATTGGGAGTATTCAATGCGAGACTTGAAAACCCTAGCCATGTCACGCTGCCAGCACGTGAAAGAATAAAAGAGGGAGACCATGTATAGGAAGCTTTCATGTCTAATGACTTTTTGAAATTCGCGAATTGTACGATAGGAAGGGTGCGAATAACTTTGCACCTTATTGCCGTGCACAGAGACGCGCTATTTATTTAAATCTGTTTTCGAAGTGATTCTTCTGTACGGGTAGTACTAGTATTTATTCTGTGCTACTACCGCACCTAGGGGTGACACACGTCCGCGAAAAAAAATCTATTAAATTAATCTAATCCAAATACTTCTTGGGATGTCTCCATCCCATCAGACCATCCGTCTTAGTAAAATCACAATAAGCATATTGTTTTGGAGGGTATTGCAATGATCTGTCTCGAGCTCACTTGACTCACTCCAATCCAGATTTTAGATAGTACATCATCATTGTGATGACACCATCGATATCTACACCGAGTCCCACTCATGCCAACTACTGGAGACAATTATATCATCTGCAATACCTGCAACTATCCTGAATTCCTGACACATACTCTCGCCTCTTCAACAGACACTAGTCTATAAATATAGGAACGATAGACGTGAAAATATAATATGTAATGCTTTAGTTAGAACATCAAACTAGCATCCCTCGCAAGATAAAGAAAAGTAATCCCCTGGAGCTTGGTATCATATTGGTACTTACATCGTTATCTTTGTCTCCGCAGCGGGTGATTTGCCTTACTTACCTAAGTACCTATCTACCTACTCGAGAAAACGCTTGCGTTACTGAGTCGTGCCGATACGAATAATACGTAACTGTGGTACCTATAGGGTCCTTCTTAATCTTTGACTAATTATGATAAGGACTAGCCTTGCGGTAGCATTTCCCCTCTGCCACGGTATAAGCACAATTGATCTTGTGCATTTACATTCAATTGTACACCTTATCACTAAACGAGACAGCCTATAATTGCGAAATAATAACTTCGAACTTAGAACGTTTGGGGTTCACACGAGACTACTTTTCATGATTTTTAACATTCAAAATTAGAATCTAAAGTTATGGGGAATAAAATCCAAAGTTGCGAGTTAAATGAAAAGAACGACTCTTTTTAAAGTTACAAATGCATTTATTTATGTAACCTTTGGTATAAAAACAACAGTTATTAGACCTTAATATTTACTTAAGCTAAAAACTACCTTTCCTTAGGTCAAAGTCACAAAATTTTTGTTTATTTTTTACCTACTCTTCTCACACCGCCATCACAAATTGACTGATGCCGCGGGGGTATCGAGGGCTACGTTTTAGCGAAGAAAACAACTAGGTGGTATTAATAGTTTAGTTGAAATTGAAAAGGATCATCTTACTTCAAGGGATCATCTTGTACACAGTACACCGGTCTTACTCATTTCTAAGCAGATAATTTGCTCCAAATGTTTGGTCTCCTAAAGTGTCGTGTAAACTTTCGTGTCGTAATTTCCCTACTGCAGGATCCTAAGTACCTACATGCATAGGTAGGATACGTCGTCATTGCTTGGGCCTGTGCCCTAGCCCAAGGGCCTCCTCATCATTAGAGTCACGTGTTCCCAATATGGATTGCTGAACTGAACTTCATACCTATACACATTCTTCTTTCGCGTATTCTGTAGTCTCATGAACAAATACATGGATATGATATCGACTCGACAGAAAAAGTACATGATTAGACAAGAATTTATAGTCTCCCCATACAAATGTAGGCAATAATAGTAATTTTGTATGGATAGACCTTGGATAAGTTATGTGTCAAGACAGTTATTGCTTCGAAAGAAATTTCAACCAAACTGGCCTCTAAACCCTATCCATATACACGCACACAGACATAATTTGTATGACGCCTCAAGCACACCAACCAAGAAAGTTGGCCCGTTTTGTTTTATACGGTAGAAGCGTTAGGTTAGGTTAGGTTAGACTTATTATACTTTTCCTAAGGGGAAGACCAAAAAATGTATCATTAATAAAAAAAATGCTCTATATTGATACTGAATCACAGAGTAAAAATATTCTTAAGGGTTTTATAACGTATTTTACAACTGGATTATTCTCTTCACAGCGCGAGCTCTTCGCCGCAAAGGCAGACAGTGGCGCCGCGGCTGTGGACCGAAAGCTCTCGTCATCATCAGCGGGCAGCATGAAGAATAAGTGGCTAAAGGCTTTCCGCAGCCTCAAGCCGCCCAGTGCACCACCGCCCCACGCTGCACCACCTGACAAGTAAGT
The DNA here is from genome assembly GCA_963924505.1 of Agonopterix alstromeriana. Taxonomy (NCBI): domain Eukaryota; kingdom Metazoa; phylum Arthropoda; class Insecta; order Lepidoptera; family Depressariidae; genus Agonopterix; species Agonopterix alstromeriana. The sequence continues at coordinate 18,014,220 of OZ004664.1, forward strand.
TTTAGTTCTTATTCTTTAGACATTAAACCTTTATTTCCAATAACGCTTAGTTATATTTGGGTAGATTAGGTAGCAGTCTATATTGCAGACTGCTTTGATATAGGTACAATCAATTTTATATTATTAGGTGTACCTATAGGATGTATCGTAATTTTAGTAATGGCTAAATCAAAATCTGATGTTTTCACTCATCCGATTAAGTGACTTTATTTCTGCAAGTTTTTCAAATTCCTGAAAAAGAAAATCAGTTCTTTTAATTAAAGACTTGGTTGTATTTTCAAAGCTATGTTGTTCACATAGCGTTCACATACATGTGGTTTCAGTTGATAAGCGGAATCACCAAATTTTGTTTTATTCATTATTATGACACGCCGTATAAGTAACAGCCTAGCAAATACTGAAACGGTGAACTCAGACCATCAAACTGAACAACTTTCACTATGTAGCCTACCTCAGGAAACACGAAATAAAATCTGCTGTCCCATACAAAGTCATAGTACAAGATGAGTGGGGTAGGTACAGCAGTTTTGTATGGGACAGCCGATGGTAGCCTGAGGTAGACTCATAGTGAAAGTTGTTTGCAGTTTGATGGTCTGAGTTCACCGTTTCAGTATTTTCTAGGCTGTCACTTACATCCTGTATATTGTAATACGGTGATTTGGTACGAATATTCTGCAAGATAATTTTTTTTTTATTAAATTTACTACCGAAATCACAAGGTGTTATGCAAAACATATCGTTTTGACACATTTTCACCTTAGCCATAGAAATAATTTCATTGCTACTTAGCACATCGCCACTTTTATCAATAATTTTTTAATACCGATTGATATTTTTGCGTATACAGAGTGTATAACAAAACCCCCTAGAGATATTTAAAGGGGTTGATTCAGACTATCAAACTTTCACAACGGAGCCAAGATCAAGAGAAAATTAAAAAATTGTGTTACTCGACTCAAATGTATGGGACGGCAGATTTTATTCGCGATTTTAATGCTGGCCTCACGTTGAAAGTTGTTCAGTTTGATGGTCTGAAGCACGCATTTAAGTTTACATCCTGTGTAGGTATTGGAGTTTTTAATATGTTTGTATGTATCTCATTGTAGCTCTGTTAAAACGTAATGTCGCCAAACGTGCTTAAAATACCGGATGACATTTTTATCTTTACCGGAACGGAAGTGGAAGTGGATGAAGATTAAATTGCAAATTTAAAAAACCCCCAACACTAATTAATGTTCACTTTTTAAATGTCTGGTTTAAGCGTTGGGGATTTTTTAATTCATAATTTAATGTTATTTCGTAATGTTTGTTTAATGTTACTTGAAAACTGCTGAACAGAATTTTATGAAACAAAGCTATAAGAACACTCTCGCAAAAATTTGCTTTCTATTAACAAACTGCATCGAAATCGGTCCACTCGTTTGGGAACTACGATGCCACAGACAGACAGACAGACCGAAAGACAGACAGACCCATACAGGCGTCAAAATTATTACACCCTCTTTTTGCGTCAGGGGGTAAAAAAGATTTTAGCTATTCTTACGGATTGTGAGTCGTACATTTTTTTAAAAGCGAGAAAATTTTAGCAAAGTAAATAATTATTGACTATAACTAGTTCTTCGAAAGAAACCCCGTCAGAAATCAATATAAGTAAGTATGACTACGCCATAGTGAAGAATGACTCAATCGGAACATTCGATTCATGGAAAAGACTATTATGGTTACTATATGCGTCGTCACCCCTTATTTCGTCATAGCTTGTAGCCTGTAGAATCCCACTGCAGGGCAAAGTCCTCCTCTCACGAATAAGGGTGAGATGGAGTGGGCTATACTCCACCACGCGGGCCCAGTGCGCGTTGGTGGAGGCAAGTTAGTAGTCAACTTACTGTCAGAGAATTTTCAAGCCACCTTAATAGGCCTCTGACCTGGCTTAACGAATAGCTACTGACGGAACTATCCGAGACCAACTGCTTGACGTGCCTTCCGAACTTTGACTAATTATTATAAGGACTAGCCTTGCGGTTGCATTTCCCCTCTGCCACGGTATAAGCACAATTGATCTTGTGCATTTACATTCAATTTTACACCTTATCACTAAACGAGACAGCCTGTAATTGCGAAATAATAACTTCGAACTTAGAACGTTTGGGGTTCACACGAGACTACTTTTCATGATTTTTAACATTCCAAATTAGAATCTAAAGTTATGGGGAATAAAATCCAAAGTTGCGGATTTCATATTACCTCGCCCCCCGCAAAAAGTGGCAGAAATGTTTGTTAGTAGAATTACACGCGTAACCAGTCCACATATAAGTAGTCAAAGCTTCCGAAGCACGAAAACGCTCGAGATGAAATACCACTAAACAGTCACCCATTCAAAGACTGACGGGACCTGACGTTGCTTAACTTTGGTGATCGTTTCCAATACCGAAGCTCCACTACGCCAACGAGCGCTTCGTCCTTCTTCGTCGACGTCGTTCGTCAAAACACTCATAATTTTCCAACAAAAAACCATCATTATTTAGACATTCTTTTCGTTGAAATAGTAGATTTTAACAGGTATTAGGTACTTACCTAGTCACTTACTTACAAACGAATTCAATGTTCTGTTTTCTTTTTTTGAAGCACTTTTTGTGAACTCACCTTCAGCTGAATGTCGTAAAAGTACTTCACTTGAAATCAACAAAAACTTAAACTAATTTGTTACTTTAAATATTATTTCAACGACTTATTCACTACTTGGATGTCTTTTAAAACTTTGTGACTCAGAGTGCTATGTTTCAGCAGCTTTCAGCTTACAAAACGAGCTTTAAAGCCGCTAATACTTTCCTTGGCACGTCTACATCTCGAAGGTAACGTCATTTCCCGTTACCTTTTAAAAATAAGGATAACTTTATTACCCTATACAGCTTAAGGGGATATAATTCGGAGCGCGCTCCATACAAACGTACTATGGTGATATTTTCAATACTAACCAATTAAAGTTAATGCAATTTTGCTGAAACAATCTTGAAACAAATATCTATGCTTGTATGGAGTCAGATTTTCGTTAAAATATACAGTTTCAATGCTAGGATTAATTTAAGATTTGTATGAAAATCTTTGAGGCACTGTAACTTTAAAACTATACATTTTAACGAAAATCGGACTCTATACATGCATAGAAATTTGTTTTTAGATTAATTCTGAAAAATTTCATTGTGTTTAATTGGTTAGTATTGAAAATATCACCATAGTACGTTTGTATGGAGCGCGCTCCGACTTATATCCTCTTAAGCTATAAAGGATAGTTTGAGGTCAATTTTTGAGCCATAGACCTAATATTCATTTTTTTCAAATTCGGATGCGTACCTAACAACGTGAAGTGAAGCAATCCGCAGACTAACGCCAATACACCCTCCCTGAGGGTAGTCCCGTGCCCTGCTGTGGCACGTGTATAGGCTGATGATGATAATGATGACCTAATTAGTACGGGTGTCTAAGTTAAAAATGAGCAACATACATTTTCGGAAAAAAAATATAGAATCTTCAGTTACGTTTAAGACCCCAAAGGCGCTTTTGGTTTTCCGGAGTTAGGTATTTAACACTCAGTTACAGAAACGCTCATTAACGTTAATCCTCCATTAAATCTCTTGCTGTCACTTTTTGTCTTGTTGACCAAGTAAAAGCTAGCAAGAGATTTAATGGATGATTAACTATAATGAGTGATTCTGCACCTGAGTGTAAGAGAAGTTTATTCTGAATGCGTAAATGCGCGCTGCATACAAACGAAATCTGGTGATATTTTGAATACTAACCAATTAAAGTCAATGAAATTTTTCATATACAATATAGAAACTAATCTCTATCTTTGAGGCACTGTAACTTTAAAACTATACATTTTATCGAAAATCTGACTTCATGCAAGCATAGAGATGAGTTTCTAGATTGTTTCGATTGTTTCAGAAAAATGTCATAAACACAATTCAAAAAAATCACAAAAACTAAAATCTAAAATTGTTATTGACTTTAATTAGTTAGTAATGAAAATATCACTAAGCTTCGTTTGTATGGAGCACCGAAGTCAAGCATTGCCCGATCAAGTCCATCTTTGGATGGGTGACCGTTTTTTTATAAGAAAGAGTAAGTGTGCCTGTATACTTAAGATTTTCAGCCGTCCAAACTTTTTCGAGTCTTGTATAACTATCATATTTCGTTCCTACAACATGTAAAACTAACGTTGACTAAAAATTATAAGGACTAGCCTTGCGGTAGCATTTCCCCTCTGCCACGGTATAAGCACAATTGATCTTGTGCATTTACATTAAATTTTACAACTTATCACTAAACGCGACAGCCTATAATTGCGAAATAATAACTTCGAACTTAGAACGTTTGGGGTTCACATGAGACTACTTTTCATGATTTTTAACATTCAAAATTAGAATCTAAAGTTATGGGGAATAAAATCCAAAGTTGCAGATTTCATGTTACCTCGCCCCCCGCAAAAAGTGGCATAAATGTTTGTTAGTAGAATTACACGCGTAACCAGTTCACATATAAATAGTCAAAGAAAACTAAGGAAAGCTGGAGCTTTTATTAACATTCCATGTCATCAAAGTTACGGAAGCAACCTTCCGGCTATAACGTATTACCTACGCCATCTAGGTCATCACAATTTCAATTAGTTACTGGACGATGTGGCTTAGTTATAATTACTATTTAACTATTGTTTTAATTGCATTCCCTGGCTACTTGTATTAATCATTATGGGTTAGTAACCAATTACCCATACCTAATCCTGCATACCTGACTGCTTTTCTATGAAGATTGAAGCTTTCGTATTCAATAAAAAAATATAAAAATATTTGACAATGTCACACAAATTATCCTAGTCACATTTATAGTACTAGAATTTATACAACGAGTTAATGAATAAGCGCAAAACCTCATACACATCAACTGATTTATAACAAAATAATTCGATTGAAACAATAATTTCATTATTTTGATGGTTAAAATTTAAAGTTATTAGCATTTTATGTTTTCAGGCAAAAATGATTTGTTATCATTTCAGCAAAGAATGAACGCGCTAACGTACTCATGGATACATTTTAAGAATCTTGTTTTGGTAGTAAGTAGGGTGAGTGTGCCCGTTCGGTGGGTTGAGATCGAGTTCAGTTAATTTTAAATTATACAAACAAATTATTTAATATTTTGGAAATAAATACCTATGTTGAAAACATGATAATTCGATTCTGCTCTTGATTCTAAACAAACTACTTTCTAGTTTTGCGTTAATTCATTAACACGTTGTATATTTTTTAACTTATTTATTCTCTTAAATGGGTACATGTGTATGTGTGTCTTAAACATTACCACGCCAAACCGCACAACAGTTTATCGGCGAAGCGCTCATAACAACAACGTTTGTTTTATACCTTATTAGTTATTACTGTTACTACTCTAATAGTCGGGGAAATCTACGGATTTTTGTATGGAGTAGGTTGCATTAATTGCACTTTTGGTGAAAATTTTGAATATAGTAGATACATACCTGAAAAACATAAATTCTCAATAATCCCCGATTTTTATGTTGTGTTATTGAATAATTAAGACATTTACAAAACATTAAATTTAGGTATGAACAAAAAATGGAAAACTGGTGATTTTGTACAGGATGGCATCGTTCAATACGTTTTACTTATAACAATAATAATCCACGGTTAATATCGTTAATTTGGGTAGAAATTAAAATTTTGTAAGTCTTCAAAAATTATAACCTCAAAACTAAATTATTTACTGTTTGTTTTTACACATTAAATTTGCCTTTTGATAATTAACTGTCTCTATTGCTGGTATGCTGGTCGAAATATTTGTAGAAATAAGCTTGCCATTTGTACATTAATATCGATTTTAAGGTATTTCTCAGGTTCCTGAGCCTATATAACCATGAAATCTCGATAAAAGTGTTATAAACTAACAGTAATATTATTTCAAACACAATTTACTAAAGTGTCTTTAATGCAATCTCAAACCTTATTTTTCCTAGACTATAAACGGAGAGAAAAATATACCTAGTCGCTCTTGTCAGAGCTTGTATTATGTATGTAGCCCTGGCTTGTATCATGATGACTAAAAAACGATACAGAATACATAAATATACAGGGTGTTAGGGTAAACAGTTGTATTACTTTAAGGGGTGATTATACCCATGATACTGAACAACTTTCCCTTAGAAACCGATAGGAAAATTGAAAAGAAATTGTTGAACGTTCCATACTAAATACAATTGGCTGATCGACGTTTGTGTGGAAAGTTTATATTTTTTTTTGCGAATGTCCTTTCGCTTTCTTAAGGAAAGTTAATCAGTATCATGGGTACAAACACCCCTTAAGGGGATATAATTCGGAGCGCGCTCCATACAAACGTACTATGGTGATATTTTCAATACTAACTAATTAAACTCAATGAAATTTTGCAGAAACAATCTAGAAACAAATCTCTATGCTTGTATGGAGTCAGATTTTCGTTAAAATATACAGTTTCAATGCTAGGATTAATTTAAGATTTGTATGGAAATCTTTGAGGCACTGTAACTTTCTAACTGTACATTTTAACAAAAATCTGACTCTATACAAGCATAGAAATTTGTTTCTAGATTGATTCTGAAAAATGTCATTGAGTTTAATTGGTTAGTATTGAAAATTTCACCATAGTACGTTTGTATGGAGCGCGCTCCGAATTATATCCTCTTAAAGTAATGCAACTGGCAATCAATGACTCGGGAACTATATTCATAATCATCATACAAATATTTGTCCCTTACGGAATTCGAACCCGCGACCCTCGGGGCAACAAGCAGGTTCACTACCGTTGAGCTACCGGGTCGTATTAATTTAGATATTAGTAGGAAGTTGGATTAGTACTTATGATAAACTGTTAACCAAACAGTATTGTATAGGAGATTTAACAAGACATTGTGCCCAAATAAAACAACTTAGAAAGAATAGTTCGTGGACAATACTGGCCCGTTTACTTATTTACGACCCTAACGAAAAAGCTTTTACCTAAATTACAGCTTGTAATTCTGTAACAGAACTAAGTATTATTTTTACGTACGAACAATCAAGTTAATCTAGGAACAATTTGTATTTCAAGACGTAGAAGAATATCTTCTAAACATCCTAAAGTCCAGATCTTTAGTAAAACGATAGCAGTGCCCACCATCCCACCATAAGGGTGGGCATATGCTAAGATTCTTATACAACGTGTTAATGAATTAACGCAAAACTAGAAAGTAGTTTGTTAGGAATCGAGAGCAGAATCGAATTATCATGGTTTCAATATAGGTATTTTTTTTAAATATTAAATAATTTATTTGTAAAATTTAAATTTTCTGAACTCGATCTCAACCCATCGCACGGGCACACTCACCCTACTTACTACCAAATAAAGATTCTTAAAATTTATCCACGAGCACGCTAGCGCTTTCATTCATTGCTGAAATGCTAATGAAGACTTAAAATGCGAATAACTTTACATTTTAAATATCAAAATGATGAAATTATTGTTTCAATCTAATTATTAGGTTATAAATCAGTTGGGGTGTATGAGGTTTTGCGCTTATTCATTAACACGTTGTATAGGGTCCTTCTTAATATGCTAACACATCTTTAAGGGGACCATCAGACCGTCAAACTGAACAATTTTCTCTATGGGACCAACATCGAAATCGCGAAATAAAATCTGCTGTTCCATACAAAACTGCAAACCTACTCGAGCCAAATGTATGGGACAGCAGATTTTTTTTTCCGAGATTTCGATGTTGGTCCATGAGAGAAAGTTGTTCAGTTTGATGGTCTGATCATCCTTCTAAAAACTGTCAGCATATTAAGTTGGACTCTGTATAACATAATATAGGGTCCTTCTGAATATGCCTCCGGTTTTTTAAGGAGATAATCAGACCATCAAACTGAACAACTTTCTCTCATGGACCAATGTAGAAATCGCGAAAAATAAACAGATGTTTCATACATTTGGGTCGAACGGGATTCCAATTTTGTATGAAACAGCCGATTTTTTGTTGAGATAATGATTCAATCACAAAACTCAAAGCGAAACACACTTCTTCAGAATACCCACTAAAAAGTCAAATTTAAAGTTACTTTAATGGTTATGTAAATTCGCGTATCGTAGAAAACGGGGTAGATGGGAATTGGGAATCTATTTCATCCGCATCTAGTTTGTACAGTCATGTAAAACGTAATTGAACAAGATTTACTATCTGCTAGATAGATGTGCAGCTACTGTAGGTAGGTACCAACTAAAATCGTTGGATCATGTAACTTTGTTATTAGAAATTGTTATTTATGAATTGTTATTAGAAGGGTCAGATCAAAAGTACCCGAAACCGACGAGCCTGTATGAAACGACTTATGACTGTGGAAGAGGCAAAAGAGGTATGTCAGGATCGTAGTCGATGGCGATCAATTGTCTCTGCCTACCCCAATGGGACACAGGCGTGAGTATATGTATGTATGTATGTTATTAGAAGATTATCAAATTAAGTATCTACGTAGGTGCAGGGTGTTTGAGAAGAGATGAGTGGCATATTACAAGACGAATGTTAATTATCAATGTGGATGGCTGCATGCAGATAGGACGACCAAAGAAAAGATGGATGGATTGTGTGAAAGATGACATGTGTAAAAACGGTATCATAAAAGTACTATAATATTTATATATTTGGAATCGTCTGATTACTAGCTTTCATTTGATACCCATATTGTAATTTTTAGAAAAAAAAATTGTTTATTCCCCCTCTCTTTTTTAATTCGTAGACGCCATCTTGAAATAATATACCCTATGTCACTCTCACGATTTTTACAAATCCAATGACACCTCATACGTTAAAATCCATCAAGCCGTTTAGGCTCTAGGCCGTGCCAAAGAAATAGACATACAAACATACATACATACATACATACATACATACATACATACATACATACATACATACATACATACATACATACATACATACATACATACATACATACATACATACATACATACATACATACATACATACATACATACATACATACATACATACATACATACATACATACATACATACATACATACATACGCTCGAAAAACATAACCCTCCTTCTGGCGCAGTCGGGTAAAAAAGGTGTGTGCGCTGAAATGACGGCTAAAAGAGATGAATGGAGGAAGACGAAATATTGCGCCGACCCCAAATAATGGGATAAGGGCAGGAAGAAGAAGAGTAGGTGTTTGCAAATTAACGCAAAATCAGGAAACTTGGAAACGTTAGGTACTTCAACATTTAGTAAAAACTCGGAAATCGATGAGATCGGTTTGTGACCAAGTTTGTTCAAAACTACCTCCGTGGTCTAATCGTTAAGAGTATTGGTCTCTTGACACGGAGGTCGTGGGTTCCATTCCCACGGGGGACACCTAGTGATATGTCATTTGGTTTTCCCCAGTTGGTTAGGATATTGCAGACTGAATCACCTGATTGTTTGAAAAGAAAGATGATTTCGTGCTTCGGATGACACGTTAAGCCGTTGGTCCCGGCTACTATCTCTTGTGGTAGTAGTCGTTACATAAAATATGTCAGAGGCCGTAAGGCGGTCTGAAAAAACTCTGACACCAGGGCTTGCTGCCCACTCGATAAGAAGAAAAAGATTTTGTTCAATAAGTAATTCATTTTGGAGGAATATTTTATGTTGGACATATGAAATTGCGATAAGTCTGATCATTGAAATTTAAAAAATGACTGAGCCTAAATCGGTTAAAATATGGTATAGTTTGGCATACGTACCACAAAGCCATTTGATATGCGCTACAAAGACCTTTTTCCAGTTTTCCCAAAATTGTACAGCTAAAAACAAAAAAGGTACCTACGAAAATGGGATTCAATGTTTTTTTCGCAGACGGGTTTACTAACATGAAAACGTTAGGGAAAAGAACTTTATGTAACATAGTAAAATGTCGCCTTGCAAATTGGATTACAAAGGCTAGGCTCCAAAACCATTAAGTATTTGTGAGGCTTCTCAAACAAACCAATGTGAATAAGACTTTCGTGAGCCGATTTTATTTCAATAAGTCATTGACACTACAACATGAACTTATTCGTTATCGCTATACATCTAGATGCACAGTTTTGTTAATGTAAAGTTGTAAAGTCTTAGCAAATTTTTGTCCGAATTGACTGTATGTGGTCAGCATCAGGGAACTCTAACCCGCTTATGAAGATTTAGATGGAGGCGTCAGGTTCCTCTGATTCTGACGGAACCTACTGGTCCGAGATCCGACCGCAAAATTATGCACTTAATTGTTTGGTGATCGAAATGTGATTTAAGTGAATGTTTATACAGGGGTTCATACAACGCCGCCGGGTTGCCTAGCTAAATCTTGCCGCAAGTGCCTTTACCATGATGATTTATGGTACCATTATTTCCACCGATCTGTTTGGGACGTAAATGAGATGCCATCTGAAGGAAACTGATCTAAAGAACTAGAATAACTAGGGTTGCCACCTCTCAGTCCTCCACAACTTCAAAACTCTAAGGGTTAAATGTGCATAATTTTGCGGTCGGATTTTGGTATATACAGTCAGCGAGATGGAGCAATACTAAACCAAAAGTGCCATCAGTCGTTTGAATCTTTTGAATCTGCCACTTTTTGAGCGTTGATTGTGTATCCAGTTTTTATTCTTGATCGAAGTTATTTCTACCTACATCCTCCATAAGCAGAGCATAACTTACGATTATATGCCCTGAGGGGAACACAAATTTATTCCAAATATTCTAGCACTTTCAGAATATACACATTTCTACAGCAATGCCCATATTCTGTCCATCATTACAAGAAGTGAGTCCACTGGTTTTAAAGTACACAAAAACACGCCTCTATATTTAAGCGTCTATATTTCCTCACGATGTATTCCTTCACCGAAAAGCTAGCCGAAAGGCCAGGGTTCTTCCTAATACTCGTAAACTGACACTTTTTTACAGGGATGATCAGACCGTCAAACTGAACAACTTTCTCTATGGCACAAACATCGAAATCGCGAAAAAATATCAGTTCCCTACAAAAATACAAACCCACTGGAGCCAATAAATGTATAGAACAGCTATTATTTTTTTCGCGATTATGATGTTGGTCCCATAGAGAAACTTGTTCAGTTTGATGGTCTGATCATCCCCTGAAAAAACTGTCAACATATAAAGAAGGACCCTATCAGCTGTCCCATTTCTGTCAAATAAGTTTGCCATTTTGTATGGGACAGCAGATTTTGTTTCGCTATTTTGATGTTGGTCCCATAGAGAAAGTTGTTCAGTTTGGTTTGGTCTGATCATCCCCTGAAAAAACTGTCAGCATATTAAGAAAGACCCTGTATTGAAGTATCTATGTTTTCCTTCACCGAAAAGCTAGCCGAAGAGCCAGTCTCGTGTTAGAAATCGTATGTGATTATTATCTAAACTAACAACCGTATTACCTTTCCGAGTGTGTGTTGGTTTTTGCTGCAACAACCAACTAGCATATTACCAAGCGTGCAATTGTCGGAAGGTTTCATATTTAGCATACGTCGGTATTTTGCCTTTTCAAACTCAAACTCAAAATGCTTTATTCATAATAACATCACATAGATAGCTTTCTGCTACGAACAAATTATTTGTTCGTAGGCTTTCTGACGGCGGTTCTTAGTCTACCACCGCGTCGGAAGGTGTTCCGTTGTAGAGAAGATGCGGCCAAAAACTCTACAACACATCTTTTGAAAAAATAAATGCAGAAAATACACTTACAAATACAATATTGAATTACATAGTGTAACATTTTCAAGACCAGACATTTTGGTCATTCATATAATAATTGAGTTTATAGTAACCTTTTTTACAGACGACTTGCTTAACATGGGACTTAAACTTTTGACTTACAAGTTTAGAATATCCACTGGCATCTTATTATTAATAGCGTATACAGTGCCCCATTAAAGATGTGTTGACTTTACTAAGTCGAAAATGTGGGAATCCTAATGTATTTTAGTTCTTATATTTTAACTATGAACGTCTGTTTCAGATGTAGGTAATGTTAACTAGATATCTAAGCACAGATGAAAGAAAAGGTAGATATCGAATCAGAAACTCAGTGCACTCTCAGAAAAGACATAGAATTGACGAATACTCCCATCGGGAAGAGTGTAGCTCTTAAATAAGATAGTAATGATGTGTCATAGCGGTAATAGCCTTGGACCACATCGCAAATAACGTATTCTTCAGTAACCTTGTATAATAACCACGAAGAGAAATTGGCTATTCTAATCTTGGAAATTCTGCTTAGACTGCCCCTAGACAGTTGCTGTCAAGATGGCCTGATCTGAAACAGTCTTATCATCAAGCTAAATATTATAGCAAAATAAACTACAATATTTGGTAGGTATTCGCATCACCCTAGTAAAATTTAATGAGGTGATTTGGGCCATCAAACTGAACAATTTTCACTATGGAGCCAACATTGAGAAAATATACAAAAAAATCGGCTGTTTCATACAAAACTACAGTACGTATCTACTCGATTCAAATGTACAGGCTGTAACAAAACACCCTAGTAATACTTAAGGGACGTCAGACCATCAATCTGAACAACTTTCACCATGGAGCCAACATCGATATAGCGAAAAAAATCCGCTCTTTCATACAAAACTGCAGTACCGTCTCGACTCAAATGTATGGAACAGCAGATTTAAAAAAAAAACAATGTTGGTTCCATAGTAAAAGTTGTTCAATTTGATGGTCTGAAGTACCCCCTTAAGTATTACTAGGGTGTTTTTTTACACCCTGTATAGAACAACTGATTTTTTCTTTTTCGACTTGGTCTCCATAATGAAAGTTGTTAAATTTTCTAATTAAACCACACTATTATTTATCTTTCTCTACAGGTCTTCTGTTACAGCCTGTATAATCTCACGACCATAATCCTATTTGGGGCGGTCGGAAATTTTGCTACCTTCTTTGACTGCCTGGTTTAATTGTGCAGTTGCAGCTGAGCTCACCTTTAGCATATTCAAAGTTTGAAATATGTCCAAATAAGGGGTTGGTTTACTCACAAAAATCACTGCATAAAAACTTTTTCCCTGCAATGGAATGGGGTGGAATGGGGTGGGGTGGAGGATATAATTCGGAGCGCCTTCAAACGAAGTCTGGTTATATTTTCAATACCAACCTATTAAGCTCATTGTTTTTTTTCTGAAACAATCCTAAAAGTAATCTCTATGCTTGTGTGATGTCATATTTTCGTTAAAATGTACTCAAAGATTTCCATAAAAATCTCTCTCTGTGGCCTCAAAGATTTCCATAAAAATCTTAAATTAATCCTAGCATTGAAACTATATACTACGAAAATCTGTCAACATACAAGCATAGAGAATAGTTTTTAGATTGTTTCTGAAAAATTTTATTGACTTTAATTGGTTAGTATTGAAAATATAACTAAAGTTCGTTTGTATGGAGCGCGCTCTGAATAATATCCCCTTGACTGTAACTTTTAATAAACTCTGTAAATCAACAGACAATTAACTTTGGAATGTTGGAGAAAGAAGCGATCTTCTTTAAATAGAGCTAATAACTGGCGACGTCTTGTAAAGAGTCTCAAAGAGATATTTCAGATTCCAGCTAATTTGAAGCGAGATGCAAATAATAAAACAGTTGATAACGAGATGCATACAAAAGTACTCCAATATTTATCCGACATAAAGAAACGGCACTTGATATAATTTATTTTAGTACTTACTTAATAGTACTGTAGCCCCGGGACATTTAAATTACCAAAAAGATTACCGATTTCCGTTTAGATATTGTTGTTAAGTATGATATTGCTAATATAAAACCTAAGTCTGACAGATTACAACCCGCCGTAGCAAAACAAAATAGTCTGTCATTTTAAATTTCGACTTTACTGTTTTTTTTTTCTATACCGTCATGTTCTTCACCTTAGTTCAATACCCATACCAGATGAAAAAGTAAATTTTGATCGGTCTTATAGCTTTGTATGGGAACTTTAGACAGTCTCACTATTACTTATGGGTATTGAACTAAGGTGGAGAACTAGAACGAAAAAAAAATTAAGAAAAGAAGTATTCGAAATTTCGTACCTAACAACAATATCTAAACGGAAATCGGTAATGTTTTTGGTAATTAAAAAGTCCCAGGTCTTCAGAACTAATAATTACAGATTCTTAAAGTAGATAACGAGATGCATACCAAAGTACTCCAATATTTATCCGACATAAAGGAACGGCACTTCACTTGACATAATTTATTTTCGTACTTAAGTATTCATATTTTTATGACACACAAAAGACAAATTTACATTCATTTAGTTTTATAAAATGCAGTAGAGAATGAATTAGTTGAAATTTTATTACTAAGTTTTAAATACCCGTTTTTAAAAGAATGATTTTATACTTATTAATAGATGTTTATTCACTTACATTATTTTTAATGACATTATTTCATTGTTTATTGTCATTTATGCGCCAATAGTATTCGCTTTCGGTGTAAGTTAATCTACTTTTCAATTTATGAAAATATTTCGTGAGGAAAGTGGGTTACTTATGCCTTTGATATTGTAATCTGTGATGACCTTAATGCTTACTGGTGTGAAATAACCCCCATTATATAAGCAGAGGAACGGAGAAAGGTTTTGAAATCCACCCAGAATTACCTTAGCGCATCGCTCAGTATTCAGCTCGGGCAAAATGTAATTAATTACTTACGCCTTAATACAGGGTCCTTCGTAATATGTTTTAAGGAGATGATCAGACCTTCCAACTGAACAACTTTCTCTACGAAATCGCGAAAAAATAATCTGCTATCCCATACATTTGACTCAAGTGGGTTTGTAGTTTTGTATTGAACAGCAGATTTTTTTTTGCGTTTTCGAAGTTGGTCCCATAAAGAAAGTTGTTCAGTATGATAGTCTGATCATCCCCTTAAAAAGTGTCAGCATATTAAGAAGGACCCTATATACCAAGATCCGACCGCAAAATTATGCACCCATCGGTTTGGTGAACGAAATGTACAGGGGTTCATACAACGCCGCCGGGTTGTAGCAAAGACTTGCCACAAGTGCCTTTACCATGATGATTTATGGTACCATTTTTTCCACCGATCTGTTTGGGAAGTAAATGAGATGCCATCTTAAGGAGACCAATCTAAAGAACTGAAAATGTAGGGTTGCCATCTGTCAGTCTGCCAATACTTCGTAACTCTAGGGTCAAAAATGACTTGTTTGAACCTGGCAACCCTAGAGTTGCGGCAGACTGAGAGTTGACAACCCTAATTTTTCCAGTTCTTTACATCGCATCGGTCTCCTTCAGATGGCACTTCAATTACTTCCCATACTGATAGGTGAAAAAAATGGTACCATAAATCATTATAGTTAAGGCACTTGCGGCAAGATTTAGCTAGGCAACCCGGCGGCGTTGAATGAACCCCTGTATAAACGTTCACTTAAATCACATTTGGTTCACCAAGACAATGGGTGCATAATTTTGCGGTCGGATCTTGGTATATAAATGTTCCAAAAATAAAATTGAATCGACCAGTACGCATTTCCATCGCAGATTAGAGCACTCCATTGATTATTATATAAATTTTTGATCACATAACCCGTGTGCCATGTTCATTTTGATGTTTCTCTCTTCTTGCATCGATAAAGAAAAAATCAAATGTACCACGCGGTGTCGACGGTTATGGCGATGAGGTAACTGTGCCCTGTAGGTGTGTCTTGGTAAATGTGCTCCTCCTCCCAAGATATGGATCTCGCTCGTTCCCCTACTTAGCTCAACTAAGTCCAATGTTTAGCATGTGTGACCACCAGCTGCCCGCTTTGCACTTTGCTACGACTTTAGACTAAACCTCATCTCGTCTCTTCATTGCACCTTTTGCACGTATGAAACTAGTTCTAATTAGTCTATGGAAACCATGAACATAGAATGATAAAGGATACCAATCCTCCTTACAAGCGCGGAAACACGAAAATTGGCTATGCCGGTCGGCAATGTTCAACCTTCTTCGCACGTCGACGTTTCAAACTTTAGGTTTGTCCCTTTCTATCAGAACAAAAACAAAAAACTCTTTTTTTATTTTCATCGTTGGATTAGAAAGGGACAAACCAAAGATGACGATGAAACGTCCGTGAGAAGGACGAACATTACCGACCGCCATTGTAAATTTTCGTTGTTTCCATGCTTGTAAGGTGGTGATGGATCCATTGGTTACAAATCCATGATCTATTGACCTATCGACGAAAATGTCATCGATGAACTGAGCTTCAACATGTTTCAAACCAGCTGCGTAAAGAACATGTCACAGTCCGTAGATATACCCTATACCTACAAGACTTTTTGAGTAATCTTTACAGTCAGCACCAAAAAATTGCTCTAAACCACGGTGACAATATTCCACGGCTCTAAGGGGGTAGTCAGAGATGTTCTGAAACCTCAGAACATCCACGTTTCACCAGTAGTACCGAAACTCTCTCGTGGCTCTCTAAAAAGATGATGCCCAAATGAAATGAACATGGCTTTTGTTGCCGATTGTCTTGTGCAATCTTTACCAAAATTAGTATAGCGGTTCTTAAGTTACATCGAGCATCAGACAGACAGACAGTGCAATGTCCCAATGCTATCGATGTCTCGATAACATTCGCGGTTTTTGTCTTAAAGTGCATTGATACGACTAGATAAGGTTTAATCCGTAATTCTATCTAAACTATGGCTTCCGTCTTTTCTGCAAAAATCAGGTCATTCTTTATAGGAGAGACTGGGCAGTCATTACATTATCAGTATTTTAGTGTGCCCTACTTGTATTGTATATTGTATCTTGACTACGACGCAAAGTAAAGTTCTGAAGGCGCCTTTAATTTACATCGGAGTTGACAAAATTGGAGCAAAATATGAATTAATAAAATAACGCGCCGTAGTCGACGTGGCTCTCAAATAATTTCCATTAAGAATGATTCAGATTTGGCATGTCTATATCTCATCAACTGTTTAAATCGATGTTTTGCTTTTAATGTTGAAGCATTTATGTAGAAAAAACATTGTTTTGGAACGCTAAGGTTCAGGTAAAACGGGGCCATTACCAACCCCCGTCGTTAGTTGTTTGTGTCAATGTTGGGGGCATATGATTCTGATTGCCACCACGTAGACGTGTGCGTCATACCGGCGGGGCCACCTTCAGTAATTTTTATTTTGATCAAACATTGTTACCAATTGCTCAATTTGAGATAAATTGGTATCTAAAATTATATAAAATTTAATTTATCCGAGTCGATAGTTAATCCGAATCCGAATATAAGAACAGTTAAAATTTGTATTTTATAGCACTTGGTGGCACCAAATGTTGTGGTCAAAGTAACGATAATCCATAGTGGTCCCGGTGGTGCGACGCATATCATGTACCTAAATGGATCCACATGGTGTCACCCCCTGACCTTGAACGTCATTGGTCGATACTATGACGTACGATTACTGTCAAAGTATAGAATGTACAAATTGATTAATGACTGCTACACCATTTTAATAACACTGATTGCTCGATGCTAGACTACGGTAAACGATATTTCATTGCTTTTCAACTATTTTTAAATTTCAAAAATCAATAATGGAAAAACAAACGTATCAGGTAAAAATATCATTATAAATACTGAGAACTTAACTAACTGTTCAATTCTATAGGAGGAATGGGGCGGCTAGGGAGGCGATGCGCGCAGGTGAATCAGATGCTCATAACTTCCAAGAATACACCTATAAGAAGATAACACCTTGTGATGTTTGTTCACAAGTCCTTAGAGGTAAGAAAAGTTCATTTTACTTCTATTTATTTAACTCTTTATTTTACACACTGAAATATATATGAAAACAGCATAATAGACAATCTGATATAAGTCTTATTATTATAACTTTTAAGAATCAAATCGATCAATACCTCAAACAGCTTTTTTTGTCGAAGTTCAAATGCCCTCTGAAGTTTATGGTCGATGGAGGTCGATAGAGTCGAGGCCAACACTTCTCGTAATTTTAAGCTAGACAATATACAAACAAGTGTAGATACAGAACATAAAATAAAAGTAACAGATTCTTAATTCATGTCTGTCACCGCCTGGCACACTGTTGCAGGAAAAATGGCGATACCTAAGTATATGAACACAGATAATCGGCTTATTTGTACCAAGCACGAATAGCTCCAAGCCTAGCTTGAGGTTCGTCGAACTGACGTAATTCTTGTTTCTTTTCTCATAGTCATAACTGATTGTTTACAAAACAAAGAAAAGCTTCGTAACATTGAAAGGTAAAGGTGACGTAACTCGATATTGTCAAGGACTCGAAGCGAAGAGACTAACGATACCTGGAAAAATAAACAATGTTATGTAATCAAATATAGTTAATGATTATGTAGCTTAGCTACCATCTTATGTTTTTGATTAAGATAAAGGAATAAGCAGATATGTACTTAACGATGTATTTTTCGTTAGGTACTTCATCTTTGTTTTCTCTCCTTAGAAGTTTAAGATCAATCGTATTAAAGTACTAATACAAGTACTGTTTTCAAAAAGAAAATTCTTTAGAAATCTTTTCTCCTTGTGCGTATAAAAGAACTTTGACTTAAGCTACAATACTAGCGTATGTGAAAAACCTTTGTACCTCTTGTATCTTCTCTCCGTATTCTTTTGCTGCTTATGTTTTGGTGTTAAACATAGTATATTTTGATTTGATTAAGTTTTCTGGAGGGTCTTCAATATTTTTGTTTTTATATTGTACACACAATACCAGCTCAAATGCTTCGAATGTGCGATATAAAATCAATGTCATTCACTTCACGCCTTTCGTGCCAAGTCTTTTGTCTGATGCCATTGAACCACAAATTCCGATTATCGCCAGAGTTCCAATATTTTCGGGTCACTGACAACTTAGGTCGGTGGAACTCGAACAATTTGATTTAATATGCCCTTGTCGAATTCAAATCGAGAAATAATTGAGAAAATTGTTTTTAGACAAGCACAGGTCTAAATTTTTGTATACTTTATTTTGAAGATAAATTATTGAAATGTAAAACGAAAAAAAAACTGTAATTGAAGTAGAAAATTGTTCTTGAAAGCTCAGCTCAAGTGCATAGGGACGCACTAATTTAAATATATTAGACGCTGTAAACCCCAGATAACGGGCTTATAGTGGGATTTTCTTCTGCTTTTTTACACTGAACCCGCTCTGTTTCTTTTTTTGTCAGAATCATCTCGTTGAAGATTATAGTAAAAATGCATAAAACTGTTTTAAGCCATATGCTTAATTTTATGCATTTACGTTACTCTTGATTATACAATATTAATTACTCGCCTAATTAGATCTCATATTTTTGTATTTTTTGCTTCGGAAACAGGCCACACTCGTCAAGGCTTACGTTGCCGTTTGTGCAAGATGAACGTCCATACTGACTGCATGCCTCAAGTCGGCAAATGTCAGACAAAGTCTCGACTCCTTCGCCGACAGAAGAGCACCTCCGAGATCGAAGCCCACAGAGTACAAGAAACTGCCTTCGAGGAAGAAAGTAAGTACTTTTAATACTTTGTAATACAAGAGCATTCCTCTTTGAATATCGAATAACTATTTAATTACATCAACATCACAAACAGATATTGAAACTTTGAGAGTAACTATGTTTATCAGATAATTTACACCAAAGTAACAAACCAGTTTTGTACTAGCCATCGACGAAGTACTTACCTATATCAGACTGTAATTTAACACTTTGTAATTACATAGACGATGCCATCAGAAGTTGTGGTAAGTTCGATAATATTCTCGTGCTCCAGTTTTCTACTGATTGTAACAAGGACGGTTTTTCTTAACAAGCAGTAGTTCAGCAAAATTTTACATTAGCTATAAAACGAATTAAGAAAAATTACTTTATATTTTCGCAGTACTTACTGAATTTATATTAAGTACCATGACACACCGCTCTAAATCATCAAGCTTGCAAAAACAACGCTACATTTGCATAGACACGCAACAGCTAAAATAGACACAGTCGGAAGCTAACTTCGCCTTGTCCAGGGGTGGAGGACGGATGGCTGCCGGGCCAGAGGCTCACCAAGTTCGTTGATGATTGCGATAGCTTCTATAACGAGGGTATAGTATGAGTCAGTCAGGCGTGACCCCTCTGCACCCATCCGAAGCCGAGCATTCGAAAACACTAAC